>LPNX011110963.1:12018-219399 GCA_001517045.1 Pseudotsuga menziesii
TCCTGGACAATTCTCTTACATATGTGTTGATTCAATATTGTGTTGCTATATGCTTAGACACATTGCGCAATAGGAGTGTCATAGATAACTAAGACGCCTAGCTCGTTCTTCATTTGTTTTCTGGAAATAAGCAACCATTTAAAGCTTTCTTCATTTATCAAAAGAGAGAAATTGCTTCTCCCCAATATTTTGTCAATCATGTTTGTTAAACTTGTTTCCGAAGCCATGGTTTCAACAATTTTGAGTTTCAGAGAATCTTCTGAATTTAGAGCACATCAAGATTAAGACAATATTTCTTTGCGTGGAATTTTTTTACTATGCCTTCATATAATCTTCACAAGTATGCAAAATTTTCTTCATCTTCATTGGGAGAATCAAAGGCAAAGCATTACAAAACCTAGGAAGTGATCTTCGTCTTCATTGGGAGAATCAAAGGCAAAGCATTACAAAACCTAGGAAGTGAGTTAATTTCTTTCTAAATTGTTGGGAAAATATGAAACACAGTCAAAATTAGTGAATTGATTTATTGATCTTGATGATTAACAATTCAGAAAGACTAAGCATTTCATCGAAATACTCTCTCTTTAGAATTAAGAGGTTTTGCTAACTTTTGGTGACATAAATGATATGAAAATGCTAACTCCGTTTAGTTCATGGCTAACTTTGTCTACATTTAATATTCGAGGTCCTATTTATGCTATCTTGGANTTATAATTAAGAGGTTTTGCCAACTTTTGGTGACATAAATGATATGAAAATGCTAACTCCGTTTAGTTCATGGCTAACTTTGTCTACATTTAATATTCGAAGTCCTATTTATGGGGATTTTTAAAATTGGCCCTTCCTTGGCCTTCCCTACAACACTAATAGTTGATTTGTGATGGTGCTCAAGGTAGAAGATCAACTCTACACCATTGGAAAACTTTAGTCTATGTGTATTTTTGGGTTTTTTTCCCAAAACACGAATTTGATTTTATTTTACCCCTTTGAAATATTTCATCCTCGAACAATAACCTGTCGGCGTATTATTGCACCTTTTTGGGGCAATTGCTAGTTATACAATTATCACGGGATGTGGTCATCGAAAGTATGAGCAAATTAATTTTAAATGAATCACAAACATGATACTGGAGATAAGGTACAGAATAGTGTAAGCCATTTATTTTTTAATGCAATTTAGAAGATCAAATGGAAAATAATCAACGCTGGCAAAAGGTATTGAATTCTTTATTGGTTGTAACTCCGATCTTCAGATAATATCATTAAAATTTCTATTTGAACGTGGACTAACAATTTAAGGTGGACCTCAAAAATCTATATTGTATTTCCAATATTTTAATCTAGCATAGCGGGGTAACAAATCTATATTGTATTTCCAATATTTTAATCTAGCATAGCGGGGTAAAAACTTTCAGCTGGACGTCAAGACTGTATCTTATATTTCCAATAATTTAATTTAGCATCGTTTTCCTCCATCCTGATGATGAAATCCATGATGTCGAATTCTACAAATATTTATGTTATAATTGTTCAAAGTAAGAACACATTAATCTTTCAGAATTCACATGAATTTCTGAATTTCGATATAATGAAATCAGATGATGAACCATGAAAGGGAAGGTTTATACCTCATATAATAATATGTTCTATAATTTGATTTGAGAGTTGGTTGTATTTGAAACATTGCACTTACCAAGGTTCGAAAAATGTGATCAACCTTTATGTGGTTGTGTTACACAACATCGCAATGGAGACATCATCCAACTCTATGGAAATATCCTAGTTCCGTCCATGTAATAAACAACAAAATCTCTTTCAAAAAGATGATTCAATTAAATTCCTTAAACTTTCTGAAAATGAAATATATGTCACATACCTACACCTATCATGGTCGACATAATTGAATAATTAATTTTCATAGTCATTGCCCTCAGGAATGGCATCCATTGTCACTCTGTGACGGACACGTTTTCGTCTCGGTAAAAGTTGCTCAGTACCCGTCAATACCATAGCCGAATTGCCTGCTCGACTTGCAATGTATAGTTCCAACTTGCAATCTATAGTTCCAGAGACGGAAATTTGTCAAAGTTGTGATCAGTAGAACTCCATTTTTACGGGTAATCTAGAGAGAAACAACACTCTACGCCTCCACAAATGTTGATGGAATTGCAAGGCGTCATCATCTTTGATGGAGCCTTTCCTCTCCAGCATCCCACGAATCAGAGTCTCTTCTATGACACAGACGTCAAAGCAAACTTTACCTGTAGTGTGAGTGATGTTCGTACTGACATTAGTTTCCAAATACGCATTATTGACGATTCTGTTCTATCTTACCGTGATAAAATCACTTGCATATGGACGATTTTTTTTCCTGTAATTTCCAAATCCATTGATCTACTGCGAGGAGTATAGTGAACCTCCAAAGAACCAAGCACGGGATCGAATCCACAGACATCGATTTTGACGTAGAAAACTTTAATGTCGAACCATGTAGCATCTTGTTTTCACTACAGATGTTTCTTCATCCATCGTCCATATTTAGGATAAATTTATTTTTTAATCTTTTCGGTGTCATAGCTTACACATGATTCTTTAAAGAAAATGCCATTTCAACAACGTGAATAGATTAATTGTCTCCATTTTTACCTCGAAATGATGACTTTGAGAAATCAGATCAAGCCGTGATGCAAACTGCAAGTAAACCAACCAGGTCGTGAGCTTATATAGATGTTGGGATTTTATTGTTCACATGGACAACGAAGTCTATAGTGATTTTCAAAAGACACCAAGGAAAGAACGCTTAACAGGGTAGAATAGTAGATTTCCAATTCCAGAAGAGTAGGTTTTCAATGGTTGTTCAAACTCTAACACCAATGGCTGCAAAACATGCAATATTCTCACATGGTTGTTCAAAATAAGACAACAATGGCTGCAAAACATGCAATATTCACACAGATTTCTTGATATTGCATGAAATTAGTACGAGAGAAGCAGATTTTCTTTAGTACACACCAAAATTTTCAAAGGAACCAATGTAATGTTCCAAATTCTGATATGTAGACCTAAACACTAAATAATTTTGCAAATTAAATAAAAAATCTGGTATTAAATTAACCATTCAGTGAATATTTAGACTAGGTAATTCAAGGTGTTTTGTTGGGAAATTTGTAGACATAAGAGTAGGCAATGGGAAGAAACCAAGAGTAAGTTTAGAACAGTGAAATAATTTCCCCTACCACATTTATATCAGGGACCATTTAGGTTTCAGAGTCCGCTATGTGGAAACCTAGTCCCATGCTTCTGGGTCATCCAACCATGAAACTAGGGAAATTCCTTATGTTCTTTCGACCAGGGGCTTGGGGAAAAGTGAATATGTGTTATCAGGAATTAATACAGCAGAAAATATTGTTTGGGAGAGTTTCTAAGAGATCTAGAGTTGTCTAGAGGTTTTAGGGAAGAATTGGGAATTTTAGGCAATTTTGGCCTAGTGAGACTGTGCGCATTGGAGTATCCCAAATGAATGTAAGGCCCCAACTAAAATATTATATGTAGTTATGTATTGTAAGGTATTTCTTTCAGTGATCCATAGAAACTTACATAACTGGATTTGAGTGGATAGAACTCATTTTATAGCAGAAATGGTAAAACTAGTGTTCTAGCTAGGGTGCAAAATTAAGCATAGAATTCGTAACAGATTGAATTCAATGCAGAAAATGACATATGGAAGACATTAATATAGCTTCAATGGACATATATAATCATTTATACTCATTCCCACGCCCTTTTCTTGTTCATTATTGTACTAGATTGATCAATTTCCCCCATTACAATGACAAATTAAGCTTTTCATGAGAAACTGAGAAGGTAAACTTCAGGAACAGAATTATTTCGAAGTGATAAATATAAATGACAGATTTTGTCATCTTTTATACATCATATATCATTGGATTTACTTACCATTACATAAAAGGACTCCAAAATGGTGTGCAGGAGACTCAAAATATGACAAGAGAAAGGTTGAGAGCGTAAGTGAAGCTTGGGCTTCACTGGAGCTCGACTTGACTGAGATGGAGGCTGAAGAGTATGACTGATATGACCTTCAATGGTTGAACATCAATCGCTCCATACCTGCAAAGAGAATAAATGGGGATGAAGGAGTGGGAAGGGAATGTTTGGGGTTCATCTCCCAAGTGTCTGAGGCACATCACTCAGAAAGGCATGCTCACATAAGCACAAATCAATTAACCCATCAACCAGACTATGTGAATGAGCTTGAATTGTTCTTTAATATAACTTTGGGTGACATGTTTAGCAAGTAGAGGAAATAGGTGGCCTGTGAGAGCAAGTCAACTCTTAAATCCCTAACCCTAGCCAAGTCATGGGCCCTCCTTATGAAAATTGGAATTCAGGGGCCATGTGGAGATGTTTCCCTATCCAAGTCATCCATATGACTTAGAAATTTGCCCTCCTTAGTCAAATATTTTCTACTTTTATCCCTGAAATATTTTATGCTTTACCCTGCTTTTGAGACTGAGTCTCCAAAAGGAAACTGTGCCCTCCTTTTTCAAAACTTTCCTGCTTTTATTCTAACATATTTTTTGAGTCTCCAAAAGGAAACTGAGCCCTCCTTTGCCAAAAATTTCCTTCTTTCGTTATGACAACTTTTGTCATAGATTTTGAGCACTTTCCCTTTTCACTCTGACTGCTTTTGTCATAGAGTTTCCACTTTCTCAATCTCCTCCCTTGGCAAGTTGGCTTGCCAAATTTTCCTGACATGGCAAGCTCAATTCCACATGTTATTTGCACAATAAATATTAATGATAAATAAAAATTAAATACATGTCTCAATAATGTTTATTTAGCAACATTCTCCTAGGCTAATTAATTAATGACTCATAAATAATATTTGCACAAAATTCCCTAGGTGAGGTAATTAATGCATCTTTGACCCCCCAATTTGTTGGGAATGGTCAACACTTTTATGTCCAAAAATATGGGGACATGGAAACCAATCCATTTCCAATTTATTCCTTCATCTCGTGAAGAACCATTGAAATGATTCTTTGTCTCTATCTCCGCAAGTCTCAAAGAAGCGAATGAATAAATCCCAAACAAACGAAGGTTATATACATGGGCTCCCACGCCATTCATTAAGAGAAGTTGTGTGTTCAGCAAGTCAGGCAGTCGTTGCATTATGAAAACTTACATGTATTCAAGAATTCAGACAGTCTGCATTGCGAAAACTTATGTATTCAGGAATTCAGACAGTCGTTATAGTCGATGACATTTATGGAATCTGTTGTGTGTCTACCATCCACCAAGTGGAGATCAATCGACAGTATATTAACGGAATATGTTGTTTGTGTATCCGTCAAGCAAGTGGCATCGCTTCAAACATAACCATCTAACCCAATCTTTTTTTGTTGTTCTTTCTCCGTCAATTGCAAACAGGTGGTGAAACTTTATTAAATCCTGTAAACACATGCCAGGAATAGAGTGGCTTGGAGGATGACAAATAGGTAATTGTGCCCACAGAAACCCGACCTAGGAGAAAAATGCCCGTGGACTTAATTAAAGTAATTAATGAAACTCGGACACTTCTTTCTCTGCCTATGTGTGATCTAGAGAAAATTCTTCCTAATTGATATGGCTTCAACCAGTACATGTTCGGTTGTGGTCAATTAATTACTTGATACACATATTATGGAATTTGTCTTTGAAATTTACTTTTTTTTTATAATCATGGTAGCATTTATCTTTTATGATATCATCAAATATATTTTTTATGACTAGCCTATATCCATCTTACTCAAGATCTATCGTGAAGAGATAAGGATCAAATAGTTTAAGATGCAAATTTTTCTATTTACACCTCAAAATATTCATTTACACTTTAAAAAATATTTACCCCTCAAAATATTTCTCAAAACATTTCACCTATGGATTGTGATAAATATTGAGTTAAAATAAATCTTAATTATTAAGACCCATAAATTTTATTATGTCGAAGGCGTTATTTAAGGGGGCGGTTTCTCTCACCACTTCGTCATTTGTTGACGGCCTATGAGGAGCCTCCCCTTGTCTACCACATAATTTCAGACCTGCAATCACTTCAAAAATTCTCCATGGATCATGATAGGTCGGCGTGGTTGTGGCGTCTGCTACGAACGTGAATCTCCCCACCATGTTTTATGCAACATGCGGTTGATTCTTGCACCTGTTGCTTACTTCGTGGGACAATCAAATCGTATGGCTTGCACACACTGGATCTCTATAACATAGGTTCTACACAAAAAATTTCTAACAGTGAATAATGTTATGTCGAAGAAGAGGCCATGGTTGTGGAATTTCTATCCAAGCATGCTATCATCCCATCTTCTACTCGTTCGAAAGCCATGACCAACTGACAGAAAATAATAGAGAATAAACTAATCCATTTCAAGTATCTGAGGATTTCCATTGTATCTGCATGAGAGAAATTTGTTAATGAAGAACCTGATAAATCCTGGTTAATTATAAGAGCAGAGCTATCCTTACCTGCTCAAATATGGATGCAAGTGTTTCGTTTTCTTTACTGACTTCTTATGCAATGAGCAATTCATTTCTGATTTGTTTGCCATGGAATTCCCGCTAACCACCCCATCTTAGTCCAGTGAATGTTTTGGTTGCTTTTATCTTAACTTAATTTAACAGATTATATGTGCTACCTGTGTAAATTCTCATGTAGTACAATAAATTGACAATTGCCACACATATGCCATTTCCAAGTATTTAAGGTTGAATTCTCAAGACAAAGGCAAATCTAGTCGTAGATAAAATATCATATGGTCTTGTAGATAAGTTTACTATATATAATGAATATACTACATCCCACAAAACAAGTTCTTCCATTGAAATTATAGGTGACAATGAATTAACAAATCATGGGAACAATTTCTCATATATATATATATATATATATATAATGATTGTTAATATTGTGAGACACCATAGACACCATAGACAAGCAAGTCCTTTCATGAAAATTATATAGTTTTTAATTAAAAATCAGATTATATATTTTTAAATTAAGATCATTGGAAACATTAAATATCATGCTAGATGATAATAATAATTTTATACACATGAGGATAATAATTATTTTAGTTCCAAAAGGTTTGTTAATAAATTATGGTTAAAGTTGTTTAGTATCTTTTTCTTTCTCTCCATTTTGTTGGAGATAATGTAGAAATACTGACAAGATTATTTGAAATTAGGGTTTATGTGTAATTTCTATGTAGAGGTTTGGGATCCATATCTCTTGGATCTATGATTTGGTTTGTTGTGATATTTTTCCAACTATACAATTCTCATTATCTAGTTGAATTGATTGTGTACTATTCCTGTGTATGAGCGACCCTTTGTGATCTACCTTGTTTTCTTTTGTTAGTTTATTTTGGTATCAGAGCCGAAAGAGAGGGCCTGATACGTTGTGTGGAAGCCATCGAAGTGATAGAGTCCATAGAGCCGGATCGCTGTGAAATAGCAGTCGTTGTTTGGGCATTTCTGCCTTGTTTTGCATTCGGGTCATTGTTGAGAGAATCCCCACCATTTTCAAGAGAACTATCTGCAGGCTCAGCGATCACACTTTTCACATGCCATATAGAGAGATACTTACCGCCATATAAGAGGGAGTTTATCATCACTAACCGATAGGAGAAGTCACTCGCCTGGAGGAGAAAGGTCATGTCATTGTGTGCAGGGACCACATCGTGAAGAAAGTCGCCACCAGTGTATTCTTACTGCAACCAAAACCAACTCATGTTCCAGGGGTCGTTGATATGTCAGTCAGAGGAGCCGTCAGCTAGTTCGTGAGGTCGGGTAAAGAAATCACTTGATCCTCTGTCATGAAATTATGATTAGGAAGTAGGACGTGAGAGCCAAACGACATGAATGTTCCGATTGTTATCGTTGTTGTCATAATTTCCTGTGTGGAAGTTGATTGTGCATCACTGAATAGTGAAGAATGCATGGTTTGGGTGAAGAAGTCGGGCCCTGTGAGAGAGAGAGAAGCACTCATGTGAGAGGTTTTGAAGATTGTAAAGAAGCGATCTCTGTCTAAGTGAAGGACTGTATGAAGAGTGGAATCTGAAAACCACCGTGGAAGGTGATTCTGAATTATTGTGTTGTTGCTATGTAAAGCCAAAAAAAGGGGGTCGATTGTTGTTGCTTTAAATATTGTGTAAAGAGGCCTCCTGGAGATTGTATGCTACCTGGTGATTGAAAGTAGAAAAGAGGTAAAATGGAAAATCCACCTCTTGTTGATTCTTATATAAATGAATCTTCTAAATTAAATGGAGAAAATTACATCAATTGGAAATTCAAGCTTATGATTGTTCTTCAATCCTATAATTCCTTGTCAATTGTGACTGGTGACGAGGTGAATCCTACAAATGGTGCATTGCTTCAAGAATGGAATAGGAGGGAGCCAAAAGTGAAAGCGACGCTGAGATATTATATTAAGACGGGGGATTGGGATACCATGTGTACAGAAAGTACACACATATAGACAAATATCTTGATGCAAATTCTCACCATCACCTGGCCCAAAATGTTGGCATTATTAAAATGATTTCTACAAGAGCAAAAAGAATCTCAGATGCAGACCACCTCAAGAATGAATTAGATCACCTTGGAATTGTTTTGAGGAAGAATGGTTACCGTAACAAATAAATCAATGAAGTAATCAATAAACACAATCATCACAAAAAATATTTCAATATTCCCATGATTACCCTTCCTTCTATTAAAGGAACCACATACAATATCGCTAAGATTTTAAAGAAAATAGGCATCAATGTTGCATTTCTCCCCCGAACTCTATCCGAAATTTTGTTGATTCTGCTAAAGACGTATTAGACTAAAGACAACAAAAAAGTGTATATGAAACGCCTTGCTCGCGTGGGAAAGTTTATATTGGAGAAATGGGGTGTTCTTTGAAAACCCGACTGAAGGAACATTCAGTTGACATTGTCCATGGACGAAAAAACAAATATGTTTTAGAAGAGCATTCACATTGTACTTCTCATCATGTTTGCATTGAAAAATATTATGTTATTCCTAGGGAATGCAACTATAACGAGAGAAGGATAAAAGAGGCTATGGAAATAGAAAAAAATATTAATAATTTAAATAAGGATCATTAGTACATGTGCACATTTTTCCAACAGAAAATCCTTGCTATTGCAATACTTGTGTGTTGCTATAGCGACGAACATGACCCCTTTTTACGTGGAAAAACTTCCGCCTATGTAGCAACATTTTCCACAGTTCATCTTATGATAGCGACACAAAATACATGAAATGTGTGGTGTTTAAAAAAATCAAGTTGTGTCTCTATAGCGACACTTCCCCGTCGATATAGCAACACATCCATCGCCGCTATTTCGACAAGCTGAACAGGCTATTTCAACCAACTGAACAGGCTATTTCGACCAATTGAACAGGCTATTATGATGAACTGAAGTGGATATTTTGATGAAGTGGTGTCACTATTACAATGAAGTGGTGTCTCTATTGCGACGAAGTGGCTCCTATAGCGACGAACTGAAGTGGCTATTGCGATGAAGTTGTGTCTCTATTGCGATGATGGTTCGTCGATATAGTGACTCTTATGTGTACAATTCTACGACAGGATTTCTATACCAGCGATGGAAATTTTGTCGCTAGTATAGAAAGCACATCAGAGACTTGTACACATGGATGTCGCTATAGCAACAACCTTGTTATTTTTTTTTAATTATGTTGAAAGAATGCCCTACTATGGAATGAGGATGGACACAAACCACAGATGGTGATCCCTCTCCTTCCAATGATATCATTTCATTGGTGAAGAAAAATTTTCAGCTGAAGAAATATGGGAGAAGAAGGCTACAACACGATGACGAATGCTAGGAAATATAAGGTTTATTGATCAACTTTATAAAGAAAGTATGTTGACTGAAAGAATTATGCGTGAATGCATCTAGATATTAATTGGTGAGTTTCAAAATCCAGAGGATGAAAATGTTGAAGCTTTGTGCAAGGTTAGGTACGAAGTTTGAGGGTAGTACTCTTCCAAGAGCCTAAATTCCAAATAGGGCATAATAAATCCCAAAGTCCAGAGTATAAAATCCAAAACCAAACAGAGACCAACTACAAAACCAAACAAAGCTGAAGGGAAGTTGTTCAAACTGAACAGATACCAAACTCCTAAATTGAACAGAGCCCACAATTCACAACCAAACAACATAAGGGAAAATCAAAAAAAAAATCTACAAGGATGTCATTGGACATCTAGGTGAATGGTAGATTCAATGCCTTGTGGTCTCCATGTTGAATACTTCCATATGGCCCTAAACTCCTTTTCTCCCTATTTCTTGTAATCCAATCAGCAAATAGCTTACAGTCAGCTTAGGTATTTTATTCCCTGAATACTTCCTCTAAGGTACCAATCATCAGTAAATTGGCCATCATTACTTCTGCAGAGTTATTTGTGCCCAGACCCAATTGAAAATCAAATTATATATTATTATGCTTGAGATGTGTAGGATGGCTTCTGAACCACTTTCTCTTGGATTCTAATCAACAGCTCTATCATACAACCAATAAGGGATGGTGTTATTTACCTCTAGATATCCTATCGCTCTCTACTTATTCTATATTTCACTTTTCTCATAATTTTTATAAGCTCTTTTTTTCTTGTAGAATTTCAAGACAAGGGACCCACCTTACATTGAACGAGGGAAGCATTCCTAGTAGGACAAATAGCCCATAGGAAAACTAAAGGTAGGGATTCATGGTATTTCCTTACCGTGTTGTCATCCATCCAGGGTTCTAGTGCCTTCCATATAGAGATTCCTTCCCACTTACCCTTCCTCCAGCTAAACCTTTGACAATTGTCAAGAGTCCACATGTCCTTTGAAAAGTTACAAGATAGGAACAAATGTGTGCTTTGAGATTTAATTGCACTGCATATAGAATCCATGGTCTTTCCAAGACCCTTCCTCAAGATTGACCCAAGTCAATAGTTTGTTTTTTAGAATCATCCATTAGAAGATCCTATTTTTTAGGGGGGGTGAAGTTTCTAAATGATGTTACATTTCCAAGTTTCATCTCCCATTCCTTAACCTGGTATGGAAACTTGGTAGCCTATGTTTAATTTATAGGAGCCATTGTCATATTTGGTGCTCATACAAAACTGTCAAGCTAATCTCTTCATTTGATGGATTTCATTTGGAAGAGGGTTTTGTACTATTTCTCATTCACTTTCAAGCTCATTCTGAAGACTTAATTACTTAATTGTTTTCCCTTGTAAAGTACACTAGTTGGCATTTCTTGTATCATACACCTTAGCCATGAAAAAAAAATTGTGAGTGAAATTAGGTCACCATCTCTTGAGACATCCTTGGATTCTCCATCCCCTCTTCCAAGGGTCAATTCCCAAACTAAAATGTTCAACATTTCTTATCAGCAATGCTAGATGGTATCCTATAAGAGTGTAATACCACAACAATTCTCTCCAACAAATTGGTCCTCCTATAACTGATTTTCTTGGACACCTTGTCCATTATTCAGTGCTTAGTGAGACCATGTATTTATTTTTTTATAATAGTCTTTCCTATGAACAATGGAATATGGTCTCCTATGAGAGTGTAGACCCCCAACAATGCTCTTCAACAAATTAGTCTTCCTACGACTGATTGTTTTGGACACCTATCCATTATTCAATGCTTAGTAACACCGTGTATTTATTTTTAATAACAGTCTAGCATAGGTCCTATTATGAAATAATTTTCTCTATCCCTTTAATAATGAATTCTTTGTAGCAATGGTTAAGGTCTTTAATCCCCCATCCTACATCCTTATTTGGTTTAGCAATTTTCTTCTACTATATTAGTGGTATGAATTTCGTGTTGCTTTTGTCAATCCATAAGTATCTATGATACAAAATTCTTACATTATCTAAAATGGCTTCTAGAATAACAAAAAGAAACATCCAGAAGACTGGTGTGGCCTATATACCACTTTTGAGTAAACTTTATTTCCCCCCCATTGGGATCCACATTGCACCAAAAAATTAATTGTTCTTTTTTTCTTACAGCAGAAACAATACTTGGAAGTGGATTCATTATTTTCAACTTGTATTTGAGCTATTTCATACCATTATTAATATCTTCGATCTGAAAAGGAATAGATTCTTAGATTGTTTCTGCCACAAGGGGCTTTAGTTTGTATAATTTTATGGTTGATTTTTTTGTTGATTTACTTGTATACATGTTGTTGTGCAATATGACTCTAGATATTTTCCTATAGAATTGGTTGAATCATTTGATTGTTCAATTACTAAACATAACACATCATCAATAAAAGGAACTTGAGTTGTGTTACACCCCCTTTCCACTTAAAACCCCTTGAACTCACCTTCCGTCTACCTACCCCTCAATAACTTGCTTAATCCTTCTGTCAATAGAGGAAACAAAAGTGTAGAAAATGGGCAAATTTGCCTTAGTCCTCTCTCTAGTTTGAATAAAAGAGATGTTGCATCAATAATTGACTCAACATATGACACTGAGGTGCAGAATTACTCAAAGGTATGAAATTAGGTGAACATGAATACAAAAATATGCCACTGTTGTTGTCCCACCAAAGCTCCTGTGCCAAACATCAAAATTCATGTATAGTCCTGAACGAAATTATTAAATCTTGTAATACTTTAAAAACAAAAAAATACTAGTGTCACAAACTGATCAAAGCTTTCCTACCTTTATATTGAACATTTCTATCCATGGAAAAAATATTATAGCTCAAATTGACAAAAAAAATCAAAGAATGACTCTCAAATGAACATTAATGAGATC
Organism: Pseudotsuga menziesii; assembly: GCA_001517045.1. Lineage (NCBI taxonomy): Eukaryota > Viridiplantae > Streptophyta > Pinopsida > Pinales > Pinaceae > Pseudotsuga > Pseudotsuga menziesii. The sequence continues at coordinate 24,897 of LPNX011110963.1, forward strand.
TATTGATATAACTAGAAAAAATGAGAGTGTAATCCTCTAGTATCAACAATAAACTACCTTGAATCATATCAAAATTCAAAATATCCCAATATATTAAAATCAGTATCGAGGCCTATAAGGTAGGTATCACAAATACTTCCCTATTTTTATAGCTATTTCAATCTAGAGCAAAAACATGAGCTCCAATGTCTACACTTCTATGACCTACTTTTTTGCTTGTCTACAACAAGTATTTGTTAAACAAAAATCAATTTCTGATTATATGTGAAACAGCAATCAGTTTTGTTTTTCCATTAGAATTTTAAACAATGGAATTAATGTGCCAAAAAATCATCTTATGTAGAATCTGTTTTTTCCTACAATAACGAAACATTTTTTGCAAATAAAAGAAAACTGAGAATCATGTGTTAGGAACTAAATATATACTGGATGCAAGATTAAACCTAGTCTTGAGGAATCCATTATACACTTATTTTGGCATTAAAAAAAGGATTGTATACTTATCTTTACTGTGTGGGATTCATTGTGTGGGATTGATTACTGTTTTTTTTAATTCCCAGACCATGGGCTCAACACTCTTAACAACAAAGAAAGAACCCTCTACCAAGCAGCAGCAAGTTGGATGCATACAAGAACCAAGCAAAGCAGAAATATAGGCAAGTCCAGGGCCCTAAATCTAGCCTCCTTCCATCAATGTTCCCCCACATGTTATTAGCTATGTTTCCATAAATAAGAAACTATAATGGAACAAAAACAGGGGATAGAAGTTTTTGGGGTAAGAACTGGTTCTCCTAGTGAAGTATAGGCAACCTAGTAGTTAAGGCATAGATCTCAAGGAGAATGCATGCCTCTAATCATCTCCAACTGAGGCATTTTTGTGCATGTGTCCAAACACAGCAAGGGAAAACAACCTCGTGTGTTGCAAGAAGCTATGTAGGGTGCTGAGGCCTACACTCTAAAGTTTGAAAGCATGAAGATTCAGAAGCAGATGACAGGCATCCAAACTCAGCTTCAGTTGATGGAAAACAAACAAGATACTCTAGCTATATAAATATGTGGTGTTGAAGCCATCCTCGCTATGGATGGAAATGGATCTTGTCCCGATAAGCCAATCAACCTGGATTATGAGGATAAAGAGCGTTAGTTGGTTTCCCTGTACCCATTATGTTTCTCTGCAATTTATTTCTATCCTTTGTTTACTTATAGTAAATCTAGTCATCTTACTATTTTACTTTAGTACAGTTACAATCCACAGACATAAAAGACAATCTTATATTTCTAGAATGCTATTGTTTTCCCTAGTGGCAAGCCAACAAAGCATTAATTTTGTATATTGTGTACATTTTAATATAATATAATCTATCATATAGATTACAAAAAAATATAATATTGGGTTTAGGATTGTTGCAATTTCCTCTACAGAGGTGGTGCAATATGAAATGGAGAAGGCCAGATTGGTGTCATTGCTTAAGAAGTCTGAATGATGCCTTCAATAGGAAGGAGCTGAGCCAATTGGCATTGATGTCCTTATTATCACGGGTCCAGCTAGTAATGGAGAAGATCCGCAATATCCAGATTCTAAAAAGGGTGACAGGGATTGAGGAATAGTATCCATATGCTAAAAAAGATGACACGGGTTGAGGCACAATTTGTGGCAACCATTGTTGTTTTCATTGTTGCTAATTCTATTGTGATGTTTCATTTAGATGCTAAATCAGGGCACTGCAGTATGTTGTTGCATAGAACATTAGGAATGATTGTCACTTGCATTGGCAATATCTAAAATGTATCTCCTTTAATATGCAATTTTGTTGGACTAAGTTTATTGCTTGTCTCAATTCACCATACCTTCTCATTTTTCCTTTGCTTGTCTTAGTCAAATAGTCTCATCTCATCCATATCAACTTGTCTTGTTGCTTATCTTTGGAACCTTAAATTAACAACAAAATTGAGATATAAGCTATGTCAGCTCATCTTGTCTCATAAGGGCATGGCTTGATTAGCTTGGTTTGCTAGGGTTGACTATGGCTCAATATTTATTTCACCCAGATTTAGTTCAAGATTTGAAATTTGGCTCTTGTTTTTGTAATGCAGAATTATTGTAATTCAATATTACTATTGGATGAGGATCACAAAATTACAGACTTGATGAAGGAGAAGAAGGATGTTATAAGAGGGTGATGGTGAATAAGTAGGATAACATGAATATCTCATTCCATTGTTTGGCATATATTTTGAACCCAAGAGTATAAGATCTGTTTTTACAAATGTGGGCGATCCATTCATTCAATTGGAAGAGTTAAGATGCACTAATCAAAATTACCAAGATCAAGAACCCATTGAGAAAGACACTCATAGCATAGCCAACAATATATCCTCTAGAGGTTCTTGTTATCACATGGATATGCACTTACAAATATACCCAACTTGCATTCATGAGTAGGAAAACACTGGAAAGTTAAAGAGAATTTTTACATAAATAAGAGTAAAGGGATTTTGCATTGACAAGCATCGATAAATCAAAACATTGGCCCTAAGCACTCTAAAGATTAACTTCCTGCATTTGATTGTATTAATAAGATTCATATATAAATTATAATAGGTTTTATTATTAACCCTACAAGAATGAGGTAAAGTAAATCCCAAAAAAGGACTATATCCATCAATTACAGCTGCCTTGTAGGGAAAACTATAGGACATTTGAAAAACAAAACAATACTTACAAAACCAAGAGGGTGTGAGATAAAACCCACTACAAAATAATATTTCTATTGTTAAAAGAAGAAGAATCCCAGGATTGAGAATTACCATCCCTATCCTTGTCAAATAAGATGAAATCCTGCTTGAATTCGGGGATCTGCACTTTTGTGAGCTACTCAACGATTTTGCTTGCTTCCATCACTGTGAAATATTATTACCCAACAAATCAATCAATACATATTTTGTGATTTCAGCACTGCAATTTTATTGTTTGTAACAAGAAATGTTGATTTGAGGGAAACAAAAACCACAACACTACATCTTTTCCAAACTGCTTATCAAACAGTTGGGAGACAATTTTGAATAAAAATGATCAATTAGCCCAGTCTATCATTACCAAATCATGTATTATCATTATAGTTATATATTCTTATTAATTATATTTGAACATATGAAAGGAGACAGTTGCTTATCGATCAAGATACCGTGATGCATACCATTTACACAAATCATATATCCTCTGAATTTTGGCAGATGTGTAATACCCATTTTGAGACGATCGTCCTTTGAGAAAAAAAAAATTATGTGTTTTGACAAAGATGTCAATATGAGATTGTTCCAGATGAAGCTAAGTAATTATGAATTCATGTGAATGATTATGCAGCTAACAATTTGGTTTATCAACACATTTTGCAGAATCATAGTCACCTTCAAAGGCAGCATTCCAGAATACAGTTGTGTGTAAAAGTGCAGAAATTTGGTGAAAATTGTCATTTTAGTAGTGTAATTTTCACACCCGAAGTCAGAATGGAGCATGTGGATAGGCATTGGAAAGCTTAATCAGCAAAGAACAATGGAGAATCACCAGAGTTTGAATGAGAGACCATGAAATCGAACCAGCTATTATGTGGAAGAGGAATTTCATGCAAAGATGAGGGATTGGAAAGGGAAAATTCCTTAACCCCTATCTTGCTAACGATATTTATATTTTATAAGATTTGTGTACATAAAATTATGGCATGGGAATGTTGAAAATGCAGAGATTAGATGGATGGCATGAATATGTATTGGTTGGCATATTCATAAACAATGCACATTGCATGAGAATATGTTTTTGCACGCATATGATATTACATATTGGTAAAAGTAGTGGGATTTTACATATGCAACGAATCACTAATGGTAAATATTGTGGTTGATAATCAGTATTGGTGATGGTGTTGGTGGTAAGACCAATGGAAACAGGAGCATGGCTGAAGATGTGATGATGTTGTTGCCTACAACCAGCAACCTTATGAATAAAAGGATAAGGCAACAAATCCATGATCAAGAAGTTGGTGGGCGAATTCTACAATCTTCTGTAAGAGACCAACTAAACTGGTAACATCAAGGGTGTAAATGGGAGCCATGCAGGCAATGGTTTAATTATGGTGATTGCATAAGTTTTGAAAGGGGATTGGGTAAGAATCCATTGAACCATATTTAGTAATCATAGAATGGTATGCATTTAGGATTGAAATGCATTCATGTGAATGACATTCATATAAAAATATATCATGCCTTGTGTATGCTTGTTATGAGCTTAACAAGGGAGGACTGGTGGTCTTGATTATAGTAATGCATCCTATATGAAGTAGTCATGGTTAGGCCATAATATGTTTGAATGCATAGCATTCATGAATCAATACAAGGTAGCATTGAGGGGATATGCATTAAGAGATTTTATAAATCTTGTAGTTATGCATTGAGTGAATGCATATGAAAATTTTGAGTAAATGTTGTAAATGTGCATGCATAAGTGTGGGTGCACATGTTGTGAAGCATTGCATGAATGCATAGGGATGGTGTGTGTGTTATTGCAAACTAAATAATGAATGAAATAATGAACTGATGATAATCCTAGGATCATTTCATGGGTTGATATGAATGCAGAATAGTAAGTGCATGAAGAGGGTAGTCATGATCGATGGGCTGCCGAAATGCTCTGTGGAAGGGAAAAGGTGGGGCAAAGTTGTATAAATCATATGACTGTGAAATAATGAGTATCTAAAAGTTTCATTTAAATTGCACAAATGATGTGACTGTACCTTGCAATTTTAGTACGATAATGATTCACATGAAGTAAATGAGTTTGGTGATATTGATATGTTAACAGTTGGAAGTGTTTGAATTATGGAGTGTTATAATTATGAAAATGCTTCAGTGATTGTTGCAGCAATAAAATATTATATGAATAGAGACTTACAAAGTGTTTGGCTAATTGAAGTTCATATTGCATGTAGATTGTTTTGGGCATGGAAATATTGGTAAGTCCATGACGAAGGAGGGAATCTACCATGTGAAAGAACCAAACCTCATGAGAAGAGTATCATGGTTGTAAAACTAGTTTATGTGCAGAACAGATTGTCAATCTGGACTTGTAGATTTCAAATTTGAGAATTTGCTAATAATTACTAATCACCATTGGCTTGCATAGAATTGTGTCAAGAGGACGTATTGTAAGTGGATGCTCATTTTATGCTAGTAAGCATAAAATTATAATGGGCAGAGTGGTGCCACTTAAAAGAGACAAACAATATGAGGATATCCTCATTGCTAAGCAAAACAATTTATGTAGTTGACAGAGTTGTGAATTCTTATTGAATTTAATTGTTAGTGCCATTGATTGGTTATGGAACAATCAAATTTGAATTGTATTGTTAAATGATGTTGATTGTTTGGCTGCTTCATAAGTGTGCCATGAATACACATTGCAGGAAGACCATGTGTGATGGCCTACAGGAGCCAAACTTCATGGGAAGGATCCCATATCTTGGAAATGGGTTTCGGGTGAAACTCCATTGGATATTTTGGTAATGACCAATCTACACTATATCATTGGTAAAAAATATGAGTGAGATGGTAAATATTATTTCAGTAATACATATGTGGGATATGGAATGTAAAAAGGAGTTGGGATGGTAAACCGAGGGACTGTCAACTCAGAGAAGGGAGCCCCCATTCCTCATTAAGGAAGAAAGACTACACCTGCAAATGGATAAGTGTTATGTGACCCTAGCTAAGAATATGCATGTCTAATTGTTAGAGTCAATATGCAATGCATGTTTTGATTTTATTTCCATTATGGAAGACTACTTGAGTATGAGTAGGGCCTACATGGCTCACATTGAAAAGGGGTGCACACTTCCCCGATGTTGGGTCATGATAGGGTTTTCAATATTGACTACACCGTAGGGAGTGGACGCATTCCTGGTGTTTCAATACTTGATATTGAATGTTATGAAATATGGTTACAATTTTAGAGCAACAACACTGATGAGTTTGCTTATACTACTTTTGTTGTCATCCTAAGCATATGCAATTCGGTGTTGCACACTAAAGAAGCAAATTAAAAGGTTGTTGTGAGGGGTTGCAGTGGAAGGGTTGATGCGTATGAAAGGATATTGTGGAGGTTGTGGAGGTTGTATGGATTTTGATGAAGGGTTGTGAAGGTGTTGATGAAATGGATGTATATGCCTAGGGCTCCATAGTAGAGCCTTGACCTAGAAATCGCCGTGGTGAAGTTTCCTTCCTCGACGTGAAGGTGTACTGGCTGGACATTAATTATTTGATGTTGTGGAGCAGCCTACATGTTGTCCTAACATCCAATTCCATAGGTGATCCCAAGGCTTGCAAAGCAAAGCAGGACCCTGTGGACCAAAGAGGAAACGCACAATACAGATAAGTATTTGGTTATCTTGCAGCTTATTGCTTATGAATATACATATGTGTATGATTTGGTTATGATTTTCTAAACTCTTGTTTAGAGATAAACCCTATCAGAATAAACTAAACATGTGAAATATGGTCATTTTAGTTTCCATCCATTACACGTGCCCAGCAGTGAGAAGAAAACCCAAATCGCAACTTTGCAAGAACCCACGCTTTGAAGAGCAAAAAACACCCAGGATTGGTATTTAACAGTGAAATCTAATGTGGGATGGATAGATATGAACCTTGGGGCGAATTTGAGAGTATTAGAAACCCCGAAATCCATTGGAAAACCCAGTTTTTATAGCCCATAAATCCAGTGACGGGATAGAGTTATTTGATGGCAGAATTGTGAGAAATCCAAGTGTGAATGTTGGAACAGAGGATTGGATTGATTGAATTTATATTGAGATGTTTGTAGCTCTGTGATTGAGCTCACTGGATTATCATCCTCCTCCTTTGTTATTGCACTCTTGATAAACCCAACTGTGTGTTGGCTTAGCATGACTGGTTGAGTGAAACCATGGTTGTGAGTGAGCCTATTTAGTTCCTCCTTAGTGGATACACATCCTAGCTCAGGGGTGATCTCTCAGCTAAAAGAATATAGGCTGGACAGATATATATGGTTGGGTGGAATGTTTCTCTCACATAGTCAGTTGTTGGAAAGTTCCATCTTAAAGATAAGTATTCTCTGTGGTTTAAATTGTGATCATTTTGTGTTATGTTATGCATGTTTAATTACTCATGTTAATTGAATGACATGATTATCTTAAGCTAGTTGACATGAATCTTGTGCATAGCATGAGAATGGGATTGATTATTTTATGGTTGTTTCATTATTCTTCCTGGAAAGAAATAGGTTGATGTACTCCCTTATGCATGTGTGTTATTATGTTTATTGTGTTGTGTTTATATTGAGATGCATGATGAAATGGTTTGTGGATAGTGTGTAATTCCGTTGTATTTATTAAGAATTATTTGAACACATAAGATTTTATTTATCCATGAATTTATTACTAATGAATGGGTCTGAGATTAACAAATAAGCCCGGGATGTTGGGTCATGTTTCTTCCCTTGCATCAGATTGACGGGAGGGGACGCGACAGGATGTACAAGTCAACAAGGAATTAATCCATAGTTTGTATGTTAAAGTTTCCCAATGTTTCCATGCAAACAAACCTCTACCTTGTAAGAAGAAAAGGGCATGCATGCAAATTGACTACAACTAAGAAATATTGTTGTAAGGTGTTCTGATGGTGACAATGATTTTCAACATTGCATTAAATCCATGATGATATTAGTGAATTTCAAAATTGTTTACAATCTTTTCACAACCAAACAAAACTACACCTCCCTAACAAATTCAGTGTGTAGAGTATCAAAACAATATTCATACAAGTGGAAAGAACAATATGCAATCAACCTTTAAAAATGCTCAATCAAGATGAGACAATCTATAAACTAATAAGACACCATTAAACTAATTAAACAATATATTATTATTAGAAATTAAGAAAGAGGCATCCTATATAATATATACCACCAAAGAACCAGAGCACATATCATTGATGACTTTGCTTTCCAGAATATATTGAGACCCAAAATCCATATTTTGGATTTGTTTCCTTTTCAAGAAAATAGAAAGAATTAAACTTAATCCACTACATAAAAATACCAAAGAATACAATTATACATATGCTCAAAGCATTAACATAACTCCAGGTTGTGATTATCTTTTATGGTGGGGGAAATTGGTTTGGTCATTTACCACATGTAAATGAATCAAGAGTCAAATTAACATCAGAATATTTTCTGCTGCAAATAAAGTTACTAACCTATGAATCATCAGCTAGTCAGCAATTCTAAGAAATATTGAAATGATTTGATTTATGATATACACAAGAAGCTTCTGGACTCCATAAACTGAAATTTCTAGTTGGTTATCCTCTACCAAAAAATCTTGAGATGATAATCATCACTACAATGAAAGTTTTGTCAATATTTACAAGCCCTAATTCACTTGAAACAAATTAACAAAGAGTGCATTGTGAATGAATTTTCTTAGTTTCTATCATCAATATTTAAATAAATAGATACAAGTGCAAACATTCAATTAAGTTATATGATCAACACAGCATGGGATCAACTTAATTCAACATTAGAATAGTAAGCAGTTCCACATCCTTCAATTGACTGTACTTTGATGCATTGATTGTCATCTTCCATGAGCTACAATACCCAAACCAGCAGGCTATGTGAAAATACTTCAAGGACCACAATGAAATTTTATATTGTAAGTACATCTTACCCACTAACACACTGTTTTTGCATGCTTCATTCCACTGTTGTTGAAAGGAGAAACACTTCCACTCATATGAGGACTTTCTCCTCTCAATGTGCAAATCAACAAGGCTAATTCTCTCAATTGTTGCTTCTTGAAATAGTCATGAGACTCATCCTGGAAAATTAAATTAGTATAGATTTAGAAATGACCATAACAGAAATAAACAATTAGAGAAACCACTAAAAAAAATGCAAGTTTGAAAGACAAACACTCCTACCATGGGCTTTAGCATGTCTTCTATAATATCACGAGCTTTTTCATCTTAGCATCAATTATATTGGAAGGTAATTCAGCCTCAATCAATATGTGCAAAGATTCTTTTAAATGCTCATAACCTGGCTTGTCCCTAAGTTTTTCCTCCTATAATTGAAAATATTATTAGTAGTGGAAAATATTTATCTTAAAAATGGACAAAAATCATATTAACAGAATACAAAATGCAAAAGATTATAAAAGGACTAAAAAGGGGATCCAAAACTAGTTTTCTTATAGCCTATTAGTTCAAACAGCCTGGTGGGAACTTGCAGTAGAAATACACACATGTTTCAATAAAATTATGATTACTTAAATGACAAATGTTTTGATGACCAAAACCATTAACCCAAAATGCTGAACATGAACTCCATAGATGTTGAAACATTCAAATATTGTTGTCATTGTTGTAACATGATGACATGTTAAGTAACTTCTAAAGCTACCCCCTTCTTACTGCATTTTTCACCTCATTCTTCTTCTTAAGGGGCTTCTCCGGGGATTGTACTTATGTCAAGATTCTAAATCATATTCTTGCTCAAAGGAAAGATGGTGAATTCCTCCTTCCACAATAAACTACCTATGTACTTGTAAAAGAAAAAGCAAATCCTATATTTTGAAGACCAGGGTGACCAACTTGACATGCTAGAGACCACAAATAAGCTTATTTAACCACAATATAACCAAAGGCATTTAACTAGCAAGTTTGGATAATTTTCTTCGAATGAACGTACTACTATGTTCACGTTTCCCTCTAATCACACTGAATGTTTAAGTGGTCTGGAAGGGTTTCAGGATTCATGCAATTACTCTTAACTCTATGTATATATCTCTACTGTAGATTACAACCTCTCTATAAGTTTGATTCCTCCCCCGTTCACTATAGAGATCGAGTATATGTGTTTACAAAAACTTTTCATACACTGGGCTGTAACGGACCGTAAGTAATTTGGTTTGTGACTTTGACAAACGGTTGTAGTGTATATTGTTGAATGTAGTAGTAGTTGTTCAATCCTTATGATGATTGTCCTTATATGGTTTAGAAGGAATTTCTTATAGCAAGTGTAACATTTACCATCCACAACATGTAAGCTTGCAAAATAAAATGCTGCGGGAATAATATAAAGCATAAATCAGAATTTTCATGCCAAATTTCCAAATATGGATTTTACTCAAAAATAAAGTGAATACATGCCTGGAAAATTTGATGCACTAACAACAATGGAAAAATGTGTCCTCCACAACTTCAACTTTCTCCTTGGTATTGCACAAACTGGGCATACTTCAATGAACAAATATAAACTGGTGTGGATTCCTTTCAGTAGATAATATTAATTGGATTTGGTAGATATCAGACCTCACACAAGCAAAACCGGCAGCAGAATGAAGATTTAATTCCAATAAAGAACTATAACACAAGAGATAACTCCATAACACGCCCAACAGAAATAGCTACTTCCCACATGCACTGTAACACAAGTTTCTCCTTCTGTGACTTCTACAGCAGAAATATCATATTTTTCTTGGCCACGCCCTTCAACAAATGTGGGAATCTCTACTATTAAAAGACCGCTCGTTTTCGGCTTCGTTTTTCCTTATGAGAATCCACCCCCACCAAAACTGTGCAGGGCGGGGTAAAATTAAATTTGAAGCAAAATTCATTTTCAATTGGAGTGAGGGTTTTTTCTAAGGGTTTTATGCAAAATAATCATAAGCCTATCAAACAAATGCTTCACATCATTCATGGAAGCAAAAAATACAATGAAAACAGATAAAAATCTAAAATGCATTTTCAAAATACACAAATTTAACAAACCCAATACGAATTTAAGCATAGAAATTACCCAATTGGACGTGATAACAGAAACCCATCAAACAAACATACCTACAAACATAAATATATGAAATGATAGAATTTAACAAGAATGGATTAAAAACCCAACCTAGAAAACTTGACCCTTAAGGATTTGATGAAAAACAAATGAATATCAAATGACCTCCACGGCTTCCTCCAATAAGCACTGGAATTTCTATATAGAAGCGATCCTACAATTTCCTTGGATCCATTCACTCTTTGTTAGAACTTTCTATGCTCTCTAATGGGCCCTTATTTCTATGGCATTGGTCTTCTCCTTCGTGGACCTACTTTGTCGCGGCATCAATCTCCTTGGACAAATTCAAGGTGGATGGCGACATTTTCCTTCTTGCGCAGGGTTGCAAACGAGACAGGGGTTGTGACTGAGATTGATGGGAGCATGGGGTTTGATTTGGGAATTTTAGTTTGATGTTAATGTTTTTTATTTGTGTTTTAAAAATGACATAAATTTTATATTTTGTTTTTATTATTATTATATATATTTTTATAATGTAATATATTTTAATATTTTGTTTTATGTATGTTTTAATATTTTGTAATATATATATATATATATATATATATATATAATATTTGTTATTATTACATTATATATTATATTTTAATATTAGAATTTGGGTTTTTAGGGACCAATGAAGGGGAAAGAACAATAGCCTTGTGCAGAGAGCACAGAACATTGATTTGATTATTGAATTTGGGAACACACTAGCCCTATGGAGAAAATGTTGATCCCATATCATATAATAGATTTGTGGGGAGAGTGTTGACCCCATATCACACAAATGACCTTATGGGGACAATGCTAATATATCTCAAATGATATAGATTTAATTGTTGTGGAGTACACATATCTAAATAATGGAACTCATACTCAAACCTAATAGTACTTACGTGTAATCATGTGGAAAATTATGTGGTTTTAACCATATACAAGTGTTGTTTTGATGTAATTACCTTCTAGGATTTTAGCCAAGGGGCTAGTGATGTGACCTAGAGGAGGTATTACTATAACATTAGGCCTAGAGAGAGCTAATCCTAACTATCTAATATCCTATTCAAGTAGCTCATGTCCAAGATGTGGAGGATCTTGGATTATTTTTTTTTGCAGACGATCAGGAATCGGATTCTTACTAATATGAATATCTTTCTATGTGAGAACCTTTTTTCATGTTTACACATGTTTTTATCTTTAATTGTAGGTGCGTCTTAGTTTGGATGTAATTTGTAGAGTTGGTGTACGATGATATATTTTCAAAATAGAATAAAGGCTATTAACCATATAAACAAAATTGTTGGTCAGACTTTATCAGATGATGATGATGATGATGTTGATGATGAGGAGGAGGAGGATGGTGATGATGACGATGATGATGATGATGATGATGATGATGGAGATGATGATGATGATGACGATGATGAGGATGATGATGACGATGATGTTAATGATGATGATATTGATGATAACAATGATGATGATGACAACGATGATAACAATTATGATGATGATGATGAGGATGATGATGATGGCGATGATCATGATGATGACGATGAAAACAATGAAAATGATCATGATGATGATGATGACGATGACTATGATGATGATGATGATGATGATGATGATGACTATGATGATGATGATGACGATGATGGCGATGATGATGATGATTATGAGAATGATGATGATGATGATGCCGATGATGACTATGATGATGATGATGATGATGGTGATGGTGATGATGGTGGTGGTGATGATGATGATGACAATGATGATGATAACAATGAGGATGATGATGATGATGATGGACATGATGATGATGATGATAACAGTGATGATGATGATAACAATGATGATGATGATGATGATGATTACAATGATGATGATGATGTCGATGATGATGATCACAGGTCGATGATGAGGAGGAGGATGATGATGACGACAACGATGATGATGACGATGATGATGATGACGATGATGATGATGATGACGATGATGATGATGAGGATGATGAGGATGATGATGACGACGACGATGATGATGACAATGATGATGATGACGATGACAATGATGATGATGATGATGATGGCGATAATGACAATGATGATGATGACGCTAATGATTATGATGAGGAGGATGAAGATGATGATGATTATGTTGGAGATGATGAGGAGGAGGAGGATTAAGCATCTAGATTTATGGGCTAGCTTTGGATAGCATTGCGGGAGTATGGATACAAAGTTCAAGCATTCCATTGCTTTTCATCTTCAAACCTATAGGCAAACTGAAGTGTTAACAAAACTTGGGTCCAATTGTTGCGAGGATATCACAATAAGCAACCAAAGACATGGAATGAACAAGTAGTTTATATTCAACACTCTTATAACAAGGAAACTCATTCTTCCACCCGTGCATTGACTTTGAGAATTCTTTTGGTTGTTTGCCACCCTCACCTTTTGATGTTGTTTATGGATAGCAGAATGAATGCATACAGGGAATGCAAGAGGTATCCCAAATATCATTTGTATCATCATAAATGGAGGTATCCCAAATCTCATTTGTAAAGGAATTGAAACTGCCAATGTGTAAGTGAAGTCAAGGATGTTTTTTTACTAGATAGAAAACAGCGTAAACTAGTCTCTAATAAAAAAGGGTTCATCTAGTCACAAATTCTTTACTAGATGCAGGTGCATAATAAATAGGATGTCATTAGACTTTGCAAACAAAATAGAAAAAGGTCATGAAGAAGTTGTAGCGGTTGTTGAAGCTGTTATTAATAAAAGCGATGTTGCATGTTCTAAGTTGTTTTGGAAGGAAATGGAACATTACTTTGCCAAAGATGATGTAGATTACCTAAAGGAAATATGTTGATTATGTTTGTAAGGCAATGCCAATGTGCCAAAATCCATCATTTTCATGCCATCCCACATGCTTGTCAAATAAGAATTGAATAGTTATGCTTGAGCATTAAATTCGAAACATATAGTTGGTAAGTGGCATGACAAATTGTCACCATCACATGTTTCATTATGTTTCTATCTCTAAAGTATCATGTTTTGAAATGGCGTTCACCATGGGTTCAAGGCTTCTGGAAGAATTATTTAAACATAGTTGGAATCGCATATATCATGTGCTAAAAGGATAATCTACACACTATGTCAAATATGTCCATATGGTAAGATTCTTGGGGTTACCAACATCTAATGCTCCAACAACATCTTCAGTTTGTGCACCAAATAGACCTGACATGCCTCAAATTGATTGGTGGTTGCAATATCAGTTTCTAGAGAGGCCATCTATGGAATATTGGTGTCACCCAGCATAAATGAGGAGAATGATCCATTTTCAAAGAGTGATCTAAGGACAAGGATAAATGGGAGAGGGTGCAACAACAACAAGAAGCATTTTTGTTTGTCATAAAGATGAAATGAGGAAGGATATTGCTTATGTTGGGGGTTTTGTTGACAGCCTAAATCATTGGAAAGAAATCCTTAAATATGGGAATAAGAGGAAATAAGTTAAGGTTATAATGTTTAGGTCTTAGTGGGGTTATAAGAGGAAATAAGTTATCTTTTTATAGAGGTTATAGGGATTCATATTTAGTGTTATCGGATGTAGGTGTAGTGTTTTAAAGGGTTTATAAATATAAGGGGTTTTATGCATATAGGTTTATATTAGGGATTATAAATATCAAGGGTAGCACGGGTTTATATTAGGGATTATAAATCTCAAGTGTCGTATGCATATAGTCCATAACATTGCTATAGTGATAGACATTTGGAATTAAAATTTGACATTATTACCTCGCATTGGATTTATGAACTCATATTTGAGATGTATACCTTTCACACTAATCATCATAATCATCACCATCATCATCATCATCATCGTCGTCATCGTCGTCATCGTCATCATCAGCATCATCATCATGGTCATGACTATGTCAATGGTGATGATGACGGTGATGATGATGATGATAGTGATGATGGTTGTGATGATGATGATGATAGTGATGATGGTGATGATGATGATGATGATGTTGAATTTTGAGCCATATGATGACGGTGATGATGATGACTTTTGATCCATATGATGATGTTGATGATGATGATGACGATGACGACGAGGACTATGACGACGACAATGATGATGATGATGATGATGATGATGATGGTGATTATAATGATGTTGATGCTATCCATGATGAGGAGGAGGATGAAGATGACAATGATTATGATCAGGATGATCAGGATGAATATGTCGATGATGATGATGAGGATGATGGCGATGATGATGGCGGTGATGATGACGGTGATGATGGTGATGATGATCATGATGATGGTGATGATGACAGTGATGGTGATGATGATGATGATGGTTGTGATGATGTTGATGATGATTATGGTGATGATGAGGATAATAATGACGATGATGCTAATGATGACGTTGATGAGGATGATGATTACGATGATGCTAATGATGATGTTGATGATTATACTAATGATAACAATGAAGATGATGATGATGATTATGACAGTGATGATGACTATGATGATGGTGGTGGTGGTGGTGGTGGTGGTGGTTGTGGTGGTGGTGATGATGATGATGATGATGATGATGGTGGTGGTGGTGGTGGTGGTGGTGGTTGTGGTGGTGGTGATGATGATGATGATGATGATGATATGATGATGATTATGATGGTGGTGGTGGTGGTGGTGGTGGTGGTGATGATGATGATGATATGATGATGAGGAGGAGGAGGAGGAGGAGGAGGATGATCATGATGTCGATGATAATGATGACGATGATGATGATGACAGTGATGATGATGGTGACGATGATGATGGTGGTGATGATTATGGCGATGATATTGATGATGATGATGATGCTAAAGTTGATGACGACAACGATGATGATAATGATGATGATGGAGATGATGATGACGACGATGATAATGAGGATGATGATGACGATGATGATAATGATGATTTTGATGATGATACTAATTATGACAATGAAGATGATGATGATGGTGACGATGATGATGACGATGATGATAAAAACAAAGATGATGATGATGATGACAATGACTATGATGATGATGATAATGGGGATGATGATCATCATCATGATGATGATGATGATGACTATGATGATGATGAGGGTGATGATGATGATGATGATGATGATGATGATGATGATGATGATGTTGATGATGATGATGAGGATGATGGTAATGATGAAGTTGATGATGATGATTACAACGAACTATGTGATTTCATCGCTATACCAATGAACTATGTGATTTCATCACTATTCCAACGAACTATGTGTTTTCGTCATTATTCCAACGAACTATGTGTTTTTGTCTCTATTCCAACAAACTATTGTCGCTATAGAGATGAACCTTTATGTGTGTCTCTATAGCGACGAAATGTTCTATGTGGAATATCTACAACATAGTCATCACTATGTTGGAATATTGGACAATACTGAGAGGGGGGATGAATCAATATTGATAACTTTTAACAATTTAAACCACTTTTAATTTATTCATTAACACATAAGATCAAGCTGAACACATAGAACACAAATTTATCGTGGAATCCCAATTGGGTAAACCACCAATGCTTCTTATTACTGCAAAATTGTATTTACAAATAGTTTATGCCTGCTGCTACAAACAACGATGGTATTACACCCTATTTACCAGCAACTACTGGAAGGAGGCTATGACCCCCTAGTTTTATCAACTGCTACTAAAAGGATTCTACAACACCCTATTTACCAACTGCTACTGGAATGAGGATACGACCCCCTGTAGGCAGAGTGTCTTCCCTAGCGCCACCCTACCACCCTAGTTTGATTTCTTCAGGCTTCCATATCTTCTTGGTTCTTCAATTTTTTCATTGATATTTCATCAATTCCTTGGTCTCTGACTTCTGCTATTGCTACATTGATCTAGACACCATAGACATGCCTCTTTTCTCTTTGAACTTCAATTTAAATACTTCCTCCATACCTTTACATCCTGATACGTTTTCAATACTCACAACCTTTCGCTCTGAAGATGTGCCTCTTCATTAAACGTTATTCTGGACACTCATACCCATTCATAAACATGCCTTTTCAAAATAATATTTCTATGTTATTATTAAAAACAAACTCTATTTGTTAGTCACGTCCTTAGTCATTGATCCTTACTTGATTGTAAAATGTTTTAGTTAGGTTCTATGTTTAGCAGAATCGCTAAGTCGAGTAACTCGAACAAAAGATTGTATCAGCGTATCGATGACATTGCCACCTTTTCTCAGTGTATCATCGTATCAGTGCATCGGTCGATTGTATAGGTGACATTGTCACCTTTTCTCGGTTTATCAGTGCATCAATCAATTGTATCAGTGACATTGTCACTTTTTCTTGATGGATCGGTGTATCGACGCATTGTCACCTTTTCTCAACGTATCGATGTATCGGTGCATCGGTCGATTGTATCGGTGACATTGTCACCTTTTTCTTGGTGTATTGGTGCATTGTCACCTTTTCTCGGTGTACCAATGTCTTAGCATATTAGTGTATCAGCGTATTGTTTGATTGTATTGGCTACATTATCTAAGTCATACCGACTGTATCGGTAGCCTTATCCCTTTTCTTCCTATTTCGGGGCATGCAACAGTTTCAATGAAAAACTATGAGTTGACCCGAACATTCAAAAACCTTTTTTATCGGCAATTTTTTCTCAACCTCTCTGATTGTTTCGATGCCCACTCACGATTCACCTCCAATGGTGTCGGCAAATTTCTATTAGTTGTGTTAAAACAATGTTTTCCCAACCTCTCCGATCATTTCAGCGCCCACTCGCGAGTCACCTTCGACTGTGTCGACGGATTTATTTTAGTTGTGCTGAAACAATATTTTCCCAACCTCTCTGATCATTTCAGTGAGACTGGATGATTTACGTCGACATGGATGATTCAACCGACCATTTCGCAGTGACTGGATGAGTTACGCCAACATGGATGATTCAGCTAACCATTTCAGGGAGACTTAGGCAATTTCCAAAATTGTCATAGTTTTCTATAATGATGTTAGATTGCAACCATGACCTCATAATATCACCATGTGGTTTCCAAGCCTCATCACACATGCCACCTCATCACTTCCTTTGACATTAATGAACTTCTTTGACATCAATGACAACTAAACTCAACAATCTCCCCCCTTGTCATTGATGGCAACAACTCCTTAATTTTCTCCCCCTTTGAAATTAATGACAAAGGATTCCTTCTGACAACTCACCTTGTCAATATACCTCCCCCTGACATGTTTCCTTTTCTTCTCTGTGACAAATTCCCTAGCCAACATGTCTCTTCCCTTTGTTAACTAGACTTGGTACTAATCATTGCTTGAAGAATGATAGTCTTAGTTAGCATCCTTATTTTCCTTCTTGCGGTGGTTCTTTGAATGATAACCTAAGTGATAAATTCATAGACTCCCCCTATCACTGTGCTTCCTTCTGCTCCATTATTGATTCTCTCTCAGTCTACTTCCAGCCATTTTTATTCACCTTTTCTCTTTGTCAACCATGCACTACTCTTATCATTTAACCTTGATCATCTCTTGTTTTTTAGGAAGATAGCTTTCATCATACCTCAACATTAGATGCCAATTGAATTTTCTGAATTTAACTCCCCCCAATTATATGATCCCTCCTAATGTTATTTTTCAGGTTTCTCTTTAGATCATGAGAGATCTTAGAAAATGATTCCACAATCACTTTATCCTTCTTCATATTCATTTTCATTGGTGTATTCTTTTACATCTCCATCTTGATTTTCCTCATAATGGATGTCATTTTTATCTATGGCACTATTAGCCTCATCATCATCTTTGGAGACCTCACTGATGTTTGAAATTTGTGTTTCTTATGAGTCTTCATAATCTGAATTTTTCTTCCACATCTTCCCATGAGATGTTCTGATTATTTGTCCTTTATCATCTTCTGTGTTTGTGTCCTGTTCTTTTCCCTTGGTCCTACAGTCAGCATCCTTGTGACCAAACTTATGACAACAATAGAAATAACCATAGAACTTTCCTTTTAGGAATCTTTGATCTTTCTTCTTCCCAACTTCCATCTTCTTCCTCTATTTCTTAGCCTGTACTGAAACATTCTTTCTTATTTTACATTCTCTAGCCATATGTCCAAAGTTATTATATTTGTAACACTCTATTTCATATCTTTGAAGATATCCAAAATGATTATGATTTATTTCCTTTGGTTTATTAGGTGCGTCCTTCTTGTATTCATGAACCTTTCCATAAGCTCTACATTTTGGGGCTTTATGACCAAAATTATTACAAGCATAACAATGACCCAAAAATATCTGCTGATATCTATTTGTCATTGGTCTCTTAGACACCTCATTAGTTCTGTTTTTGTCATATAAGGATGGAACAAATTTCTTGATTTCTTAATTTTTAACAGGACTCTTTAATGCATCAACATGCTTCTTTTATTCCCACCTTGGTTTGTGACAAAGGAATATTTTAGCTTCTTTACTTTGTCATATCCTAGGCCAGATTTATCACTTAATGGTTTTTGGCTACTTAAGATATCATCTAATATCCTTGAATTGTTCACAAACTTTGATTTGATAGATTTTTCATCAACCCCTTTTCTAAGTTGAATAATCTCTTTTTCAAGTTTTTCAGAATCTTGGATTTTCTCTTTGAGCAGAACTACTAGGTCTTATTTGATCTTCTTGGCCTCTTGTAGTTGGTTCTTCAAGTCCATAATAATTTGATTTGTTTCTTCTTGGTACTTTGACATTTTATCTTTCAAAACTTTGTTCCTTCTCCTACATTTTTCAATTTCATCAACAATAGCTATGTATTGAGCTTCTAGGTCCACCTCCGATTCCTCATATGATTCACCATTCCGAGTTTGAGTATCTATTCCCATGAATAGGATTTCTGCATCTTTACTTTCATCGTCACTATCTTCTTTAGAATAGAATTTTTCCTTCTTTTGTTGATGTATTTGTAACTTCGGAATGTATTCACTTGTATATCTTATGTATTGTACCCCAATGTTTACTCTGGGAAGTGTCTGTAATGTACTTGAGTCATGTCATGCCCCGATGTTCCTATCAGGAGATTCAATAATGTAAACAAGTCATGGAAAGTCATTGTGGGTAACCATCCTATTGATCAAGGGTTAAAGTCCCCACAGTTGTGGGGCCCTAGGATTATTAGACTCTCCTAGAGAAGTCGGCCCTAGTGAGTTATTGTCAAGTCGAGAATTAGTATAAATAAAGAGGGAGCTTCTCTATTTATCATACATTCACTCACACTCAGTTGTAGTGCATAACTAAGAGAGAAGAAGTTATTAGGAAAAGAGAGAGAGAGACGATTGCTGACAGGAGATCATCTTACTAATTTTGGGGTTTTTCTTTTGGTGTTGATTCTATCTCTGAGGAAGTTGTGGGGTTTTCTCCTTTATGGTTTCCCCAAGGAAAAAATTTTGTGTTCATTGTCTCTTATGTTTGATTTTTGTGCTTGTTATTATTTCAGTTAAAGATCCTATTATAATGCTAGCTTAAATGATAAAAATCTATCATCTTTTTCTTAAACTTCTTCTTATCCATGGCCTTACACTTATGACAGCAAGATTCTTCATGATTACTCTCCTCTTATTTTGGGTGAGGACACTTATTGGAAAAATGTCCAATTCTTCCATAGTTAAAACATTTCAAATGTAGCTTTCATTTATATTTCCCAGTATCTTTCTCAAGTTTTCTAATGAAGAGAGCTTCTTCATCATCTAAGTTCTCTAATTGATTCTTGGATAAGGCTTTAAATGTTGCCTCTTTTCTTGAAGGATCATTTTGTCCCGTCCCCATCTCATATGCAGGGAAGATCACATATAGTTCATATACTGTCATGGCATCAATATCATCTCATTATTCTAGAGTGGGCACTTTTGAGTCATACTTCATTGGCAATGTTCTTAGTACCTTATCAACTACTTCTCTTTCCTTTAATTTTCCTCCAAGGCCTCTAATAGCATTTACAACTTCATCTAATCTTAGAAGGTATTCTCCAATGTTTTCTTCTTCTTTCATTTTTTGGATCTCAAACTTCCCTTTAAATGTCTGAAGCTTGGATTCTTTGACCTTGGATGCCCCTTCATAGATAATATTTAACTTACCCCAAGCTTGTTTGGAAGTTTTGCATTGCATGACTTTTACAAATATAGTGTTTGTCAATCCACTCGAGATGGTATTTAAGGATTTTGCATTACCCTCATATTGGCCTTGCTCCACACTATATGTAGGTAGGATTTTGTCTATATTTTTATATTCTCTTTCAGTTGCTTCCCAAACCTTCCATCCAAGAGACATCAGATGGTACTTCATTCTCACACTCCAGTATGCATAATTTTCTCCTATGAATAGTGGTGGTATGTTGGTGGCTAACCCTTCTTGTTGATCCACAGTGGTTTTTATTGAGGATATTCCTTCTAGTGGTTAAATTGTAACGAAGGAACCCACTCGGATACCAATTGTTGGAATATTGGAAAATACTGAGAGGGGGGGTGAATCAGTATTGATAACTTTTAACAATTTAAACCACTTTTAATTTATTCATTAACACGAGATCAAACTAAACAAACAAAACACAAATTTACTATGGACGCCCAATTGGGTAAACCACCAATACTTCCTATTACTACAAAATTGTATTTACAAATCGTTTATGCCTGCTACTACAAACAAGGATGGTACTACAACCTATTTACTAGCAACTACTGGAAGGAGGCTACGACCCCTTGGTTTTATCAGCTGCTACTAAAAGGATGCTACAACACCCTATTTACCATCTTTAATTGGAAGGAGGCTACAATCCCATGCATGCATGTTTCCTGCCCTAGCGCCACCCTATCACCCTATTTTGATTTCTTCATACTTCCATATCTTCTTGGATATTCAATTTTCTCATTGGTCTTTCATCACTTCCTTGATCTCTGAATTTTGTTTCTACTACATTGATCTGGACCCTAGAGACACACCTCTTTTCTCTTTGAACTTCACTTTAAATACTTCCTCCATGCCTTTACAGCCTCATACTTTTTCAATACTCACAACCTTTCGCTCTGAAGATGTGCCTCTTCATTAAATGTTATTATGGACACTCATATCAATTCATAACCATGTCTTTTCAAAATAATATGTCTATGTTATTATTAAAAAAATCTCGGT
Source organism: Pseudotsuga menziesii (assembly GCA_001517045.1). NCBI lineage: Eukaryota > Viridiplantae > Streptophyta > Pinopsida > Pinales > Pinaceae > Pseudotsuga > Pseudotsuga menziesii. The sequence goes on from LPNX011110963.1 coordinate 47,076, forward strand.
TTGTTAGTCACATCCCAAGTCATTCACCCTTACTTGACTGTACAATTTTTAGTTAGGCTCTATGTTTAGCAGAACCGTTAAGTAACCCAACCAAAATATTGTATCAGTGTATCGGGGACATTGTCACCTTTTCTTGACATATCGGCGATTCGACGCATCGGTTGATTGTATCGGCGACAATGTCACCTTTTCTCGGTGTATCGACGCATCAGTCGATTGTATCAATGAGATTATCACCTTTTCTCGATGTATCAACGTATCGGGAATTGTCACCTTTTCTTGGCGCATCAATTGATTGTATCGGTGACATTGTCACCTTTTCTCGACGTATCATCATATCGTCGTATTGGCGCATTGTCACATTTTTTTAGCATATCATTCAATTGTATTGAAAACATTGTTTAAGTCATACCAACTGTATCGACTTCCTTATCCCTTTTCTTTCGATTTCAGGGCATGCAACCATTTTGGTGAAAAACTTCAAGTTGACCGGAACATTCAGAAACCTTTGTTATCGGTAATGTTTTATCAACCTATCTAATCATTTCAAGGCCTGCTCGTGAGTCACCTCCAATGGTTTTGGCGGATTTCTTTCAGTTGTGCTGAAACAATATTTCCAAACCTCTCTGATCATTTCGGCACCCACTCACGAATCACCTTCGACGGTGTCGGCATATTTCTTTTAGTTGTGCCAAGACAATATTTTCCCAACCTCTCCGATCATTTTGGCAAGACTGGATGAGTTATGTTGACATGGATTATTCATCCGACCATTTCACAGCGATTGGATGAGTTACACTGACATGGATGGTTCATCCAACATTTCAGAGAGACTTAGTCAACTTCCAAAATTGTCATAGTGTTCCAGAATGATGTCAGATCGCAACCATGACTTCCTAATAGCACCAGGACACCATCATGTGGTTTACTAGCCTCATCACACATGCCACATCATCACTTCCTTTGACATTAATGAACTTATTTGACAGCAATGGCAACTAAACTCAACACATTGTTCCTCCTTACGAGGAAGGTCCTTTCGAAACACACCAAGCTTGTCGTAGAAGTATTCAAACTTTACTCGAGACAGAGGCTTGGTCAACACATCATCAACTTGCTCATCAGTACTCACATACTATAGTTGTATAGCTCCCTTATGTACCATATCCTGTATGTAAAAATATCGGATTTCTATGTGCTTTGATTTGTCATGGAACACTGGGTTCTCCATCATATTTATACAACTCTGGTTGTCACATAGAATCACTGTGGTATCCAACTCCATTTGAAATATACCTAACATCAACTACCGAATCCATATGGATTCAAAACTAGTAGAACAAGTTTCTATATACTTTGCTTCAATTGTGATGAGAGTAATATTGGACTGTTTTCTGCTAAACCATAAGATCATGGTGGATCCCAGACAATAACATCCACCTGAGGTGCTCTTCCTGTATGAGGCACTTCTAGCCCAATATGCAACTATATAACCATACAATCTGTCGTCATGATCTTCTACATAGTATAGACCAAAGTCTATCGTACCTTTCAGGTACCTCATCATATGCTTTGCAGCTATCAGGTGAGCATGTCTAGGTTTAACTAGATACTAACTAAGGGCATTCACAACAAAGCATATATTTGGCCTGGTATTCATCAGATACATCAACCACCCAATAATATTTCTATACTAAGTCACATCCACTAACATTGATAATTCATCATATAACAACTTCTGGTTGGTATCCATGGGTGTGGTCATGGATTTACAATCCAACATTTCAAGTCTTTTTAATATTTCCATAGCAGACTTTCCTTGGTTGAGAAATATTCCTTTTGGGCTCTTCCATACTTCCAAACCTAGAAAATAGTGCACCAATCCAAGGTATTTCATCTCAAATTCTTCAGTGAGCTTCTTCTTGCACTCTACAATATGTTTCTTATTTCTTGTCAGAAATAAGTCATTGACATACAACAATAATATGACAGGTTCATCATCCATAACATTAAAGTAAAGGTTAGGGTCGGATTTAATTTTGGTAAAGCCAAAGCTCGTAAAAAATCTATCTATCCTTCCATTCCAAGCTCTAGGAGCTTGCTTTAGTCCATACAGATCCTTCTTCAACTTACATGTGTGATTTTGTATGTCTTCAACTTCAAATCCTTGTGGTTATTCTACGTACACTTCTTCCTCAAAAACACCATTTAGGAAGGTTGTCTTCACATCCATCCGGTGTAAACTCCACTTCATCATGGATGCAAGTGCCATGATGGTTCTGATGGAAGTGTGCCTTGCTACTCGCACAAACGTCTCTTCATAATCAATTTTCTCTTTCTGAGAGAATCCTCTAGACACAAACCTTGCCTTTTATTTCTCAATACTTCCATCAGCTACATGCTTTATCTTGTAGATCCACTTGGAAGATACCACACTCTTGCATTTTGGTTTGGGAACTATATCCCAAACATCATTCTTCATTATTGATTGGTATTCTTCTGTCATTTCTTCTACCCATTCTTTCTTCTATACAACTTATTCATAACGGGTAGGTTCCTAATATACAAGATCACACATCAAAGCTACATAACTAGAAAATGGATTTTATCTCTTACTGACTCTTGTGGAGCTTTCTAGAGCTCCACACTTCTCTGATTCTTGTATAATTTCTCTTACCCAAGAAGGATTTCTCTTCCGTGATATATTCATAGTAGGAGGTTCTTGAGGTTCTAGCATATCATGGTCCTCTAATGTTTCTTCTTTAGGGAAGGGTGCAACTTCTATATTTCTGGGAGGTGCATCTTCTTCATATACTTCTTCATGATGTGGGTGGGATCGTCAGAACTGTCTTAGGAATGCCAGACCCCTGACATTGGAAAGGAAGGCATGGGTGGCCACTTAGACCATTATTGGTATTACCTTTTGTCAGCATATGGATTACCGTCAATTGGACCCACATAAACCAACAACCTTTCGTGTTAACAACCCTATCTCCATACAAGCTTACTTACTACACTTAGATATTTTACAGGCTTCGAACTTCCTGGATTTATACTTATTTGTTTTTGTTATTTACCTTTTTTTTATATCAAGTACATATTTATATATGTTATTTCTTGGTACACTTTCGCTATATTTGGATATTATTTAGACCTGAACCTTTCAGATTTGATTTTAGAGAGAGCACCCTCATCTTTAGTTTAGTATGGGACAGGACTTTATTCAGAAACTTATCTTATGGGTATTTGTTAGATATGTATCTCTTGACATCTGCTTCTTCGTCAAATGTGACATCCCTACTAATTTCCATGTGATGGAATCCTAGAATGTATATTTTGAAGGCTTTGGAGACTTCATAGTATCCAACAAATATTCCCTTCTTTCCATACGGGTCCAAATTGGTTATCTTTTCTTTTGGTATGTGAACATATACTGTGTAACCAAATATATTAAAGTGGCTTACTTCAGACTTCTTTCTTGTGAAAAATTATTTTGGAGTCTTGAATCGAAGGGCACTATGGGATAATCTATTATGTACATAAATTGTTGTTCTTGTTGCTTCATCCCATATATGCATAGGAAGATCTTGATCATGTATCATTGTCTTCATTGCTTCCATAATGGTCCTATTACTTCTCTTTGTAACACCATTATGTTGAGGATTGTAGGGATTGGTTAGTTCCCTCTTGATTCTAGCTTCTTTACAAAAGGATTCAAACTCTTTTGAAGTCTATTCTCCACCATTGTCTATTATAAGTGTCTTGATTCTTCTTTCGGAATGATTCTCTATCAAGGCCTTTAATTCCTTGAATTTTTCTAATACTTCATCCTTTGTTTTCAAGAAATATATCCATGTATTTCTTGAATAGTCATCAATAAATGTAACACAATATTCACAACCACTCAAAGATGTGGAGTGCATTGGACCACATACATCTGAATGAATTAATTCCAATGTACCTTTAGTATTTGTTTCACTCTTTGGGAATGGATTCTTGATATTGTTTCCTCTTGCACATCCTTTGCAAGTGCCTTCATGATCTATCTTCAAATATGGTAAACCTTTTACTACTTTTGTCACATGGGGTAGTGATTTGTAGTTGACATGAGAAAGCCTCCTATGCCATAGTTCACTTGGGATAGTGGTCTCATGAACAAGGGTTGTTTATGAATGTCCCTTTAGTTTATATAATCCTCCTTATTCACCGATGACAACTGCATATTCAATTGATTTTCCTTTAGGACACATAAGTACTTTTCCATCTATAAATGAAACCATGTATCCTTTATTATCTAATGTTGGTATAGAAAGTAAGTTCTTCTTCAAAATTGGTACATATAAGACTTCCTTCATCTTCATGGGGGTTCCAAAATCAAGTTTGTAATTTGCTTCACCAATACCTTTGATAGTATATTGATAGTCATCACCTAATGATACTTTCTGAGGAGAGTTCTTCTCTTCAAGTTTTGACAGATTTTTCTTTTGTCCTTTCATGTGTTTTGAAGCACCACTATCAATAATCCATGTAGATTCTCCAGGTGTCACAGACCCAGAGAGTGTAGAGAATAATACATACACGTATGCATCTTCTTCTCTTTCTTGTTTTCTTTGAGTTCCTTCTTCCTCTTCTTCTTCATCTTCATCTAGGTGTGCATGATGTTTTTTGTTTTTCTTCTTGTAATCTTATTTCTTCTCTTACAGTTTATTTTACCACACATGGTTGATCACACTTTTATGGCATTCCATGTCCCTCTGCAGACTCTTTGGACCCCATGGACTATTTTTGTACCTTTGATGTTTCCAAGATCATCCCTAAAAACACCTATTATTTGTTGTACACAAATTTTAATCCCTTTCTCATGTATATACATGGATATTACCCTTAAACCCACGTACATAGGGATGTGTTGTTGGTGAATCCCACCAACAACACTTTGTTGACAGGGGTTCCTGCTCTGTCGACACCCTGCAGTGCAACCTCCTTGAGCACCGGCCCAGACAGGTTTTAACCTGCCCGGCAACGTCTATGGAGAAGATGAGGTCTCACCTGAGGTGTTCAAGGGAGATCTATCAAAACCAAGTTTTGGACAGTGGGGAAGGAGGATATGGGGATCCTATGGAGGGATATCATAACTTATTCGGTCCTCATGCAATATCAAAATATTGCAGCATTATTCCATAAACATCATAGTGCATCAATCATAAATTATGACAACTTAAAATCAACAGATCGCATTGATATATCAGAAAGACACTGAATCACATCTATAACAAGTCATTTTAATGAAACAAAGCCATAGCATCACAACAGATCTATAACAATAGCCAAGAATTGAGCCATATGCATCGCATCATATATTAATCTTGCACAATCATGCCACATTACATAATCCTTCTCCAAAACTAGAGACTACATACAAAGAGAACCCTAGATAGAATCACAGTCAAGACAGGAAAATAACCATGAGACAGATCGCACCAGATCGTATCCCTTACAATTGTGCATGCAATACAATGGTTCACAACTTCCCACATATGACGCTCTATCTCTGTATCTCTATATCTATATCTATATCTATCCAAAATGGATCTATAAATACGCTTATGCATTTACATCAAGGGTCCACAAATAATTAACTTCTAACCACTACCGACCTATTGCAACAAAACTTGGTCAAAAATATTCATAAAACATTCAAAAATGGTTATTTTTCTGCTTAGCATGCCAATCTACCCTTGCATAGCTGTCGTGATGTTGTGTAACTCACTTGTCCCTAACCCCTTTCCAACAGGCCCCCAACATAGTTTTGTGGCTCGCCCTCGAGCCACGTCAGGTCGACAAGGTGTGTGTCGACGTCTTTTCCTTAAAATCTTCAAACTATTGCGCAATTTCATGAATCTGCTGCTAGACTTGACTAGCGATACTCTGACAATTAGTCAAATTCTACTAGATGGGTTGATCCTCACTCACCTTGCTGTCAACCAATTGTCGCTTCTCTTGAATGGACTGGAGCGTGGCGACGGCCTTAATAGCCAACTGGCCACTGATTTCTTGGAATTCGACAAGCTTCTTGCGGTGCTTTTGCTAGTGTTCCTCCGCCTTGGCAGCTCACTATCATAGATCCTTCAACTCTGTGGCCTGGGTGATCTGCGCCATCAGCGGCAGGGCCTTCAGCAACGTCTTTAGGGTTGTCAACTAACCCTCTACCTCTTGGACCTACATAGTCACCTGATCCAGCTACTTATCTTGAACAATGCTTTGCCAAAACTCCATGGTTGTCTCCATAATAGTTTTAGCCTGTTGCTCCATGGTGTCGAACTAAGTAGCAATTTCTTCAAGGGAGGCCTTGCAGTCCTTAACCTGCTTCGGTGGCATTGTGGGTTGTACCTGGGCCTAGAGTAGCAAGTTACTGTCCTGAAGCTGAACCAGATTCTACCCCAATCGCTTGGCCTTTCCAATTATGGTGAGTGTCGAGGTGCTGTCAAACATGTTTTGCCAGGCATTAGAAATAGCCTGCTCAACTTTGTTGTACCTTGCACACAGTTGTGCCTACTCAACAATCAGGTGGTCTTGCGCCTTCTTGAGATTGGTGATCTCTTCAGCATCCTTCCACTACAACTTGGCCTATGCTACCTTTAGCTGATTTATTTCTTGTAACTTCTCCTCTACTAATTACAAGTGGACCTGGTACAGCTCCTCTGGTTCCTTCTGCAGCTTCGCAGTGGTATTCCTGGACTAAACATAGCCCTCAGTCAACCCTTTCTGCCTTGCCACCAATTCCAATGCGGCACCATGTTGCAACTTAACCAGCGTTGTAGCAGACAGTTTGTTTAGATCCAACATCACACTCTAGATCAGGTGCAGTTGTTGGTGCACTTCTTCATTTCCAGTGTCGATCGCAGCCAAGGGAACTTGTACGTTCCGAACCCAGGGCTTAGTGCTGATCAACGAGCTGTCTTGCAACAAAGGTCTCGCCAATGGTTGCTTGGAAACAATACCAAAAATGGACTCTAACCTACTTCTTACATCACTGAATTCTTCATGGTTAGATTCGTGGATCATTGTAGATGAATCCACGATGGTGTTGATAAACCACTACAGCTGGTCTTCCATCCCCAGTTTGGAACCACTGTCAGCCTCGTACTCTTGCTACCACTTAGTGTGTGTGTCCTCCCACATCTTCTGTGTGATATCTATCTTCAGGATCTATCGATGACTCATTGTTGGAGTCATGGGTGCTCAATTTTGACGGTGCAGGGTCTTTAGGGACCTCCGGGGGTATCTCCTTATCTATCTCTTCTTGACTCACCAGGACACGCCAGTCCGCCAGCCAATCTTGCACAATAGTGTCCAACTCTTCTGTAGTGACCTTATATGTCAATGGGAGCCACTACTAATCAAGATCCATGAACAACCTTGCTAGCCAAAATTCTAGTGCCAATGCGCATTGTCTCTGAATTGATACTATCCATGCAATAAGCACGACCATCCCTTTGTAGCTCGAAGCACTCCTTCAGCTGATTTGGAAGTCACTTATCTGTATCTCTCCCACAAATATATTGCATTGGGTCCTCCCTAGCCTTAGGCAAACCTGTAATACTTGCAATCAAGTCGACTGTGACAGGGATTGGTGTATTCAGCCACAGCATCCCTCCATGGAAACATGCCAACAATTGATTCACACATGCATGTGCTTCATTCAAACAGCCAAAATGGGGCATATTGATGAGCCCCAGCAACCCAGACTTCTCTAATCCATAAGTCGATGGTTTCAGAATTCGCTAAATGGGACCACCAGGTGTTGAATGGACAGATTCATATGGCTCGTCCGGGACATATTTAAGCAAAAGCAGGTCATGGTCATCGAACTTCAGCCTGATTAGCACGGGGATGATGTCGATTGAGCATGTCATCCCTTTCGGCAATGCTAGCAACTTGGGCAGGTACTTCTGGTTTTTCGACATCAGTCGTGGCTTAGGTCCTAGACGGGTAGGAGCAACATAACCCAGAATATAATTTACAGAGACACCCTGAGGTGCTACAGACTCAACAGCTCCTGATCTCAACGGCCCAATCTGTGCATTTCCTTCTCACGCACCTTCGTAGACATTCGAGTTTGCCTCTTCTCTAGAAGCGTAGGTTTGGGTCTCTGCATATGCCACTTCTGCTTCGGGATGGACGACAAACCCACTGGCATACTCATGACTTCGACTTCCACATCCTTGGGCCAAATGGGAGACTCGTATTCACTTGATATTTCAATAGCATCAAGGTCGCTCAGCATCCCTTAATCCTTAAAACCTGAAATTCACTCAACAGCTCGAACTATACTACACTCAACACTCTACTCAATACTTGCACAGAATTCACCTTCTCCCTCTGCTCTTCGCAATTGAACAATGCCATCCAGTGCATCCCACACGGTGTTTTATAGCCACTTCCAATTCAAAATCCATCATTACCAAATCTAACTTCATCATTATTTCCAAATCAGGAAGTAATGACACCAAATCCTCCAGTGATCTTATGCTTCTAAAGGTCGGATCATTCATTAATGCGGGTCGCTTCCACAAGCGCTGCAAGCCAACTGGTTTAACTACCTACATTTATTTCTATATTTGACCACCCCACAGCCTCACAACTGTCGCAAAGGGTCAACTGACTATCACTATCACTTGTAATCTTGTGCATCCTCTCCCTCAGGGCTTGCCTTGCGTTGCTAAACAAAAATGCTCAATTTTTTTTTCAACCCTCACGTGGTGTGCATCATCAGCCCCATTCTATAGGGCTTCAAGTGACTCCCATTGATGAGTTTTAGCAACATTGCACCATCTAGTTGTTGTAACTGAACTTCCCCACTAGATGTAATGGTCTGAACTAAATAGGGACCTAACCAGTGCATTTGTAACTTACCCGGATGCTTGATAAACTTACTGTCATGTAACAGCACCAAATCTCTTGTCGCAAATTTTTTATGCTTGATATGGCGATCATGCCATTCCTTGTGTCGATCCTTCGCAACTTATTGGTGGAAGCCTACGATGAAACGATCTTCTTCAAGCTTAATCAGCTACACAACATGTTCTTCTAATGCCGCTGCATCATCCATACCCGTCGCTGCAGCAATGCGCAAGCTAAGAACGATATACTCGATAGGCATGATTGCCTCTTCCCCATAAACCAACTTAAATGGTGTCTGACCTATTACCCATATTCAAGTAGTGCGACAGGCCCAGAGAACTACAGGAATTTTTAAGTCCTAGTCATCGTGGTTAACGTTACATACCTTGGTTAGTGCTATCTCCAAAATTTTGTTGAAGGGCTCAACGGTACCATTTTTCGACGGATGGTAGGCTATACTCTTCTTATGCTATTTCTGGAGCTCTTCAGTTAGCGCTTTTACTATCTAGTTGACAAAGTGACTGCCTTGGTCACTCATCAGGATTTTAGGACACCCAAATCATGTCACAATGTTCTCAAAAATAAACCAAGCTGTCGTTACAGCGGTACAATCAATGACGGGTGTAGCCTTCGCCCACCACGTCAGGTAGTCATTTGCAGTAATAATATAGCGAGCACTAGTGCACTTACCTGGAAGATGGATGGGACCCACAAATTTGACAGCCCATTTATCAAACGGTTGTAGAGTCACCTATGGCACCCGTGACATTTCATCCCTCTGCAATGGTTTACCAACCTGTTGGCAGACATCACAGCTCCTCACATAGTCTGCGGCATCATTATGCAACGTGGGCCGCCATAGCCCAGCACACAACACTTTTTCATGCAGCAGTGCGGACTCCATAGTGACCACCCGTGATTCCGGCATGTGCTTCTTCTAGAATGGGACCTTGCTCATGCGGTAAGACGCACCATCGCAATATTGCATCCAGTCCAAGTTTATACAGCTATCCAGCAATGAGTTGAAAATTAGAGGCTTTTACAACCAGCTGCTTCTTTTTGCTAATCGATAGGTCTGTTGGGGCAACACTAGTAGACAAAACCTGAACAATTGGTGCATAGTGATCATCTGTGACTTCAACTTGAAACAATTGCGCATATGGCAAGCCATCATCAATATTGGTTGGTTCTTCACCATTCTCAACATGTGACAGATGATCTGGGACAGCATTCAATTGTCCTGGCTTTACCACTATTTTAAAATCAAACTCTTGGAACAAAAGAAACCACCTACAGATTCTCCCCCCCAACAGAGGCTTATTGACTAGGTATTGCAAAGCAGAATGATCAGTGAACATCTTGAAATCTCCACCCAATAGATAGTGCCTAAAATTTTGTAGAGCATAAACCATCGCCAAACCTTCCCTTTTAGTTGTGGTATAATTTTGTTCAACAAATGATAACTTTCTACTAGCATATGCTATTGGATGATCCAATTCACCTTCACCTGGTTGCGCAAGAACAACCCCTAGCGCAATAGAAGAAGCATCAACATGCACATGGAAATATTTATTCCAATCAGGGAAAACTAGTATTGGTGTAGAGGCCATCTTGGCCTTCAGGCTGTCGAAGCTTCCTTGACATTCTAGAGTCCATTCAAATGCAGTGTCCTTCTTTAGCAAATTTTCCATGGGCACATTAATCGTAGCGTATCCTATAATAAACTTGCAATAGTATCCCGTATGTCCCAGTGTCGCGTGGAGCATTTTACATTTGTTGGCGGTGGTAAACTGAGGATCAGCGTAATCTTCGTCGGATCAACCAACAAACCTTCTTTGCATACAATGCACCCAAGTAGTATGCCAAAGGGTGCACAGAAAATACATTTCTTGGAATTCAATGCAATATGATGATGCCTACACCGTTCGAGCATCAATCGTAGATTGTCCAGATGGTCTTTAAACAGGCCATAGAAGGTCTGGTGTTAGCTGGAATATTTCACCTCCTGCGGACAGTAAGGTGTTCCACTGATCTGAATGGTTCAGATCCAAAACAAATAGAGGACAGAGGTTGAAGACTCTCCCTAGACGTCATAGATACCTAGAATGCAATGCTTCAATCGTTACCCTGTGTACCTACAATAATCTTCAACACACAAACAGATCAAGGCAGACAAAATATAATCTATTGATCTATGTTAGTGACTAAGGAATCTAACAACATACATGTCAAATCAAACAACAACAATATATGTGGGACAGAAATCAACTTGCATTAATATAGAAATATGAAGAACTTTACAACCAAGCCTTAGTGTTGACATGTATCTTCATGAAACCAAGCATTCTCATCCCCGTAAACTCCGACTCTAGCTCTCTTTATGCTCTCCAATGGTATGGACCAAGTGATCAATCCAACAGCATAACAATACCTTAAGAGTTCTCCACCTTAACCATGGCCATAAGCTTGTATTTATAAATCTAAATGGATAGGGATGGTTGAGAGATAAGTGGGTGAGGTGGCCTCTAAGATCCAAGGATGAGGGATCTCGAGCTCAACTAACCCACAACAGTAGGGATAAGGGAGGACACAAGGCTTATCATCTATAAGCCTCTAGAAACTTCTATTTTTCCCTTTTTACCCAAGGTACCATGTTTCTCCTTCAATGACAGAGCAGTTCTGGTAAGAAACGCTTATGGACTAAGGGCCATAAGCGGTGGCACCACTTTTGGATAATAAGGGATAGGTGGTGCGAACAAGGTACCACTCTTGGATAAAAAGGTAAGTGTGGTGCTGGGAATTTTCATGAAAGATTGACATATGGGTTTCCACTCCAAGTGCTGGGATTAAGGGAAAATAGGTATGTCAAATATCTTATCACATGATGGTGACAGGATTTTGGTATAACACGATGCCCCCCAAAGCATGAGTTTTAGAGGGATACGATAAACGAGAGCTTTGAGAGAACAAGTCGTTGTCGTGAGATGAAAATGTAGGCTCGATCGGAGTATGTTGTCAAGTAGGCATCTGTAGTACATTAGTATGTTGACTCATAGACACAAGTAACCAAACTCATGGCTGCAGACCAATACAAGGCAGATCCATGAGAGGAATCAACAAACATGGCTACTAGAATACAACGTAGATCCATGTGATAGAGGACTCAAACTTGGACATAGCTACCAAACATATAATGTAAATCTATGTCATACAAATGAAAATTTGAGCATAGCCATGACCATACAAATGCAGATCCATGCTAGACATACAAAACTCCATCGCAACCTGTGGAAAAGTGATGAGGGATTTTAAACAACTACCCAGGGTCTTTGTCTTGTCTTCCACAAAGTACGATTCTATCCATGTGATTACAATGATATGAAGTCGGACATGGTAAAAACCACTCGATTACCGGTCAATGATGTGAACCATTAACAAGTGCAAGGGAGATCACCATTAATGTCAATGATTCCCAAGGTACTCTAGTACAATCTACTGAGTGTGAATAGGTGTCCTAATGTCGAACACTCAGTTGATTCTCTCGATCAAAGGTTAATGATGTGAACCTATGTCGAGAGTGAGAGAATCTGTCATTAAGGCAAACAGATCTCAAGGTACTAAATATTTTTTCTAAGACTATTTCTCGGATAATTAGTTGATGTCGATGGGAACAATCTTGTCGAAGGAGGGCCATGATGAGTCCCACATCGACAACACAAAACTCGGAACACAGTTCTGGAATGATGTGGATCTAGTAACCATATGAATGACTCAAAGATACTGGCACAAAGACTGTGTAGACTACAGATGTAAAACTTCTTCAAATCCCCTTTGAACATCAGGTTGCACGACAAAAATACTTGGCAGCATGACTAGACGGGACAAACACACAATGCGACAGTGGACAATGCATTCTTTTGAAAGACTCAAAGGAGTAACATGACTCATGAAATTGGATCGTCATGGGGATCAGTTGAATACCCAATTGACTAACATGATTGTGCAGATAAGTGCCATGTTCAAAGGTAACGACAAACAACTACCATTATTTGCAAAATGATTCCCTTCCCATTTCCCCCATCATGATCAATGACGGTGCCTCTTTTCAGTTTTACGAGTTCAAAGAGGGTAACAAACACTCGATATAGCTTTTCGGAAGACAAGTCCAAACTCATATGTTTTACAAACCTTAGAGAGGAGGGGTTCGTTCCTAGAATGGGTCTCTCAATGTTTAATTTAACTAGTCCACTGAAAGAAAACTCAGCATCGTTCATGTTTAGAGAGTCTGAACAAATATGGAAGAAGACTCCAAAAGGGTCCTTTTTTGTATGATTTAGTCTCTAAGGCACGAAAAAGTATAAAATCATACCTTAGAGAACTCTTCTAGTCATGATTGGCTGGAGTGTTCCTTTTTCATAAATAGTCCTATCCGAACCGAAAAAGAGATAACCTACCATCGGACAGACGGCCCTTCAAATACTTTAATGAGCGTGAAGAAGACAAGATCGCTCAACAATATTTTCGTATTTAGGGAGCCTGAAAAGGGTTTAAATAAAAATCCATGAGGTTTCTTTACACAATTTCACTTTTTACAAGCCTAGAAATATTCGAAAATGGACTCGACGATCTTTTCATGTTTAAGGAGTCTGAAAAAAGATGTGAAAAGAAGACTCCATGACGCTTCTTTACACAATGTTAATTTTTACGAGCTTGGAAAGAAACTTGAAATGGAGTCGAACCTTTGATACTATATTTTAACGAGCGTGACAAAGTGTCATCATAAACGCTCAATGACCTTTTTCATTTTATGAAAGTACAAAAAATCCATAAACAATCTTTCAAAGCTTTTTTGCTAGAGTTCCCTAGCCTGCAATAGCCTCAGAAACAAGTGTTAAATGCATTTAAAACTAGCATTAAGGGATTACAACAGATAAATTTTGCCGAAAACACGATTTTATATCAAAACTATAGTAAGTCGAACCCAAAATTGCCTATATGAGTTAAGCAAATAGTAAAAAATCAAATCATTTGACTATTTACCTCTAGCAGAGAGCACTTGGAGCATTTTCTTAGCCAGATCTTCCATAGTTGATACCGATAGTTTCCATCGTTTGTTTTCAGCATCGTCAGTTGCAAGTAACAGCTAAGAACTTTATCTTTCATTTCATAGCATTTATTTTGAGATTTGGTGGGGTTTTGGGCTCATATGGCAAACCCTAAAACCCAAAATGTGGGCACCGCAGCTACCCCTTGCGGGATACGTGATACCACCCAAGAACTATGCCAATAACACAGTGGACAGGTGGTGTCACCACCTGTCTCCAACGGTGCACAGGCGGTGCCGACCATGGATAAGTTAAACTGATAGCATGGGTAATATAAATTCATTCCTTTGATTTTTAATGATTGGGGAAGACTCTAATGCATGCCATTATTTTTTTTGGCAAGTCTAGGTTGCTCAAAACATGGTGATATGGAAAGAAAGAATGCATGACAATGAGGATGTTGCTGCGGAGAGAAATGCGGGTTGTATTGCTGCATTATAGGAATGTGGGATCCTGAAGTTCTTCCGGACCTCAAGCATGGTGTCACACGAGTGGTTACTGGAACATATACTACGGATGTGGAATCTAGAGCAGCAGTATTTCGAGCTGGGGGGCCATATCCTTACGGTGGAAGCAGAGGATATCTACTTCTTGAGAGGTCTCTCGAGACGAGGTGCCCCCATCTCACTGACAAGTTCCCATGGCGGGGACATTACTACCAGAGAGCTTATAGATCGACAATATGCACCAAGGACAGGTACATCAAAGCAGTGATAGATAGGGCCCTACGGACCGTTTTGTTTACCATGCAGAGGGTGGCTGAGAGTCAGGGTGTGCACCAGGATTCTAGGGCACACATGTTGTACACCATAGAGGCCATGGCACCCATGGTGTTCAACTGGGCAGAAGCAATGCTTCCAATATTCAAGGATCAGCTGACTAAGTGTCAGTAGGGAGAGCTGAAGCAGTTCGGCTTTGGTTCCATTTTAGCCTGCTTCTTCTCCGAGAGGGTTCCATAGATGAGACCTCAGGTGACATTCCAGAGTCTGAGAGCACGAGACCCCCATATGCTGAGGTGGGTCTAGGTCATGGCTCATACAAGAGTAGGTAGGGGAAGAGTGAATTTTGGCGATCCATTCTTCATATGGCTTTGAGATCAGATCCTCATGGTTGAGGATTACGTTTATGCAAGCATGGACTTCACCGGAGATCCTGACCTACCACTCCCACCTGGCAACGAGTGGGGCGATATCAGTAAGAAGCAAGAAACCCTAAAATGGATGAAATGTTTTTATG
The DNA here is from genome assembly GCA_001517045.1 of Pseudotsuga menziesii. Lineage (NCBI taxonomy): Eukaryota > Viridiplantae > Streptophyta > Pinopsida > Pinales > Pinaceae > Pseudotsuga > Pseudotsuga menziesii. The sequence goes on from LPNX011110963.1 coordinate 62,321, forward strand.
TTTTTTAATTTTTTATATTTTTTATGTTAAGTGATGAGACCTGTAAATTCTCATGTAGATGTTGGAGCAGCGCAACCTAAAGGAGCATCTCCATTGGATAGGCGAGCTGGAGCTCACTTTGTACGACAAGGTGATGATATCACCAGGGAGCTGGAGGAGAACCTAGAGAGGATGACCTTGGACATCCCAAATGCTGACATAGATGACCTCCCGATGAGATATCAAAGATCTACAGTGGGAGTACCGGTCCGATTCAGCAGGATGCTATGTAGGGTAGCTCGAGTAGTGATTTGTTATCATGAGCACCACTAGTGTGTGAGACATGTACTGAAAGCTGATAGCTTCAGGATTTTGTATGATGATTTTTCTTGAAAGACTACGTGTTTTAGAGGAGGTCTTGGGACCTATTTTTTGTAAACTTTTTCGTATATATATATATATATATACAGACTTTTACACAGTGTTTATATGTTTCAAATGGAAAATGTGTTTTCTATGAGTTTTATGTGTTTCTAGATGTTTATTTACAATGTACCATGTTTGATTTTAACGTCATGAATGGGAAATATGCCAATCTAGGATGTAGTTAGCGAATGAGTCAGCAACTACAATATGTTCCCTAGGGATATGCCTATAAGTAATAGTTTCAAATGACCTTTCTAGTGAATGCACTCTCCGGAAGAGGTGGAGGAGTACCAGGTTCCTAATGGTGTAGACATGATTCAAATGGTGAACCACACGCTGTGAGTCCATCAATACTACTAGATCATGAACATCCTGGGAGGCAGCTTCAGTCAGAAGACCGATGACAGCTTCATACTCAGCGATGTTATTAGTAGCGGGACCTATACAAACTACTCCTGAACTGACCAAATCTTCAGCTGGGGAATAGAGAACCCAAGCAGTCGAGGCGAGATTCAAGGTGTGGTGACAAGCACCATCATTGAAGCCATAGAAATCCATCTGCATGACCAAAACATGGTATAAACATATGTGGACACTAAACTCAAAACCATCTTGAAAATACTAAAAGCACACTAAAAGCCAATCAATATACATATATACAAGATACTATCCAAGCAAGACCTAGGCATAGTACCTTTTTAGGTACAATCCATTGCGAGGTTTCCCCAAAGGGATTCCATCATAATCAATGAGCTCATAAGCTCCTTTCTCTAACACCTTAGAAATAACGAAAGGTCCGTACCACATGGACTCGAACTTACCCTTCCCTAGTTTGTCATATCTCTGATCATAAGTCAAGACTAGGTCACCCTCGTTAAAGACACGAGGTTGGACGGATTTATCATACTGCACCTTGACGCGTTTCTTATGTGCCTCATTAGTCAAGGAAGCATCTCTGCGAGTCTCGTCAAGGTTACTCAAGTACAAAAATCTTTCTTCCTCTGCGGAAGTGCCTGGGAGAAGTTCTACGGAAATTTGTAAAGATGGAATCTGACAATGGATCGGTAAGGCAGCTTCAAGTCCATAGACAAGCTAAAATGGCGTGAAACCAATGGTTGTTTTCAACGAAGTCTAATAAGCCTAAAGAACAGAGAAAAGAACATGGTGGTAGTTGGATTTATGATCTCCAACCATCCGACAAAGCATAGTTTTCAAAACTTTGTTAATGGCCACAACCTGAAAATTAGCTTGTGGATAATACAGGGTAGAGTTTTCATGGCGAAAACCTAGCTTGGCACTCATTTCCTCCATCATCTGATTACGGAAATGGGATCTGTGGTCAGTAACGATGGACTATGGAACTCCAAATCTAGCTATAATATGATTGAACAATAAAATAGCGGCAGTCTTACCATCTTATGCATATGTAGGCATGGCCTCAACCCATTTTGTGAAATAATCAATGGCTACGATGATGTAACCATGCCCCTTGACTGATTTAGGCTTACAATGCATGAAGTCAGTCCCCCATTTGGCGAATGGGCCAATGGCAATGACGAGGTGTAGCAGAGCAGGATGGGTGCACTTTTTCAGGTAGAAGTGTTGACAAGGTGGGAATTTCTTAACAACCTCATGACAATATTTGAAGATAGAAGGATAGAAATAGACTGTGTGAAGGATTTTCTGGGCTGTAGCCATCCCAGATAAATGACCGCCACATGCTCCAAAGTGGCACTCATTCAACACCTGTTCAGCCTCCTCATGAGTGAGGCATCGCCGGAGAATAGAGTCGATCCCGCATCTATACAATGTATCATTCAGGATGAGATAGTATTTCACGTGGTGACGAATACAACGGTGATCATCGCAAGATAAATGCATCTGAAAAAATTGTGTTTGGAGATATATAAGCAAATCTCCATACCAAGGATCAGTAGTGCTTATCAGGAATAGAAATTCATCCGGAAATGAATCGTTGGGCTCAGATTCTATCGAAGCACAGGGAAGATCACACATAAGCTCTGCAAAGACTAAGGATTTCTTTGATGTAGCCTTGGCAAATTCCAGATCGAACTCCTGAACTATGAAAATCCAACGGGAGTACTTGCCCCCAAGCACCTGACGAGTCAGGATTTAGTACATTGGGTTCTGGTCTGCCAATATGGTGGTAGTGCAGAGCAGAATGTAATGACTAAACTTTTGTACAGCAATGACCATGGCCAATGCTAACATTTCCACATGTGAATAACGAGTTTTAGAATCTAGGAGATTCTTACTGGCGTAATAAATCATGTGCTCTTGACCCTGGATATTGTCCTGCACTAAGACCATAGTGATGGTAGTAGCGGAGGCAGCAATATAAAAGAGAAAGTCCTTTGAATAATCAGGGGGGTGTATCATGGGTGAATGAGTCAGAGCATGCTTAAGATTATCAAAGGCGCATTGGACCTGGTCATCCTAGAAGAATGGGGTGTTCTTCTTAAGGAGACGCATATAACCGTGTGTTTTCTCTGCGAAATTGCACACAAAATGGCGGAGAAAGTTTTCCTTCCCCTGCAAACTTTGGAGTTCAAGGAGATTAGTTGGCGCTGGTAGATCAAGAATGGTGAAAATTTTCAAAGGATCGATCCGGATGCCATCTTTGGATACCACAAATCCTAGCAAACGTCCCATCTCAATGCAAAAAACACATTTATGCAGATTGAGCCATATATTATAATGATGGCATCTCAGGAATATCTCTCTAAGATGACCAGGGTGGTCCTCCCGTCGCTGTGAATGAGCAGGGAGGTCGTCAAGGTACAGTTCAACAATATGTATAATATCGTGAAATGCATAGGACATCGCACGCTGGAACGTGGCTCCAGCATTTTTCAAGCCAAATGGTAACTTATGAAATGCGAAGGTTCCCCATGGGAAAATGAATTCCGTCTTATGCTGATTGGAGGGTAATATCTCAATCTGATTATAGCCAAAGAAGCCATCCATGAATGAAAAGATGACACTTCTAGCACAGTTGTTAATAATCTGATTGATGTGTGGGGTAGGAAAGTTGTCCTTGAAACAAGCTTTATTGAGATCCCTAAAGTCGATACAGACTCTAATGGTGCCCTACTTTTTGTTGACAGGGACAACGTTTGATACCCATTCCGTCAGGGGTACAGGATAAATAAACCCAGCTTTCAAAAGTTTCTCAATTTCAACTTTTATAGTTGCGGCCTTCCGAGGATGGACTTGACTTAGTTTTTTCCTGACAGGTTTGGCCGAGGGATAGGTTTTAATCTCGTGGACCACAATGGATGGGTCAATCCCTGGCATCTCTTCATAGGACCAGGAAAAATTATCACGAAACTCTTTAAAAGCGCCTTATAGGCTTCAGATTCATCTGCGGATCAGTTCTTCCCAACATGAACGTGCTCAATAGTATCAGGCTTGTTTGATATGTCAATCGGGTTCGTCTGTGTAATGTTGCAAAGGTTTCCTTCAAAATATGTATCTTGCAACAATATAGGACTTTAGGCTACGTTGACAATATCAGTAGGAAACAAGGATTCAAAATCATGGCTAACCGAACTGGTATTGGCGAGGAACATAGATCTATGATAGTGGTCCTCCCAAATGGGCTCATCTATATTCATGATCTCTATGATGGACTCGTCGGAAGGAAAAGTCTCAAGAGAGATAATCTAGAGTAGGGAGAGAAGGTTCTAACCAGTACGGTAAATGGTTAGGATCCGAAGCCACTAGATGAAGGTCATCAGTGTGATCATCGGAAAATGTTTGAATGGTGTCATACATAGCTTTGTGTGGACTCAAAAAGGTGGAATCAACAACATGTTTACCCTTAGGCTCACAATCAAATGAGGTGATCATATGGAATGACGTAGAATCCATGCTAGGAGGAGTGGATGGAAAAACTCCCATGAGGGATGAATCCTTCAACACACCGATCCCAATCTATTGGTAAGGAGGAGGGGACTAGCCTAACATGGGTATGTTATTAGCTGTGGCAGTAGTAACATCCAGCGTACAGAAATCAAGCTGGTCAATAGTAACGATTCTACCCAGAAGTGGAAATTGGACGGTTTGGAATACTATTTAAGCAACAACAGTCATGGCATAGAACCAATTTCGTCCTAGAAGGAGATTGTAATCTAAAGGGGCATCTACCACTTCTACTTGAATGGAAACGGTTTTCCCCCCTGGCTCGACCACTAGGGATGATATGAGACCATGGGGTTGGAAACCCTATTCGTCAAAGGCCTTAAGTGTTGTAGGTGATGTGACAAGCTCGGGAGAGCCAAGGGCTTTCCAACAAGATAGAGACAAAATGGAGGTCGAAGCTCCTTGATCTAGTATCATTAGAAAAACCTTCTTTCCAACTACTTTCGTAATGACTTGAAAAGCAAGTTTATGCAGCAACATAGACTTATAGTTCTCAACATTGAAATGAATCAAGTTGGTGTTATCCGAGTCTAAATCTCCTAATGCTGTTAACAGGTTTTTGTGTTGTGTAGGGAAACTTTGGAGAACTTCTAGGGTAGGCATTGCATAAGGTGCCTTAGCAAGATCTTCAACCACATTATAAAATTGAGCATCATGGGCATTAGGGTTTAATACTGCCTTCCGAAGAGTACTCTTAGGTGGGTGAAAAATCATGTTGAGAGTGGGTTTCTCGATAGATAAGGGGACAGTAGACGAGGACTCAGCAGAACTAGTAGAAGGAATTTTCCACGAGGATGGATGATCTTCATTTTTATCTGCATGTTTGTCATAATTCTGACTTCAAGTTTGCAGATGGATGGTATCTGAGGACATCATACGAATTTCCTCTGATGAACTAGAGTGACTCTGATTAGACATGTGGTCTATCAGTTGTTGTTGAGAGAGAAAAGGATCCGTAAGTACTGCAGGTGCGGGATTAGACTTCAAAAACTGGGAGATTTCATCCCGACAAGGACACTCCTTTTAAAAATGGTCACCACCGCATAGCAGATAGGGATATTTTGCTTTTCTTTTCCCCTTGTCGTTATCACCATTGGTTGGTCTTGGAGTCTCCGGTTGGTTTCCAGGTTTTTTATTTTGATTTTTACCTTTGTTTTTATTATTACCCAAGGCTTGAGTACTTTGAATGGAATCAACCTCGGTGGAAACCTTGGGAGTCGAAGGAGTAGGGGTGGCAGTTTGGGTTTGCTTGGTAGATTTTGCTGCTGATGGGGACTGGATTGAACCAACAATCCCATCAACAGGTACTTCTACTGGTGGCTTGGCAGGATCAATGCTGGGGCAAGGAGCTTGAGGAATTAGGTCATAAAGGGTTCCAGACTGGGAATAGACCAATTCTATGATCCCGACTAATAGCCTGGTCTTCGGTAACGACACCGCCCATAGCCACATCTCAGGCAATAGGAGGAAATAAGGATTTGGTGAACCAATAAGGTAGTAAATGATCTAGAATAGGGGCCTTAATAAGCCTTCTCCACCTTCTCCACTCATGAATATGATCGAAAATGTGGGTGGAGGTGTTATGTTGTAGAGAGGTTAAAAGATCAGTACCCATTTCATAATGAATAGGGAGCCAAAAGTGTTTGAGAAACACGGTTGCCAATGAGCCAAAATCCACCGATGAATGTTGTGGGAGTTCAATGTACCACTTCGGAGCTGTACCAATCAAAGTTCACTAAAAGAGTCGTAACTAAACGGAATCATCCATGAGGGAGTTTGAAGAGCACCACAAATGGAATGTCATCACATGGTTCTTTGGATCGTCTCCTTACTTCCCATCGAATTTCGGGATATCTAATGGTAACTTTACCAAAATGGGTGGCCATGAGGGATTGTGTCAAATGGGGTCATTAATCAACTTGGACAAATCAGGTAAGTCCAAAGGTTATAGGAAAGGAAATTGTCAGTTGGGCTACACATACTAGTAATATTGATATGGCATATAATTACCAGTAGGACCATAAGTGGATTGATAAACAGGTTGACGTGATGAAGAACTACTGGAAGATCCACCTGCAAGGGGTTGATTTCTGGGATCAAGACTACTAGGACTGCCAGGGCCTCCAGGAGGAGGACCGCGAGGGCCATCGGGACCACCAGGAGGCAGACCACCAGACCCTCTAGGGCCACCATGGGGAGGTAAACCTCCAGACCTGCTGGAACCACTAGGAGGAGGGCTAGAAGGAGGAAAGCCACCAGGTCCCCTAGGACCACTAGGGCCACCAGGACCATAAGGAGGAAATTTTCCAGATCCTCTGGGACCATTAGGCCCCCCAGGGGGAGGACCTCCATAAGGCGATCCTCCGCCACCTACCACAATATGTATAGGTATCCCCCCCATAGCTGGCATGTAAGACCAGTTGGGTTGCCCCCACGGCGTGAAAGCATTACTAGGGTATGGAATTCCTGTAGGATTGGGTGGATGATTAATATTACCTACATGTATTTGATAACCATAACCTCCAGAAGATTGAATGGTTAAAGGTTGTGCCCCGGAGGATTGACCTGAACTGGATGGGGGATTAACCACAGTAGTATGGGTGGGAGGGACATAAACTGTAGGTGGTTCTGTGTTATAGGTTTGTCCTTGACTAGGGAAAATTTCGATGTCAAATAACGTAGTTTGTGCCGAGGGTTACCCCCCGTCACTAGAAGGTATAGACGAAACAGGAATTGAATATTGAATCTCAGGTGCAGAAGACCTAGGAAAATTAGGCACGGACATAACCTGAGAGGTGGTAGGGGTGGTATCTTGACCTGGGTTTTGGGGTGTCAATGGATGATCTATAATCGGTTCAATGGGTCTCATAGAATTGACAACTGAATGATATCCCCTAGGAACATATGTGGACCGTAATACTTTTGGGCCTAAAAGGTCATCTATCTTCCTATCAATCTCCTTTACACGGAGAATGGCAGCACGGTATTGTCTACGTTCTTCTTCATCTTTAGGAGAGTTTACACGGGTGCCAAATGAGGCAATGGCCTGACCTACATGGGTATCCCAAAATGGATCATTGGGACCAAAATCAGAACGGGAAGTATCATCAACACGTCCTTCCATGGGAGAATGGAATGAGGAATCTCCCCAAGAAGGTTGTTGGACCACGAGAGGTGAGTGTGAAGAATATGGTACTCCACTTTTCGCAACCACGTTATCTCCCAATTGGGAGGTGGTAGCAACTCCTTGCTCGATAGCTAGCATAGGATTTTCTCTTGAACCAGGAATCAAATCCGGTGGCAAGCCCCGTACTCTTCTGGACTGTCTTAACTCAGCCAGTTTGTATAGTTCCTAACTAACCTAGGATCTGAAAATCTCGAAAACACACCAAAAAATTTCCCTACACAAGCTATAGGTTAAAACAAGCAGACTTAAAATGATAGGAGGAGTTCAAAAAGTCAGGTCTCTCACTAGGATTGTCAAGAAGGTGCCACTCACGATATACCTTGAGGGTACCCGCGTAGTAATCTCCCCGAATGTTTTTTTCAGTGTATGGCTCCAAACAAGATGGCCAAAGGGCTTTTCTCAGATGGATAAGGTACCCTAGTGGGGTCTCCTGATATACTCAAGGTACGTGGGAGATCGAATCGGTAGTATTGTTGTCTAATGCATAACCGTACACAAGGGACCTTCTGATATACAATCAAGTACGTGAAGTACCTTTCTATATACCTCAAGGGTACGTGAAAGGTCGTTCGATATACTGATGGTACGTGGAAGAACTGCACGAGTCCTGGGATGTAATGCTGACAAATAACGACAGCTCCTATGGTTAACGACGCCCGAACACATCTCTAACCTATCACTCAAGGTTCTATGTAAATTTTAGCCTATAACTACCGTTAATTTTAACTTGTATGGTTAGGTGAATGCATGATGTTTTGACAGAAAAGTAAAACCATGCAGTATGCTAGTGCAAAATTCTTTCACTTTACCGTTCAGTATGCCTACTTACGGGAGGGAAAGAGAGTATTTTCCTTTTGTTTCAAAACCAAAAATACTTCCAAACAACAATCATGAACATCAAATCAAAGACAAGCAATATTTTTCCAATCTGATTTCTTCTTTCTGAAAGCAAATGAGAAGGGGAAGAATCTCTTTTCCTAAAAGAAAAACAAGAAGCACACCTATATGCAAATGCACTCTATTTTTTCAATTTTCTCAAAACATAAGCAAATCTAACTTAAAACTACCATATTTTTTATTTTGATCGAGATGGTTCTAAATGCATAAGAGACGAAAGAATATGAAGGTCCTAAAAGCTTGTAAAGCCGATCAGGAAATCAATGTCCAACGCTCAATGATGATATCCTAGTCTCAGTCAAAAAAATTCTTTTTTAAAGAAAGAAAAAATAAGTTTACTATACAAATAAGAAATGAAACCTAGGAGCTAATCTAGTGTTCTTATTTTAGTCTATGTGGCAGAAACGAAAAGAGATTTTAGTAAGACCCTAAGATTTTCAAAAAATAAGAAAACTCTTCGTAAACACAACCAACAAGCATAGAAGCAGATGAAAAATCAAAAGACCTAATCAAACTTTTGAATTTCCACTCAAATCAATCTTAAACCATAAAATCTCAAACCACAAGAATCAAATTATATAACTCAAGTATGATAAGCAGAACTGAAAGCAACATAACTCAAATTTTTACAAAAAAAATGAGGAAAAAGGGTCTTGGAATGATGCCTACCTGGCACCGCAATTCTCTGGTGTTAACAGAGAGGTTCTATCCCAACACTGCTTCCCGTCAATAGGATACATGTGGTGGCACCGCGTACTGCTCACTCTGTTCAGGTGGTGGCACCGCTCCTCGTACACAGCATAGGCGCGGTTCCCTGTAGATGACCAAAACACAAAGAGAACGAAGGATCCAGTCAGAAAAAGACTAGATCAAGGTAAACAATGTTGAATTGAGTATGGAAACAAAGCGTAAAAGATCAAAATGACTCAAATCTGAACAGATATAGACGTTTCAAACCCAAATGGACTAAGTTAGAAAGTAGATCTAATTGAAGAGAGTTAAAGAAGGAACCTGGATTTGAACAAGAGTTGCAGGCTGAGGAAGATCAGAACAACTGATACACATTGTTTTTCCCCAGTAGAGTCACCAGATATGTTAAATGGAATATTTCACCTCCTGCATACAACAAGGTGTTCCACTAGTCTGAATGGTTCAGATCCAGAACAAATAGAGGACAGAGGTTGAAGACTCTCCCTAGACACCGTAGATACCTGGAATGCAATGCTTTGATCGTTACCCTGTGTACCTGCAATAAGCTTCAACACACAAATAGATTAAGGTATCCAGAATATAATCTATTGATCTATGTTAGTGACTAAGGAATCTAACAACATACATGTCAAATCGAACAACAACAATATATGTGGGACAGAAATCAACTTGCATTAATATAGAAATATGAAGAACTTTACAACCAAGCCTTAGTGTTGACATGCATCTCCATGAAACCAAGCATTCTCATCCCTGTAAACTCTGACTCTATCTCTCTCTATGCTCTCCAATGGTATGGACCAAGTGATCAATCCAACAGCATAAAAATACCTTAAGAGTTCTCCCCCTTAACCATGGCCATAAGCTTGTATTTATAAAGCTAAATGGATAGGGATGGTTGAGAGATAAGTGGGTGAGGTGGCCTATAAGATCCTAGGATGAGGGATCTTGAGCTCAACTAACCCACAATAGTAGGGATAAGGGAGGACACGAGTCTTATCATCTAGAAGCCTCGAGAAACTTCTCTTTTTCCCTTTTTACCCAGGGTACCGCATTTCTCCTTCAATGACAGAGCAGTTCTAGTAAGAAACGCTTATGGACTAAGGGCCATAAGAAGTAGCACCGCTTGTGGATAACAAGGGATAGGAAGTGTGAACAAGGTACTTCTGTTGGCTAACAAGGTAAGTGCAGTGCTGGGAATTTTCATGAAAGATTGACATTTAGTATGGGTTTCCACTCCAAGTGTTGGGATAAAGGGAAAATAGGTATGTCAAATGTCTTATCACATGATGGTGACAGGATTTTGGTATAACATCTAGTTGTCCATATAAACCTGCAGGAATTTTTGAATAAAATATTTAAATACAACAACGACTACACAAGAGAATATAGTAGGTGCATTCTCCAGCCCAAATGGCATGACGGTATATTGGAAATAGCCCCACTCGGTGACAAATGTGGTCTTATGGTGATCCTCCTTCGCAATTAGGATCTGGTCGTATCCTGAAAAGCCATCTATGAATGAATATACCTCCTAGCCTCCTACGCCTTCCAGGACTTCATCTGTAAAAAGGGTCAGGAACGGATAGTGCACACATGCATCATTCAACTTTCTCAGATCGACACAAATGCGGATTTCACCAATCTTATTATCTTGGACCACCATCGGGCTTATCCATTATTATTCTTCTACAGGTTCAATGATCCCAGCATCGAGCATCCTATCGATCTTATCTTTCACGCGATCCTTATATCACGGGTTCAATCTATATGGCCTCTAGCGTACCGGTTTTGCATCTGTCTTGAGTGGAATCTTCATTTCCCCTAAATCGCTAAGTATCCCCTTCATTTTTTAGAATCATGTTGGAAGAAGGTCCTAAAATTAATGCAGTAGATCTGTGAATTTTTCCATTGTCTCTTCGCCCCAATAGTATCCGACATTAGCAAATTTCATATCTTCTGCCAACCCAATGTTAACTTTGCGAATCCTCAGCGGCTAGTTCATTGATTTTGTCAGTATGTTAGGAGATGCGACACCATGGCTTCCTTTGGACTCTGGAATATTAACATTCCACAGCTTGTCATCATATTCAATTTTCACAGACAAGTTGTAGCACGTCATCATGGATTGGATGGAGCAATTTGCATGAGGATCAATAGGGTATGCAACAGGGATGAATTTTAGTACTACGTCATGGATAATGTGCAAAGAATTACATACGTCTAGGTTAGCATCCTAGAAGCTAAAAGTCTGCACAAAACAAACTGACAACCCCTCCCAAGTGGTAATGGTCCTGTGCAATTCTGCTGCCACATAAAAGGACTTTGGCATCTCTTCTAGAGTGTGAACAAAAGCGTGAACCCACCCATCCCTTGGTCACGATGTCCATAATTTTTGACATTCAATCAAATGATGGGCGGGGTCATTTCGTCCATCATACCTCCCAACATGATAGACCTCTGTATCACCAAAGTGGACCATCATCAACCTACGACACTGCTCCCAGTCATGGATCATCTGCTTGTTTGTCACCCACAATCGATCTGTAGTAGCCTTCAGTGCGACATCAAGAGCCAGTATCCTTTGCAGTTCAAACACCTTTTCTTTAAATTCTTGGAAGAACTCAGATATTCCTGGCAGTCCTTCGTAAATGGGTAACTCGACAGTCTCAGTCGCAACATGTCAGAGAGACTATGTAATCAACCTGCATTTTCTGAATGACACCTCATGCAACCGATTCTGCCAATTTTCTAGAGCATTGTCAGAGTCAGAGGGCACAGAACTTGCATTGCGCTATCCAAGTTTTCCATCGACAGTAGGGTGTATATAGTCCTCAAATATGTTATACCCATGATCCCAACTTCTCTCGACTTCCTCCTTTATGAGTTCGATATATAGCCGTCCTTCCTAAGGGTCCATAGGAGCAATGACCCTGACATACTGGTTTTCAAATTTCATAACATGTTTTTTGAAGTTGATAACTGCCATGCTATCATTATCCCATCCAATTCCTAGTAGCACAAGATAGGAACCACGATCTCCTACAACTTCTATTACGTCAAATTCAGCACGTTTTTTCATACCTTCAATGTCGACAACCAAGTTTGAAACACAGCCAACAGGATGAACCTTCTCCTGGTTTGCTAAACGCAGCTGTACTGGTGACCATCCCAATGTTAGATTCCCCATCAATTGCTAAGTTTTCTTTGTCATGATGTTTACATCTGACCCAAGGTCCAAAATGACCGAGTCAACCTCATAATCCCCAATCTAGACATTCATCCTCATATCCTTGCCGGTCTTCCTTTTTTACAAGGAATTCACAGTGGAATCCTTCACTCTCTTATTCGGGAGGTGTAATAACGCCTCAAGCTCAAGAAGGGCATCCGAGTCCCTCTCCAGTGATAGACAGCTCTCAAAGAACTTGCCCAGGGTACCATACTGTCGCGATCGTCCTACCTCTACAAATGGATCAAAAGAAAATGGCATATCAACAATTGGTTACTTACCCGGATTTCTCCCGATCTTTTTCTTTGCATCGAAGAAGGTATCTTTCTCTATCGCAATATCAAATGCGACCTTCTTCTTACCAGCGAGCCGAACTTGTATCTGTGGTCCGTCATCTCCAGTTGCCGCACCAACGCAAGTAACAATCCCAAGGTTGACATCCTTCATCCATGGCTCGGCCTGAATAGTGGCAATTGTTGATCCCTGGTTCAAAGGCAGGTTCTGATTCAATGGTTGATTCATCAGTTGGTTCTACACCTGAGGTGGGTTCTGAGTCTGAGGCTGTGGTGGGACTAGATTTTGCATTATCGGCTAGTTCTGCACTTGGAATGCAAGTTGATTTTGCACATTCTGTAACTGGTGAATTTTTCCTGCCTACCATTTTGTGATCAACTGAGGGCAAATTTCAACATTATGATCATTGGATGCACAATACGTGCATCACGCATGAGCGCACTCTCTCTGGTAATGCCCAAATACCCCACAGGTATAGCACTGGACTGATTCACAACCTCATCCTCGCTCACGGCTGAATCCTCCTCCTCGACCTCTAAATCCTCCGTAGAATCCTCCTCGAACTCCTCCTTGCAGAAACTGAGGTTGGGCCATTTCTTGCTGCGGTGGGTTAGGTTGATGTTGAACATATTGGATGGCTTGAACATATTGCGGCTGATTATATTGCGGTCACAGTGCTTGGTTATACTTTGTTTGTACCACCAATTGCGGTTGTAGTACGAACTATGGTTGTGCCATAAACTATTGCTGTGGTTGCGTAGGGACAAACTGCAACGGAGGCGGTGGTTGTGCTTTCACTTTCTAGGGGTTCTTTCCTTTCACAAAGTATGAATCATACGTTCTTTCCTGAAGCAAATCATAAGCGTAGTAGTTTTTTTCGTCATGTCCAAATGACCGACAAAATGTACAGTACAAGCTTTCTTCCTTGGTAACTGTCTTATGCATAAAGTCACAATTCTTGTGTTGATTCCCATAGACCAGGCATATGCGACACCATGGTGCGTAGCACCACTCAACGGGATCGGGGCTCCTGACAGCAAATAGTTTTGAAATGTCAGAAAAGTATCCTTGGTATGTATTTTATCATGGCAACGGCTGCACCAAAGATCATCACAATATTCCTTAGTCTTTTTTATGTCTTGTAATTGCAATGTTAAATTGGCCAACTGTGCCTGAATTTGATTCATTCCAATGGTGGTTTCCCCTACTGGCGATGCCTCCAATTTCATCGTGGTTTCCAAAGCCTCGCTCTGCATCGCAATATTTTGTTGCATCAATGGTTACCGAATATGCAGGACAAGTGCTATGATAAACCATTCTTTATGCTAAACATTGCTCATCTGAAAACTGACCCAAGCCATCAATGTGTTAAATCATTGATCAAAATCCCAAATTGTTTCATTGGGGAATTGTTTGATCTCTTTCAATTCAGTAATGTACTGGGCTTCAGATATCATCTTCTTAAATTCCTCGAATAGACCTATTCTGATCTTGTCCAGTTTCTTTACAGTACCTCCCTAAGGCACCCACGTGAATCTCATAAACCATTCCAATGCACAACCCCGCAGAGTAGTATCTAGCTGACTTTTCTTCACATCATCATCAATAGTTTGTCGAGCAGTCCAGATCACTTCGTATAGGAACCAATACTACTCTTGATCATCGGTACCATTTCCATTGAATATTGGAAACTTCATTTCGTCTCCCTCCATTTTGGACCTTCATCCTCCTGCTGGTGCTTTATTACTAGACTGTTGCTGACACGTTGAGAAATTCAGCGTAGAATGCACATTCCTTCCTTGTGGTGGAGTAGTGCACAGAGGAGTAGACCCATTACTTCTAGGGTTCGATCCTATCATTCTTTCGGGTGTATCTTGGGCCTGTATGTCCTCATCTTCACAAAAATGTTGCTTCGTCCCATGTGGTTGTTCTTCACGGTATCGCAGTTTGAATTCAGCAGGACCTTCTCCCGCCCTCGGCCTCTTTTCTTGAAACCTTGCTTCTCCCCTCGTACAGCCACTTGTTTCTTAGACGACCTTTACATTCTCACCAGAACTCATGCCCATCTACCCTTTATTCCCTTTTCCATTTCCCCCCTTTCTGTCGCAGTGCCTACATCCCCCACACACCAAAGTTATACTACTCTTGGTCCATCTTTAGGATACCCTTTTCATAGACTAGTTGCTTAATCAAAAGTTATAGCGACAATAGGAATCTTCCACGAGGTCCACTGAAAAAATCCCTTTCCGCCTCGTTAAAAGATTTATTAGTATCAACAACAAACTCAGTGATGTATCCTTCTAAGATACTATCTAACCATACCTTGACTGCCAGCGATGCCTTGTTGCTGGTTTTTTGTAGCGCCTGGATTAATTCTGGGGTCTAGGATTTCGACTCTCCTCCTTGAAATTTTTCCTTCCACTTAGCAAACTTTGTCAACCATTCCTACAAGAGCACAGGGAATTCAGAAAAGAACCATTCATCAGGACCGTCCTGGATATATCTATCCAACCAGTGGCCCATCGACAGCTTAGGATTCCATTTTTCGGCTTCAGCAAACTCTTGCAACTTCATATCAAACCATCCCTCGATCTCAGATCGAGTCAGATGCCAGAACATACCCCCCTCCTAATTGCGACTTGGTCCCGGCAACGAAACCATTTATTGGCGAAGCTTGCCAACAAAGCTTCGTCAACAAGGGTTCCCACTCTATCAATGCCCTATAGTGCAACCTCCTTGAGCACCGACCCAGACATGTTTTAACCTTCCCAACAACATCTGCGGAGTAGACAAGGTCTCACCCGAGGCATTCAAGGGAGATCTGTAAGAAACGAGTTTCGGACAGTGGGGAAGGAGGATATGGGGATCCGATTGAGGTAGATCATAACTTATTCGATCCTCATGTAGTATCAAAATATCGCAGCATTATTTCATGAACATCATAGCACATCAAGCATAAATTATGACAACTTAAAATCAACAGATCGCATTGATATATCAAAAAGACACTAAATGACATCTATAACAAGTCATTTTAACGAAACAGATCCACAGCATCATAACAGATCTATAACAATAGCTAAGAATTGAGCCATATGCATCACATCATATATTAATCTTGCACAATCATGCCACATTGCATAATCCTTCTCCAAAACCAGAGACTACATACAAAAAGAGAAGCCCAGATAGAATCACAGTCAAGACAGGAAAATCTCCATGAGACAGATCACACCAGATCGTATCCCTTATAATCAGGCATGCAATACAATGGTTCACAAATGACCACATATGATGCTATATCTCTATCTCTCTGTATCTATATCTATATCTATATCTATATCTATATCTATCCAAAATGGATCTATAAATAGGCTTATGCCTTTACATCAAGGGTCCACAAATAACTAAATTCTAACCGCTACTAACCTATTGCAACAAAACTTGGTCAAAATTATTCATAAAATATTCAAAAATGGTTATTTTTCTGCTTATCGTGCCAATATTCCCTTGCGCGGTACCGCGTGAGCTTACGCGGTTTCCGCGATGCTGCGCAACTCACTTGTCCCAGACCCCTTGCCAACATGTGTGCATAAGTCCAAATATTTTTGGAGTTCTCCTTGATGTGGATCCAAGTCACTTGTCTCTTGGCCTTCCATATGCCTCAAGATCACGTGGATTTGACCTTCCATTACCCCATTGAAGCACTATATAAGGAACCCCTTTGATACATTAAAGAGGAGGATTGAAGAGCAAGAAAACTATAGTCCATTGTTGTCATAGCTTGCTTATACTTGAGTCTGCATCCCTTTGTCCCTTGGAGCACTTTGTGTTCTTCCCAAGCTTTCCTTTTCTTGTGAGCTTTCTATTGAGAGATGGAGGATTGAGGTGGTGGAGGCCCAGGTGGAGGACTCAGTTTCTTCGGTTCGCAGACGTGCCGACAAAGGTTGTCACTTATGTAATCTCTGATTTTATTAATAGAAATATATTTTCCTGTCCAATGATGTGAATTTAAATTAATATTGAATCCATGGATGTGTTTAATTGCTTATGCATTATTAACTATATATTCTAGAGTAGGCCTAACACTATATTATATAGCATGCTTTCCTTGTTTACTATTGTTGAGAGTAAATTGTGAAAGCAAGCAGGATTGGAAAAATATCAACGGGAATCTACTTCAACCGTCTAGAATAAGGTATGTTTCGAGATCCTTTAGTGTTAGATGTTGTATTTCTCTTGCATATGAGGAAGGGATTGATTTCTTCGGTTTCCCTATATATTGTGGTACACCCCAAGCCATGGGAAGTTTTCTCTGTAACAGAATTGGAGACCATACTGGGGAGGTTCCTAGTTTTTTTTCTTTGGTGGTTTTTCGACATTCAATGTGCTTCTATTGCTCTGTTTTCACTGTTTCTATGTCGGATCTGGGGGCATGATTTCCCAGTAATGTCTTGTAGCAATAAATTTTGTCTCAGTTTGTCCATTTACCTTATTTTTCTATCTTTTTCTTCCTGTACGTGGGTTTTGCTTTCACAGTTGCGTGTACACACAGCTTTTCTTGGAATAGTTGCGTATGTACGCAGGTTTACTGAGAACAATCGTGTATGCCCTGATTTTTTGATTTTTTGGAAGATTAATTGTTGCTGGGTGATTTTGGATGATTGCTAAGTCTTCTATGATGCTTCTGGAGCATGTATCTCCCCTCTATTTCTGACCAGAGACTCGTTTTTATTTGATTTTTTAAAATGTTCTTGTCATTTCATTTTCCATTTTTTGTTTTGAGATGAGTGCATTAGGTCTCTTTTTCCTTAGTACTTTGCTTGGCTATTGTTTGTGAGTGGTTGCAGATTCTGAGGGTTGTAGAGTCATATTTTTGCTTTTTATCTCATTTAATTCAAAAATACAAAACATTTTTCTTTTTGCATAGTTATGCATTCTTTGCATTTTTCATTAGCATGGTACTTGCATTAGGTTTGATTGGTGAATATTAGTCATATTTTCATATAGGAATGATTCATATAAATTTGAAGGAAAATTTTTGCACTTCACGTAGTAGCATACCATGCTGTTCATTCGACACAGTGCATTTGCATTGATTGTTAGGTGTGAATTTTACTTCTTGTTGTGTCATAACATCATTAGTTGCATGACCATTTACCCTTTGATTAATAAATCCAATTAAAATCAACACATAATAAAATGAATTACACTCTTTTCTTTGCTAGGGTGCACCAACAAGACTAGGTTTTAGGGTCTTGGAATAGTTCATTGTGAGTTAATTCTCCAAGACCACTAAACAAAACAATTAGGTGTCTATCTAGGGGAGAGTGTAAAATCCTTTATATAATTAGTGTTTCTCAGGATCCTCCTCTTACAAGGGAGTTAAGAACGAGGCAGTGTGAGCAATTATGATTGGGATGACCCCTGATTGTGATTGATCAGCACCGGAGATGTTTCCAGGATTTTATTCGTATCTGGGGGCCTTTGAGGTATTGGATAGTGCACCCCTGGGGTACTAGTTGTGATTTTAGGCTTCGAGCTTTATTACCCTACCCATACGATCAATCTTGCCTGCGACTGTCCACCTGAGCATTAATTATATCGAGGTGACCTTAGTTTCCTTACCCAGGTTATTGAGCGGGTATTTGCAGAGGTTATTTTGCAAGTGTCCTAGCCAGGTAGGGGTCGGACAGCACAGTCGATATATGCGTTGAATCTAAGGGCCATTATAATTGGTTACGAACCTCTGCTTATTGTGTATGGGAGTCTCAGGCCTCTCCTAGGTGAGATATACCTGCTTCATTTGGGAGCTCACATATCCTACCCTTGGTTTGCTTGTGATTTGGTTTTACATTTTTAGGTGTATGTTCTGTGCATGCTAGTTTGCCTAGGGTTTACATAATTAGATCGAATCTTTTTTATTTTTTGAGTCATTGTGGATTCAAGCATGGCACCCCACCATTCTCGTCGGTTAGTAGGATTTCCACCTTCCACGTCTCCTCCTCCTTTGGGAGAGAGAACCAGATAGTTCGGGCGGACTACTTCTTACTTTGATTCACACACCATGGGAGATCATGAGGATGAGATTCCATATATGTCTTCTCCACCTCACGAGGTTGGGGAGGAAGATCCTACTAGCACATATGATCCTTTACATGAACATCCTTCATGATCTGGTTATGATCCCTCATTCACAGGTCGCCGGTATTGGTTTTCGGGCAACGAGACTCACTATGAACCCACAAGCACTAGTAATGTTAGATATGACATACCTGATATTCCTAACCCCGATCCAGCATATCATGTCGAATCGAAAATTAACCTTGGCACTATGCCTGGGGGAACTCCCACTCTTTTCCATCTTGAGAGGTTTGGGGGCACTAGTCACATTGCACCTTCCATCCCGGTGGTGAAGGCATCTTCACATGCTCCTACTAGGCCTAGTGTTAGTAATCCTATTCATATACTAGGACCAAGATGAGTGAACATTGGGATAACCACTTAAATTCCTTCACATGTCCCTTCGTCCTCGAACCCCATTCCTTCGAATGCGTTTTTAACGACTCATGCTCCCCCTAATTCATGTAAGCCTTCAGGCTGGAATGTTGCTACTAGCCATGTCCATTCTGCGACTACTAACACAGTTGTATCTCAGAGCCGAGTACCTCCTATTGTTTCAATAGGTCATGTACCTGTTTCTGGATCATCTCATGTTCCACCTCGTAGAGCTCCCCATATACCAACCTATGGACCTTCTCATGGTACATCCCATGGAACACCTTATGGAGATTCTCATGGACATTCTTATGGACCGTAGTATGGACAAAAATACCAACCCTATGGGTGCGGGTATCAAAAACCCACTTACTCTTCTAATTTTGGCTTTGTAACACCTCATAATCAAGGTACCCCACATCACAATACTTCCATGCAACCCTACATTGGTCAAATCGGAGGAGTTTATTATGGCCAAGGCCATGGTATCTATAGTAATCAACCTTACATGAATCAAAACTATCAGGGAGCATGGAATCGACTGGCTCAACCTAGGCTCCCTTTCCTTGCGATATTGAACTTACCTGACTTGTCGAGATTAATGAATGATCCTGTGTCTCATGACCTGGCCATGTCCCTACCAAGCTTCCTTCGGACATTCCCAAGTTCGAAGGTGAGGGTGGTGAAGATCCCGATGAGCATGTCACCACTTTCCACCTTTGGTTCTCTTCCAATTCCTTACATGACAATTCCATTCGTTTGAGGCTATCTCAATGCACCCTAATGGGTCCTGTAGAAAAATGGTATATAGAGTTACCAGGGGGGGCTTATGCTATGTTTGATGACCTTGCTCTGACTTTCCTTAATCATTTCTAGCTACCCATACGTTACGACGTCGGTACCGAACTATTGCTGACCTTCCAGAAAGATAAAGCCACACACATTTCGGATCATATTCAAGAGTGGCGTAGACAGAAATGGTTAATCAAAGATTTTATACCACCAGAGTTTCTTCTTGAGTGGTTCCTCAAATCATTGTTACCTTACAACGCGAAGGATGTTTCTACATCCGGAGTTCAAAACAAGGAACAAGCTATTTTTAGGGCACAAGAGTTGGATTTGATCTATGCTCAATCCAAACTTTTGTATGAGATTATACCTAATGCTCCTAGATCCAATTTCGACCCCAAGGTCAAGCCTAGGCCACATGCCGATGGTATTGTGGGCTCTAGAAGTACCAAACCTACGGACTCGATTGTGAAACATGTGATCCAAGTGTCTATTAACTAGTCTGCATTGAGACAAGATACGGCTTCGTCTCAACCTACCCAATTGGTGAATGTACTTTCCATGCAATCGTTGAACCTGAAAGGAAACCAGCAACCTGGAAGGAATAAGAAAAAAGGAAAAAATAATCGTAAGGGTGGGAACAAGAACGAAAATTCTAATAGTAATGACAAGAACACTAATGATAGGGGGGCCAAGCAGTCTAAACATAAGGTAAAGTTTCATTGCAAGTTGTGTAAGGATGACCATCTCACTCTCTTGTGCCCTCATATGGAAGATGCCTCGAGGTTCATAGCACAGGGCCTAGCTGTGTTAACTAATCCTTCACCCAATAATCAAAATATGAACTGGAGGATCGTTCATCCTGGTTGTGCATCAAGTGGAAATTAAAATCCATCGAAGGCAAATAGTGGTCACAGTTGCATCAACATGGTGCCTGCTGCTAAAGTTGTGACTCGTGCGAAAGATTATGGTTCATCACAACGAGACCTTGGGAAAGAACCTTCCCCACCCAAGAGCCCTTTGTGAATCGAAAAGCCTACGGATAAACCTAAAGCTCCACCTCACATTCCTAAGGGAGTCTTAAAGCATTCAGGTCATAATCCTAATGCCTACGCTGCCCAGAACTATTCAGTTGTTGAGGATTTGGTCCAGACTCCTTGTGCGATGTCCATGTTAGAAGTGCTTCAAACTTGTCCTCCATAGAGGAAATCCTTGATGTCTGCTCTTGGCGTTAGTGATGATAACTCTTCTACCATGATCAAATTTGAAACCATGGGAGTATAGCCTCACTTGCCTTAATATGTGTCTCTTTTGATTCATGTAGAGTGTCTTAACAAAACTGTCAAGCGTACTGTCATTGATGAAGGCGTTGATGCTTCCGTGATGTCTTTGTCATGTTGGAAGGGTTTGGGTTCCCCCACAATGTCTCAATCCACCACTATGTTGATAGCTTTTGATGGTAGATCATTTCGGCCACACGGCATTCTTCCTTATCTAGAGGTCCAATTGGGAGGGAAGATCATCTCGATCGAGGTTGAGGTGGTTGATGCGCCCCTTGGATACAATCTTTTACTAGGTAGGAATTGGATATATAGTATGCAAGCCATAGCCTCTTCCCTCTTTCGAGTGATATGCTTTCCATTTAATGGGAATATTGTTACGATTTATCAAAAGTCATTCCATAATCTGAGTGTCAATGTATCATTGGGAGATTCTATCCCGATTATCGATCATTCTCAGCCGACAACTGGGAGTGTGGGTGTAGATATGTATCCTTCTCTTATGAGAACCTTTAGTTGTCCTGCGCTCGTCTTTATGATTGGGTCTAGTTTCGGTGGGGCTTCATCCTTGTTGAATTCGGTGTCTTTTCACACTACCCATATGGAAGATCCTTGGATTCTTCCTTCACTGAGTACTTTGAGTGTGCCCATTGAGATAGACGTGTTCTTGCCTGCAACAATGGTGGCGTATCAAGCACATCTTGATCAGGTTGCAGAGCCTAGTCCTTCCTCTTTGCAGATGGAGGAGGAGGAACCGTATGTGCTGCCTGCATGGGCAATAGAGTCATCTCACTCACATGATTTCCTCTATGATGTTTTTCCATCGGATGAAGCTATTCTCGAGGCCATGTCAGGGGTTGAGAAACCTTGGTAAGAGTTGCATCATCGATCATATTTTCTTCCTAAGCTCGATCGTATGGAGTGTGATTCCTTTAGGGATATTCTTAGCGATAAGATTGGTAGCCCCATGGTTCCATTAAGCTCTCTTGGTCAGATGGCTGATGGAAACATGGCTAATTTATCACCAACCATTCCTATCAATATTTCTCGTGATCCTGGCAAGGTTGAGAATGTCTACATTGGGGTGGGTTGTTCCCCCGATGAGATCAAGGAGTATACTGAGCTGTTTAAATATTTTCGTGACATTTTCGCTTGGTCATACGAAGAAATGCGAGGTATAGACCCTCGTATTGTCGAACATGAGACCAAAACGTATCCAGATGTAAAACTGGTTCGACAACGTTTGCATGCAGTGAATCCTAGAGAAGAACCCGCCATTAAGGCTGAGATAGAGAAACTATTGAAAGCTAGTTTTATCTATCATGTTCCCTTGACGGAGTGGGTTTCAAATCCCATTCTAGTGGATAAGAAGCAGGGAGTGATCTCTATATGCACTAATTTCCGTGACTTAAATCGTGCATGTCCTAAGGATAATTAGCCCACACCATTTAGTGATCATATTTTGGATGAGTGTGCCGAAAGTGAGATATTTTTCTTTATGGACGGTTTTTCTAGATATAATCAGATTCAAATTAAGCCTGAGGATCAACATAAGACCACATTTATTTGTCCTTGGGGTACTTTTGCATATTAGAAGATGCCCTTCGGCCTTAAAAATGCCGGAGCCACATTTTAGCGGGCCATGACCTTAATATTTCATGATCTTAAAAAGATTATCGAAGTATATTCGGATGATCTTGCTGCTCACTCTCATTTGAGAGTGTGTCATCCATATCATTTGAGATTAGTGTTCGAAAGATGTCGTCATTACCAGGTTTGTTTAAATCCTCATAAGTGCATCTTTTGCATGACTGTTGGTAGTTTACTAGGATTCATCATATCCAAGGAGGGTATAAGAGTTGATCCCTTAAAGGTTGAGGCAATACTTCAATTGTCTCCCCCACGTAATATAGACACCTTCAGTGTTTGCAAGGCATGGCAAACTTCTTGCGGAGATTCGTGGTTAATTTTTCCAACTTGACTAAATGCTTTATGCGTCTTTTGAAGAAGGACACCCCTTTTTACTAGGATGAGTGAGCCCATGAGTCCTTTGATGCTCTTAAGAGAGCCTTAGCAACAGCCCCCGTGCTTAGTCCACCTGACTATAGCCATGATTTCTTGATTTATGTGGCCATGTCTATGGAGAGGTTTGGCATGGTTTTGGTTCAGGAGGATGAGGAGCTCCATGAGCATGTCATATATTATTTGAGTTGAAACCTTATATATGTAGAACTTCGCTATTCCCATGTGGAGAATCTTTCCTTAGCCACCGTTCATGCGGTTCAACGTTTGAGACATTACATTCTCCTTCGCCAAACCTTGATCGTAGCTCATATCAATCCATTTCAATCCGTCCTCACTAGAAGGATGATTGGGGGAAAATACAATAAATGGATTGTCATTTTGCAAGAGTTTGATCTCGAGTTCGTTTCGGTGAAATCGAAGAAATTTTTTATCTTTGCGGAGCTTATATCTGATTTTCCAAGTTTGGAGGAGGAGGAGATTTATGAGGATACTTTTGTTGATGAGCATATTTTCCTTGTCTCAACTTTAGACCCTTGGTACGGGGATATCATCGTGTATTTGCAAACATTGAAAGTCCCTACTCACCTTTCATGGGATGAATGGTGACGATTACGTCATGTAGCTAAGAACTACCTTATAATGGATAACACTTTGTACCACCGTGGGGTAGATTCCATGTTGCGTCATTGTTTAACCCATGATGAGGCTAAGGTTGTGCTGAATGATTGCCACAGAGGTGCGTGTGGTGGTCATTTATCTGGGCTTTCTACAGCCCAAAAAATATTGAGAGTGGGCTATTTTGGGTCATCCATCTTCAAAGATTGCATTAATGCAGTCGAGAAGTGCCACCCTTTCCAGGTGTTTGCACGCAATATGCACTCGCATCCATCCCCGTTACATCCTATTGTCACCGCCGATCCCTTCACAAAGTGGGGGCTTGATTTTATGGATTACAACCTAGCTTTGGTTGGGCGTCATCATCACATTATTGTGGCAGTTGATTACTTCACGAAATGGGAAGAGGCTATGTCGACAGTTAAATATGACTTTGAGATAGCTGCGCATTTCGTTTTCAACTAGATTATCACCCGGTTTGGCATTCCGAAAGAGCTTGTCACTGACCATGGCAGGCACTTTCAGAATAAAATGATGGAAGAGTTGGCTTCCAAGTTAGGGTATAAGCAAGAGCATTCCTCTTCTTATTACCCTCAGGAAAATGGACAAGTTTAAACAGTGAACAAATTCTCCAATGAACCATCGCACAAATCAAGACTAATTGGCATATTATGTTGTATCATGCTTTGTGGGCCTATAGAACCACGGTTAATACTACCACCAGTTTCTCTCCATATTAGCATGTACATGCGGTGGAGTCAGTTCCAGTTGAATGTGAAATCCCTTCTTTGAAGCTAGCTATAGAACTTTTACCTGAAACTTCCACATTGGAAGAGCATTTGGTCCACTTAGAGCGGCTTGATGAGCAGCACTGAGATGCCTTAGTGGCTCTAGAGGTTAACAAGTGTCGCATCAAGGCCCAATATGATAAGTCTATATATCTAAGGAGGTTTAATGAAGGTGACTTGGTCCTTTTGTGGGATCAAGCTAAGGAACCCTTAGGGGCAAGGAAATTTAATCCCATGTGGCATGGTCCTTACGTGGTTAAACGAATCTTAGAGAAAGGCACCTATGAGATGGTTGATTATGAGGGGACAGCCTTGGCGGAGCCTAGAAATGAGATCTATCTCAAAAAATACTATGCATGATCTTTAGCCAGGGCTGATTTTTGTATATTATTGTACAGTTTTGCATTTCATAGTTAGGTTTTCTTATGGTGATCGGGTTTGTTGATTATCTTTCATTTCTTATGGTAGATGTCGATGGAGTCTTCCATTTACATAGGATTCACTGATGGTGCTAGTTGCCACACTCAAAACTCAGCTTCGGCTGCTTGGGTAATTTATACTCCTACAGGTCAAGTATTGTCTTCGGGAGGAGTATGTTGATGGCCCTCTTCAAAAAATGTTTCTAAATATAGTGCCGTCATTGAGTTATTGCATAATGCCATTTCACACGGTGTTCATTCTCTTGAGGTGCGTCTTGATTCGCAGTTAGTGGTTTCACAGCTTAATGGCTTGTATCACATTAGGGATCCGACATTATTACGAATATTCTTACATGTTAGATTGCTAGAATGGCAATTTAAGAATATAACATACATTCATGTTCCAAGAATTTTTAATTAATTTGTTGACTCATATGCTAACTATGTGTTAGATTGGCATTTGTTTCATAGACCATAAGCATAACACAAACACACATTTTACACATATGTAAATATAAATGAAATCAATCATCATAAAAGTTTTTTCATTAACATCCAAAAAGTGACATCATAATACATAAGTATCATATACAAAATTGGGGCTTCCAAGCCACCAAGACATAATACACGGTCATACAAAAATGAATACACTCAGGTCTCTAAGCCCAGGGTGGAGGGGGGTTCTAATCATGATATAGCACTACAGATCTAGCTAGCCATTGAAATAGTCGAACCCATGCTCATGGTACACCAACCACCTGGCACTGCATGGCCTTAGGCAAGTCTTCGACTTGCGCCATGGGTACCCTGTGTGTCAAATGAACAAAGTTCATGTGGATTCTTTGGAGCGTCTGCTCCACATCCACACCCATGGTATCATCTCCTCTTCCCCTCCATTGATGACGAGGGAAGCCTTTTGGAAGTCATGGTCCTACATCTGCATATACATGATAGATTGTCACTATGTGTCGTCACACCAAAAATATGACTTTTGAGTCAATATATCAAAAAAAACAAAAAAAATAAATAATTCAAAACTTAAAAAGTGGGTTTGGGACTCTTTACCTAGGTCACCATAAGTTGCTCTTGGTGGTAGAGGCATATATGGGTCTCCACGGAATTCTATCCCTGCATAGGGGTAGTCATCTATGGAGACGATCTGTCTCCGCCACCATGGAAAGAAATCTGTTGGGTAGGGGTTAGCCACCCTACCTCCACCCAGTCTGTGCATGACATTCACCCAGCGTGGCTAGGTTGGATCCTGGACTCCATGTGGAGCAATGTATACCCTAGGGCTTAGCCCTGGCACTCGCTCAAAGAAAAACATGCTCAGTATACTGCCGAACCCAAATTTTTGCACCATGCCCATCTTGCAGTCACTGAGGTGTTGTTTCATGTTGCTCAACAACATCGTACTCCAGTCATACACTGTAGGTCACATGCACTCTACCTCATAGAACATCATTGGCCCTGAGGCCTGGTGGAGTGAATCCAACCCTACAATCCTGCCTAGTGCCAAAAGTATGGCTTTCAACCCCAAAATATTAATAGAGTTTGTCGAGATTTGACTCCCAACCTTTTTCATCTCTGAAAATTAGTACACAGCTATGTACTCATTTGTGGTCAGCCCGCCTCCTGGCCCACGAGATCAGAGGTTCACCATCTCTCCTCATTGGGACAAACCAGTGATGAAATAAATGTCATCAACCTCAATGTTGAACAACATCCCATCTATCTTAAATGTCTCAGATCCTGGATCCCAATAGTCCACCAGTAGCTGGAGTAGTCTTGGTTTGGCCCTTAGGCTACCAAGACACCAAAACTTGTACAAGCCACATGCCCATAATGCTTGTTGGGCCATGAGATCACCTTGCACAGCTTCCTCAACATCACCATGCTCTCTTTATCTCCACTCTAGAACCATCCTACACAAAAACCAAGTTTTTTTATCAGTATTTTCCCTTCAAAACCTTATTTGTGGCGTTGTATGTGATTGTTCTCAAAATATTCGCGTATGTACGCAGCTTTCAATGCATTTTCCGTGTATGGAAAGCCCTATACACGAAAAAAGGCTCAATTTATGCGTGGTCCGAAACACACAAGTTTGGATGGCTCAAAAAATAAAATATACCATGAAATTTGAAAAAAATTATATCAAAATGAAAGAGGAAGGCATGAGAATCTACCTAGATCAAACGGGGGAGGAATCCACTAGACGATGCTCCTGGAATTCGCTTCGGAAGTTCTGAGCTCAAATCCACTATGTTGGGTAAAAATTTCAAATGGTATGAAATTTTTAAAATTTTTCACTCTTTATAGAAAAATTTTGAAATTTTTACCCACTTTCTATAGTTTTTTACCGTTTTGGACCATTTGAACTAATTTAATGTTGTAGGAATCCGTTTTGAGTGCGGTTTGACCATGGCTTTGATCCATTCATGCCTACTACAGGTATTATGTTTAAACTGGCATATAGGTTAGGTTTCACATCCGTTTGCACTTTGCATAACCTTATGACCATTTCATTTTCACCTTAGGTACGAACCCATTCCATCTTGTCACATAACCTTCTTGTTGCTTTTAGAAGTAACATGTTATGAATGGTAGAGCTTTACCATACATGGGTACCCTAGTTAGATCATGTTTTGCATTTGCTGCCCATGCCAACATTTCTCCTTTAGAGTGTGGGAGTCCTTTGTATAGTACCGCCATGACTTTGAGCAAGAGCTCCATACTCCTCTTGACCTTTATGCTGGCCATTTCCCCGGGACTCCCTTGTATATGTCAAGTTGTAATTGCATTATCATGAGTTTTTCTTGCCTTATTGAGCCTTATGTCAGCTTCCCTGACTTTGATTGTCAGCCATATAGCCCGAGCTTGTCTCATATCTAGCCAAGCAGAGCCTTTTCATATATCTTTTGCAGCTTTATTCCCCATTTTTTACCGGGCGGGGACTTTCCCTCGAGTGTCATTATCCTGTACATGTTTACTTGCATCGAGCATAGGTATGTTCCGCTGCTTGGAACTAGTTTGTTTTCCCCATGACACTCGTCTCCTCCTAGACTTGTAACTATAAAGCACTTTTATTCTTTTTTAAGCTTTTCAAAATATCTGAAAAGGTCCAAAAAAATCAAAAAACCAAAAATCCAAATAGGAAAAGATGTTATCTTTGCAGCAGTCGAGTCGTGTCGCCTTCAAACAGAGAATTGTATATCACATCCATTGGTTGCGTTAGTAGTTTGACTTTAGGAGTTGTACTCATTTTTATGAGTTTATTTCCACCGACTAGTTAAGCTTCTAGTCCCTGTGGAGCCTCTATTTATGCCTCCTATGTAACAAAGATGTCCCGATTTTGTATATCAATTCTATGTTGCCTCCATTCAGTCACCATTCTCCTTTATTCTCTTGTTCTAATGAAGTTGAAACCTAAGTCGACCATTCCTCAATTGTCTTGATTTTGCATGTCGGCCATTCCCGGTACTATTACTGGTTCGTGCACATCTTGTTTGATTCCTTCCACATTATACAGCGTTGCTGAGTACCTCATGTTGGTTGATGGGGGATGCCTTAAGTCCCTCCTTCCAGCGGATTCCATCCCATCGACTTCAGATAATTTATTATAGGATAGGAGTCTAGAGTCATTTGAGTTCCTTGAGACTTACAGTCATCAGTGGTAGGTTCTCTCGCCATCGACGATTTTGGGAATACATCAATGTCCCCTGATCGATGGATTATTCCAAGTGTTCGACCTCAACACATTTATTCGCACTTGTTAGATTGCACTCTAGTACCTTGATTCCCATTTTCATTATCGGTGGGTGATCTCACGTCTATTAACGGTAAACATCAATGACCGGTAATCAGACGATGGACTAATATGTTCGACCTCGACATTTCTATTCACATAGTAGGACATGTACTCGTAGCGGTGTGTGTAGAAGACTTTCCATATTGGTGGCATTCCATATATGCTACCTCCTTGATCGTGCCAATGTTCATGAGATTTCAGCTCTCGTGACTTGATTCTAGTGTATGTCAGATATCTTCAGCCATTATGGAGATATTGATCCATTGTATATCTTCAAATTTCATGGAGATCTTGATCCTTTGTATATCTTCATCATGGAGATTCTGATCTATTATATATTTTATGTGGTGATGACCACACATGTCACGTTTTGTATATCATGCCTATTCATGGCCATTGTACTCTTATGTATCCGGGACTGCTATATGTATTTGCAGTCATATGCAGAGATTGATTATTTTACTATATTGTTGGATGGCTGGTTCTTCATCACTCCACTTCTGGGATGGATTTATAATGTATTTTGGCCATCATATTACCCCTCTGACCTCACACATTAGGGGGCATCTGTTACAGCTGATTTTACCACACATGGTTGATCACACTTTTATGGCCTTCCCTATCCCTCTGCAGACTCTTTGGACCCCATGGACTATTTTGTACCTTTTATGTTTCCAATATCATCCCTAAAAACACCTATTATTTGTTGTACGCGACTTTTAATCCCTTTCTCGCGTATATACGCGGATATTACCCTTAAACCCATGTACATCAGGATGTGTGCATAAGTCCAAATATTTTTGGATTTTTCCTTGATGTGGATCTGAGTCACTTGTCTCTTGGCCTTCCATATGCCTCAAGATCGCTCGGATTTGACCTTCCATTACCCCATTGAAGCACTATATAAGGAACCCCTTGGATACATTGAAGAGGAGGAATTGAAGAGCAAGAAAACTATAGTCCATTATTGATGTAGCTTGCTTATACTTGACTTTGCATCCCTTTGTCCCTTGGAGCACTTTGTGTTCTTCCCAATATTTCCTTTGCTTGTGAGATTGCTATTGTGAGATGGAGGATTGACGTGGTGGAGGCCCAGGTGGAGGACTCAGTTTCTCCAGTTCGCAAACGTGCCGACAGAGGTTGTCACTTATGTAATCTCTGATTTATTAATATAAATATATTTTCCTGTCCAATTATGTGCATTTAAATGAATATTGAATCCATGGATGCGTTTAATTGCTTATGCATTATTGATTATATATGCTAGAGTAGTCCTAACACTATTATATAGCATGCTTGCCTTATTTATTATTGTTGAGAACAAATTGCTAAAGCAAGAGGGATTGGAAAAAGATCAATGGGGATCTACTTCAACCGTCCAGAATAAGGTATGTTACGAGATCCTTTAGTGTTATATGTTGTATTTATCTTTCATATTGGGAAGGCATTGATTTCTACGGTTTCTCTATCGGTTGTGGTACACCCCAAGCCATAGGAAGTTTTCTCCATAACATCTTCAATGGACAATTTCTGGCAATGTGTCATATTTTGTGACAATGGAAACATTGAAAGTTGGATAAGTCTTTCCTCTTATTGTTTCCTCTTGTCCTTTGCAACCTCGTGGGAGGTCGAGACTCCTTGTGGCTTTCCTTCTTGAAGTTAGATTGACTTCTTCCTCTTTTGGTATGGGTGGCTAGGGATTGATCATTTTCTTTAAGTAGAGCTTCTCTATTTGCTACTCTAGCCTCCTCTTGGATGCAATCTTCCCATACAATCTCCAACTTCATGCTTTCCTTTTTGGTACACATAGTCTGTACGAATGAATCCCAAGGTCTAGTGAGACCATTGAGAGCAATCATAACTAGTTCATCTTCATCAAGGGTGTCTCCAATGGATTCTAGTTTCTCCTTGAACTGGGATACCCTTGTGAAGTAGTGTTGAATGTATTCTCCTTGGCTCATCTTGGTACTCTTCAATTGATATCTCAAATTCATCTTTCTATTGATGTTCCTTCCTTCATACATTTTGGATATGGCATCATACATCTCCTTCGAGGTCTCTTTGGATGACACTTAAGCAATCAAGTGATATTTGATAGAATCATCAATGATCCTCATTGCCCTAATCAAGTCCTCCTTGTGCTTCTCCTTAGCTTCATCTTATTCAGGTTTTGCAACTTCTCCTTTGATGTATTTGTCAAGATCATTCTCTCTAAGAATGAGACAAATCCTATATTTCCATGCTCGGAAATTATCTATTCCTTCTAGTTTGTCCTCAAGCTTAGTGCTTGGGGCCATCTTATATAGGAGGTCACAAAAAATGAAATTTATCAAAATGAAGAACTGGCCTTACTAGGAGATGCGCTAGACTGAGGTGAGTTGACTGGTACACTTGATTTCTAGAGATTCCAAATCTTGACCTCTCAAATTGACTTGCAAGATTCTAGTCTATAGTTTTTGCAGTTTTTTGGTCCAAATCCAAACTAGGGCTTGACTTTCCCAGAGATCTACCCACTCAAAAAATTTGATCCAAGTCTCAATAGATGCACTCTATGGAGGCACAACTTTCTATGCAATCGTATCTCCAAAATTCCAACTTTGACAAAAACCCTAATTTCTTGTCGAAGGGAGAGGAGAGAGAGTTTCACCTTGGGAAAGTTATTCTATTCAGGCTAGCTCTGATACCATGTTAATATTCTATATGCTTAGCTAGATATCATTAGTATTCAATTCAATTTCAAAACAATAGCATATGCAGGATCACTAAAAGAAACACAATCACAAGATAGACATGGATTTATCCTGGGAAACCCTCTAGGGGAAGAAAACCCAATAAAACTTCCTCTATATAGATGTATCAAAACTACAAAGATAAAATCCCAAACATGTGCTCCTTCTCCTTGTAGATATATCTCTCTCTCTCCTATGTGCTATACATAAGTGAGTGTGTGTGTTCAAATGAGGAACACACCTCCTCTATTTATACTCTATCTTCCACTTGACTTTTTCCCTAACATGTCAGCCCCAACAATCTTACTGGGCTAACTTCACCTAGGAAGACACAAAACAATATAATATTATATTCCGTAGGGTTCTATTGACCCGACTTACAATGGAGGTTTTACCTCATGACTCTATGATGACCAAATACAATAGTAACATCCTGACGGAGGAATAAAACATATCTGATATGTTACAACAATAAAATACATTTAGAATGTTCTTCAAAGTTACAAGATTTCAACACCAACCAAGGATTCATAAATCACAATGGAAATTTTGTGCATAAAGAAACCCTAGACAATCATAGTTTCCTGAAATATTAGATTATTTATTTCTGAAGTTGCATTATCTGTTGATACTAATGATGAGAATGCATGGTTCATTGACTTGAGTGCATCTTCCCATATGTCCTGTAAGAAAGAATGGTTCGATGAATATCATGAAAAGATAGATGGAACTCATATTTACTTAGGTGATAACAGGTCACATAAAGTACAAGGATATGGAGTGATAAATGTAAATTTACCTATTGGACAAATGAAACAGATCCATAATTTCATGTATGATCCTCGTATTAAAAAGAACCTACTATGTGTTTCTACCATTACTGATAATGACCTAAAAGTGGAGTTTGGTAAATATCAGTTTCAAATTAAAGACATTCGAGATTATTACAGGATCGTTGCTACATCTTCCATATGTGGATGTTTATATAAGCTGGATGCAAGCAAAAGCAATCATCAAATGTTGACATCTAGTGCAATGTCAATAGAGGAACTCTGGAATCATAGATATGGGCGCATTAACCATAATGATTTAATGTTGTTGCAAAATAAATATATGGTTGAAGGGATGCCTGTGATTAAGAATGAGCATATTGTTGATGTAATTGTAACTTTGGAATGTATTCATCTATATTTCTTATCTATTGTAACCCGATGTTTATTCCGGGATATATTTGAGTCATGTCATGCCCCGATGTTCCGATCAGGAAGTTTCTATAATGAGAAAGTCATGTCAATTCATTGTGGGTAACCCTCCTATTGGTAAAGGGTTAAAGTCCCCACAGTTGTGGGGCCCTTGGGTTATTATACTATCCTAGTAAAGTCGACGCTAGGTGAGTCATTGTAAGTTGGGGCAATATTCCCCACCATTGTGTTACCCTCTTATTGGTCGTAGGAGGCAAAGTCCCCACAAGTGGTGGCGCATTAGGGTTATTAGACACTCCTAGAGATGTCGGCTCTAGTAAGTAATTGTTAAGTGAGGCCGACATGTTGGAGTGCACTTCAAGTGAACGAAAGAATATAAATAGAGAGTGGGCCTCTCTATTTATCTCACTTGCAATATACACACTCACTCATTAGGGTGCATGAGTGAGAGAGGAGAAGCTCTCTCAGTGTGAGAGAGAGAGACTGCTACTGTTTGGAGTGCATCTTATTGTTTTGGGGTCTTACCATTTTGTGTTGATTCTATCTCTAAGGAAGTTGTGGGGTTTTCTCCTTTATGGTTTCCCCGAGGAAAACTCTTTGTGTCTCTTGTCTCTTGTGATGTGCTTATGTTTTATTGATGTGCTTGTTATTCTCTCAGTGAAAAGATCCTAAGATCATAATGCTAGCTTATATGATGAAAAAATAACATGGGATTAGAGCTAACCTGAGAAGAAGACATTGTGCAGCTATAGAAGCTATGGATTCTTACTTTTTGGGTCTCTCTCCACAATCCATCAGCAAAAGTATTCTAGGATGACTCTCCATTGAAGGGCGCATCTTTCTGTCGAAACGGAATTCGATTCCGAGCATTTTCAGTTTTCGATGTGGAAATTAGGGCTTTCTACAGAAGAGGAATTTTTGTGTGAGACCAGCATAGGATTTTTCTCCTCATAAAAACTGAAGTTTAGAGACCTGGATCAAGAAATTTGGTTGGGTGAAACTCCGGGAAAGTCAAACCCTAGTTTGACCCCGAGCTAGAAAAACCCTAAATACTAAAACTACTAAGTTTTGGTACATTCGCTATATTCCGAGATAGGCGAAGGATCAGGAGCTGAAAATTTTAGGGGCCGAAGATAAAATCGTGATGAACACTATGCCCAAATTTTAGGATCAGATTCGCTATATTCTGGGAGATATGATCCCTCCAATTTAGGGTTCCAGCCTCTTCCAGAATTCATCCCTAAACAGGACACCTGGGGAGAATTGCAATATCTTGGGCTACAGAGGTCCAAATGGAATTCCTGAAGATGTTCCAGAAAGGGAATGGACCTTAATTTCAGTGGTACAAATATCAGACTTAGAATATGAACCAGTGACATGTGTCACGCCATACAACTTTTCTGTTCTAAACAGTCTTGTAACAGGTCACCTTGGGAAAAGGATCATATATCCCAAATGGTGAAACCAATTCTGATGAAACCTATGGTGTTGGCACAAGGACATGAAATGTTACCGTAGTGCATTTTAGACACAGAGGAGTAGTAATTTCGGAGATATCATAGAAACAGTAACATGCATTTCTGCAGAAGAAATTGGAAAATTAGGGATTCCTGTTCCGGGAGCTTCCCTCCACTGTTTTCAGAAAAGGAGTACATTGGAAAGCTCCATTTGAAGATATCTATATGTCTATCTAATCAGATCTAAAATATTTCAAGTTTTGAAAATTAGGGTTTCTGTGACAAACCCTAGATCAGCTAGCTCCGGAACCAAGACGGACACCTCAAATCGGTAAGATCTAATCCTTTGCTATTTTCATTTGAGGTTCTCATTTCAAAGTGTTCTATCACATCAGCTTGATGATAAGCTTGGTGAAGTTGAAAACTTCCAAGTATGGAAGTATATGATCTCTCTAAATAAAATGGATTGGACACCTACATGAGTATAGAGGTTCCAGTTCTAGAGGGAGATGAGGCTAGAAGCCTTACACAAGAAGAAATTGGTCAAGGCCAAGAAGATCATGGTTGATTTAGTCACGGATAAAATTGTACCACAAGTGTCTCCCCAAAGACACTGGAGATGTTTGATTCCTTGACCAAGCTATTTGAAGGGAAGAACATACATCAGAAGATGACCTTAAGAAACCAGTTGAAGAATGTGAAGATCCAGAATGCAGAGACCATGCAGTCATAAGGGCCTCTCAAATCAAAGAACAACTTGAAGCGGTAAAAGAAGAAGTGAAGAATGCAAAAGTGGTGATGGCCACCTTGAATGGCCTCCCAAGATCATGAGATTCACTCATGCAAGGAATGTGTGCCAGAAGGAAGTGATTACTTTCAGCAGACTTCGAGAAGAAGAAGAAGCTCGACTCATAAGAAGAGAAGAGAAGATGGGAGCAACTGAAGATCAAGCTCTTACCATCCAAAGAAGATCCCTCAAGCGATGAGGAATATGAAGATCTGAACTCTTGAAGCACCTCTTATCCTCCTTAGCATTTGGATAAGAAACGATGCTATCATGAATGAAGAAGATGATGAAGCTGAAGGCTCAAGAAGCAATCTACCCACGAAGCAAATAAAGATAAGTATTCAATTGTCATTTCATAATATTGTTTTGTTATGCATTTGTTTATATTCAGTTGATGTGTTATGCATGATAGGATGTTTGCATTAACGACAGTATACTACTAATATGCATGTGATGGGTAAGTAGCTCATGGTGCTATACAACTCTCCATTGCTACTTATCTAGAATGAAACCTCTTTGCTGACATATTGGATTAGTGCACAATCTCAATGTTGTCTTGGTAGAGATGGAAGGCATCTATAAAGTTTCAGTGAGATATGGATGAATGTTGTATTGGCTAAAGTAGTTACATGATCATATATTTATGCATAAGAACTTGCCAGTATAAATATTCCTTATGAAATGTTTGTAACAATACAACTGCATTTGACTTGTAGGAAAGATCGCATACATAATCGGCTACAAGCAAAGAAGGATGAGACTTGTTCCAAAGAACAAGGGATGACAGTTCAAAGATGAAAATAAATCTTACCAATACAACGACATCATTGATGCAGAATATTCCAAGAAGAAAGGGAAGACCAGCTCAAGAAGAATGATGTCTAGGATGCAGTATCGACACATGAAGAGAATTTCATAGTTCCATCATGCAGTAGATGGAAACATCGTGGAATACAAAGCAAGATTCGTAGCACGAGGCTGCTCACAAAAAGAAGGCATAGACTAGGAAGATAGATGTGCAGCCACTGGAAGTGAAGTTACATGATATGCATAATCATGTGTGCAAATGAAAGAAGGCATTGTATGAGTTCAGAAGACACCCATGGGAAACACATACATAATGATATTGATGAAGATCTTAACCTTTGCTACAAGGTTGAAGATGCAAGTCTATACACTAGATGGTCACATAGAATATTAGTAGCATAGGAAGCTACTTGTCACTCTAGTACATAATTTTTTCAGTGCATAGAGCACAGAAGACAGAGGGAGTATGATGCTTCACTTCAGAGGGAGTGACTACAGAAGATCCTGAGGTTTGACATGATATGACATGATGGATAGATTACTGATGACTCTAGGCTTTACTAAGAGTAAAGTGGATTCCAACCTTTGCTTCAAGGTTGAAGGCGGAAGACCAATGATGCTCCTGTTATATGTTGATGCACTATTGTTCTAGGCATGGAGGTGTGGACAAGGGAAGTATGTAGTAGAGATCCTGAATAGGTTCAGGATGACGGACTGCATGACCACACCTATGGCATCAAACATGAAGCTATTGAGTGATGCTTCATCAGAGATGGTTGATGCTACGATGTATCGTCATATGATTGGGTCCTTGATGTACCCGAGACCAGATATTTGCTTTGCTGTGAACACATTGAGACATGTTCACCTGATGGTTGCAAAGCATGCAGGGGTACAATTGATTATGGGCTCAAGTATGATGCGAATTAGAAGATTAACCTGGAGGGTTATGTTGATTCAGATTGGGCAGGCAGTGCCATCGATAGGAAGAGCACTTCAGGATGTTGCTTCAGTATGGGATCAGGTGTGATCTCTTGGTTTAGCAGGAAGCAATCCTGTGTGGCACTGAGTACAACTGAAGCAGAGTATGTCGCAGCTTGTTCAGCTAGTTGTGAGGCAATATGGCTGTGAAAGCTATTGTCTAATATATTTGATCTCCAGATGGATGCTACTTGTATACATTGTGACAATCAGAGCTGCATGAAGTTGTCAGAGAATCCAGTGTTCCATGACAAGTCAAAGCATATCGAGATCAAGTATCACCATATCACGGATATGGTGTAGAGGGGAGCAGTGAAGCTCCAGTATGTTGCGACGGAGGAACAGATAGATGATGTATTGATGAAGCCATTGGCTAGGCTAAAGTTCGAGTACTTCAGGGAGAAGCTTGGTGTTCTCCAGATCGAGGTTTCCTCCAAGAGAAAGTGATGAGACCCATAGCCATTTTGACATGGTGAGAGGATTGGTTCCTTCCATGGTCAGATGTAAGGGCTGAGTCATTCTGTCATGGCTAAAGGATTAAGTTCCTCCCATGGCAGATGTAAGAGCTGGCCATTCTGTCGAGTAGGACAGATGTAAGGGCTACAACCATTCTGACAAGTAGGTCAGATGTAAGTGCAGAGCCATTCTGATGAGGAGGTCAGATGTGAGTGCTGGCCATTCTGTCGAGTAGGACAGATGTAAGGGCTACCACCATTCTGACAAGTAGGTCAGATGTAAGGGCAGAGCCATTCTGTCATGGCTAATGGATTAAGTTCCTCCCATGGCAGATGTGAGAGCTGGCCAGTCTGTCGAGTAGGACAGATGTAAGGGCTACCGCCATTTTGACGAGCAGGTCAGATGTAAGTGCAAATCCATTCTGACGAGGAGGTCAGATGTGAGTGTTGGACATTATGTCAAGTAGGACAGATGTAAGGGCTACTGCCATTTTGACGAGTAGGTCAGATGTAAGGACAGAGCCATTATGTTCATGGCTAAAGGATTTAGTTCCTTCCATGTTAGATGTGAGTGCTGGCCATTCTGTCGAGTAGGACAGATGTAAGGGCTACCACCATTCTGACGAGTAGGTCAGATGTAAGGATAGAGCCTTTCTGTTCATGGCTAAAGGATTTAGTTCCTTCCATGTCAAATGTGAGTGCTGGCCATTCTGTCAAGTAGGACAGATGTAAGGGCTACAGCCATTCTGACGAGCAGGTCAGATGTAAGGGCAAAGCCATTCTATTCATGGATAAAGGATTAGGTTCCTCCCATGTCAGATGTGAGTGCTGGCCATTCTAATGAGTAGGTCAGATATAAGGGCTACCAAATACCTACAAGGAGGTAGGCATACACCCAGCATGAAAGAAGGTTGGCTCTGTATAACTTCCTATGACAAGATAGCACACACATGATGATGACCAGGTGAGATCCAGATTGAGCTATGATCTAGATCCAGTTATGATGACTCCGAGAGATCCAGAACGAGTGATTATCCAGATCCAGTAGTGATGATGATCCAGATCCAGTGATGATCTAGATTCAGTGATGATGATCCAGATCGAGTGATGATCTAGATTCAATGATGATGATACAGATCGAGTGATGATCCAGATCTAGTAGTGATGATCCAGATTGAGTGATGATCCAGATCCAGTGATGATATACAGTGATGATCCAGATCGAGAGATGATCCAGGTCCAGTGATGATGTTCCAGATCGAGTATGATCCAGTGATGATGTTCCAGATCGAGTATGATCCAGTGACGATGTTCCAAATCGAGTATGATCCAGTGACGATGATCCAGATCAAGAGATGATCCAGATCCAGATGAAAGATGACTAAAGATGAAGATGACAAGAACTCAATGATGATTCAGATGATACAGAGAAGAATACTTGTGCTAATAAATTGTGTCGAGAGAATACCTTCCTACTTAAGAGGGAGTGTTGATGTAATTGTAACTTCGGAATGTATTTATTCGTATTTCTTATCTATTGTAACCCGATGTTTATTCCGGGATATATTTGAGTCATGTCATACCCCAATGTTCCGATCGGTAAGTTTCTAAAATGAGAAAGTCATGTCAAGTCATTGTGGGTAACCCTCCTATTGGTAAAGGGTTAAAGTCCCCACAGTTGTGGGGCCCTTGGGTTATTAGACTATCCTAGTGAAGTCGACCCTAGGTGAGTCATTGTAATTCGGGGCAATAGTCCCCACCATTGTGTTACCCTCTTATTGGTCGGAGGAGGTAAAGTCCCCACAAGTGGTGGGGCACTAGGGTTATTAGACACTCCTAAAGATGTCGGCTCTAGTAATTAATTGTTAAGTGAGGCCGACATGTTGGAGTGCACTTCAAGTGAACGAAAGAATATAAATAGAGAGTGAGCCTCTCTATTTATCTCACTTGCAATATACACACTCACTCATTAGGGTGCATGAGTGAGAGAGGAGAAGCTCTCTCGGTGTGAGAGAGAGAGACTGCTGCTGTTGGGAGTGCATCTTACTATTTTGGGGTCTTACCATTTTGTGTTGATTCTATCTCTAAGGAAGTTGCAGGGTTTTCTCCTTTATGGTTTCCCCGAGGAAAACTCTTTGTGTCTATTGTCTCTTGTGATGTGCTTATGTTTTATTGATGTGCTTGTTATTCTCTCAGTGAAAAGATCCTAAGATCATAATGCTAGCTTATATGATGAAAAACTAACACATATTGAATGCAGTGCATGTGCACTTGGAAAATAACACATGGGTGAATTCATGATACATAAAGAGAAAATGAAAACTAATTTGCTTGAGTTAATCAATTTTGATGTATGTGGACCTATGTAAACAAGATCACTAGGGGGTGCTTTGTATTTTTTTTATCTTTGTTGATGATAGATCTGGATATACATGGTTCTATTTCATAAGAAGCAAAGGAGATGTCTTTGAGTATTTTAAGGAATTCAGAATCCTGATTGAAAAAAAGTCAGGAAAATGTATCAAAATCCTTAGATCTGACAATGGGGGTGAATATGTTTCTGGAGCATTCAATAGGTACTGTAAGGATCACATAATACAGCAACAATTTACAATTCCTTATACACCTCATCAAAACGGGGTATCAGAGAGAAAGAATAGAACCCTGGTGGAATGCTCACACAACATGCTTCGAGGTAAAAATGTTGCAAATGGTTTTTGGGCTGAAGCCATCAATACTGTTGTTTATTTAAAGAATAGAAGTCCAACAAAGAAGTTAGATCTTCAAACACCTTTTGAAGTTTTTCATGGATATAAACCAGAAGTTAATAATTTAATTTTTTTGGTTGTAAGGCCTTTTCACATATCCCAAAATATGAGAGAAGAAAACTTAATGAAAAATCAATTGAATGTATATTTGTTGGATATTGTACTGACCAAAAAGCATACAAGTTGTTTCATCCTAGCTCACATAAGCTGATTGCAAGTAGAGATGTGGTGTTCCATGAGAATGCAGATAAAAATGATAGGTTGAATGATTCTGATGTTTGGAATATCTTTAATGATAATGATGATTATGTCAAATTAGATGCAATAGTTTAGTGGGATCAAGAACAGGAGCAGGAACAGGAGGAGGTACAAGAGCAAGGACAGGAGCAAGGTGAAAGCAGCATGAGAAGCA
This sequence comes from Pseudotsuga menziesii, assembly GCA_001517045.1. Lineage (NCBI taxonomy): Eukaryota > Viridiplantae > Streptophyta > Pinopsida > Pinales > Pinaceae > Pseudotsuga > Pseudotsuga menziesii. The sequence goes on from LPNX011110963.1 coordinate 102,809, forward strand.
ATGATACTTCATCTCATGGAGATATGGAAGAAAGTAGAATAATAATGGATGGAACTCCTGCAAGAACTATAGTACCAAGAAGGTCATCTCGACAAACTCATCTTCCTCCAAGGTATAGCGACTGTGTTTTAATGGCCAATGTAATGAATGTCACTGAACCAATGAATTATGAGCAAGCCAAAGATAAAGAAGAATGGTTAAATGCTATGAGTGAAGAATGCAAATCTATAATGAAAAATCAAACTTGGGAATTAACATAGTTTCCTGAGAATAAAAGTCTCGTAAAATTTAAATGGTTGTTCAAATCTAAGTTTAAATCAGATGGTAGCATTAACAAATTTAAAGCTAGACTAGTTGCAAAAGGTTATGCTCAAAAGGAACGAATTGATTTTGAAGATACATCTGCACCAATAGCTAAATTAAATACAATTAGAGTTCTTGTTGCATTAGATACAAAACATAAATGGAAAATACATCAATTAGATGTTAACTCCGTTTTCTTAAATGGTGAACTAAAAGAGGAAGTATATTTAGTTCAGCCTGAAGGTTTTGTACAGAAAAGACATGAGCATCTTGTGTGTAAATTAAAGAAAGCTATCTATGGATTGAAACATGCCCCTAGATCATGGTATATAAAGATATACCTTCTTTAATCATAAAGGTTTTGTGAAAAGCAAAAGTGATCCTAATCTTAATGTGAAAAAAGATAAGGAAGGAAATGTTTGTCTGATATCTTTGTATGTTGACAATCTTATCATTACATGTAATGCATGCAAGTTGATTGTAGAAATTAAAAATCAACTACCACAGGAATTTGAAATAAAAGACCTAGGTGAATTACATTATTGTTTGGGACTTTGAGGTTTGGAAAGAAACTAGTAAGACTATGATCACTCAAAGTAAATATGTAAGGGAAATATTGAAAAGGTTTAACATGAGTGATTGCAAAGCATCATCAATTCCTCTAGATCAAAATTTGAAACTATATAGTGAAGATGGAACCAAAGATGCAAATGGTACTTTGTATCGAAAAATGGTGGGAAGTTTGAACTATCTAGCCACTACCAAGCCAGATATAGTATATGCAGTCAACATTCTTAGTCAATTTATGGCTAAGACGAGTGAAATTCATTAGAACGCCGCAAAGAAAGTCCTCATATATCTCAATGGAACAATGAATTTTGGTCTTTCGTATATTGATAAATTTGATGTTCAATTGACAGGATTTTCTTATTATGTTTGGGCAGGAAATCTTGATGACATAAGATCTACCTCAAGTTATGCATTCAACATTAGATCCGGGGTCGTGTCATGGAGAAGCAAGAAACAACCAACTATTTCTTTATCATCCACAGAAGCTTAATATAAAACCATGTCCAGTGCTACATGTGAAGTTGTTTAGTCAAGGAGGATTCTTGAAGATGTTGGTGAAAATCAAGAAGAACCAAAAAAATTACATTGTGACAATCAGAGTGCAGTTAAATTGGCACACAACCCAGTTGATCATGCAAAGTCAAAACACATTGAGCTGCAACATCATTTTGTTAGAGAAAAGATTGAGTCTAAGGAAATTGAACTTATTTATTGTAACACAAGTGATAATGTCGCTGGCATATTTACTAAGCTGGTTGGAAAGATTCACTTTGAATTCCTTAGGCAGAAATTAGGTGTTGTAGAAAATCCATTTCTAAATTAAGGGGGTATGTTGGAGATAATGTAGAAATACTAGAAAGATTATTTGAGATTAGGGTTGATGTGTACTTTCCATAATTAGCAAGTAGATGTTTCAGATCCATATCTCTTAGATCTATGATTTGATTCGTTGTGATAGTTTCCCAACTATATATTGTATTCATTTCTCATTATCTAATCAAATTGGTTGTGTACCATTCATGCGTGTGTGAGAGAGCCTTTATGCTTTTCCTTATCTACCTCTTCTAGTTTATTTCATTTGAATCCAAAGGATGAGGTCACTACTTTAGGAAGAAAGATCTAAATAAACTATGAAATTCATTAATTGTTAAAGTCATAGAAATTTTCTTTAATTAATATCAACATATGTAAAATTCTAATACTGCCCATCCTCCAAAATTACCATTCACAAATATGAAAATAATTACATTAAATTCTGTTTTAATATAATTAATACAAAAGCAATAAGAAACAAGGTGGTCTCTATAGCATTTTGGTGCATTGTAAAAGCTCAACTCCTTCCTTAATGTGTTTCATTCCCTCACTCCATCCACCCATAACAACTCCTCTATGTGTTGTATCTGTTAGGGTAACATAGTCCACAATGATTATTATGAATGTAGAGGTGGATGCTTTTTTTTCATATGGAAATATGCACAGGAAACCCAGCAATACTTCCCCACATTAGTGGATGGTAGAGGTGGTAAACCATTGGCCATCCTCGTAGAAGGCCTAACCCCAAGGATTCAAGGCTTGAACCCGTGACCTCTCCCCGAACTGAGAGAGTGTGTGCACATCTTACCAATTGAGCTAACCCTTGGGGGTTTAAAGAGGGGGGGGTGGATGCTTTGTGGTTTCATTGGATACAACACATGGCAAGTAATGTTTTACAAATTTTAAGTATACAACACATGACATGTAATATTTAACATATTTTAAGTTTTGAACGCGAATAACCTTGGTACAACTTTACAATGGATAGGTCATGGGTTTAGATTAAAGGTTAGTTTAAACTTATGGTAAAACATTTGTTGATACATAAATGAGAAAAAGAATTACAGTAAAATTATTTTTAATATTCTTATATTTTTAATTTAGAAGCTTTTAATAAGTTCATGAGCAAATAATTCTTTACTCCTCCATTATATTTAATATGGCTATTTATTTATTTATTATTATTATTATTATTTAAAATAAATACAACATTCACAGTATTTATTTTTTATTGTCTTTCATCTCAAATATATATTCCTAAACCTAATATAAAATTTGTTATTTAAAATAATATTAATTATTATATAAATTAAAAAAAAACAGATTTAAACATAAATAAAAATATAGAATATAATATAAACCTTGTATATATAAGAAAAGAAAAAAACATATTTAAACATAAATAAAATTATAAAAAATTGACATATGACCTAGAACAAATAAATGCCCTACGTTGATAAAATAATGAGAAACTTAGAAAATAAGTTCCCTACATTGATAAAATAAAAGTGCTATAGAGTGATATATAAACATAACTTTAAGCCCTATGAGTGAAAGAGTTGTGATTCACTATTTACCTTTGGTGTAAACCCTAGTGCTATACATTAATATATAAACATAACTTTAAGCCCTATGAGTGGAAGAGTTGTGATTCACTATTTACCTTTGGTGTAAATGGTGATTTGTCGTTATTAGTTAGCAAAATTCTTTCTCGTGATTTTCTAATAAATAAATAATAAAGAAAGAACATGTGTGAGTTTAATTTGTCGTTATTAGTCACTAAATTTCTTTCAAGTGATGATTTTCTAATATATAAACATGTGTGAGTTTAATGGCAACCACACATTAAAAATCACATGCCATGTTCTTTTAGTAATAAAGAACACATGCCATGTTATTAAGGAATAAAGACACTCTAAGATGCAAATCAAATGTATTAAGAAAATATTATTAAAGATTGTATTAGTGTCCAAATATGTTGTCATTTATGTTACATGAATCGCATATAGTAGCTTAGACAAACTTATAATTGAACAAAAAGAATAATTATGTGGTTTTGATGTAAAAGTGCAATAAGTATGAGAAGACAATTCACACCTAGATGGATTAGAAAGACATCTGTTGATTAGAAAGACATCTTTAAATCAACAACATGATTAAAAGAAACTCTACACAAAAGTCATGAACTATGTGAAAGCATACAAAAGTGTCAGAGTCCATAAATGATTTATTACCATATCAACAACATGATTAAAAGAAACTCTACACAAGAGCCATGAACCATGTGAAGGCATACAAAAGTGCCACAAATGATCTATTAAAGAGTAACGATTGAGTATCCAATCCAAACACATGTATTACAATTCTTTTGTGTATAGCCATAATCTACTCTCTTGTCACTAGGAGGCTTGGTGAAAGGGCTTATAGAAGGAACAATAGTAAATTGTTTTTATATTAAATGAAACAACACAATACAAAATGCTTCATATGTATTCAATAGTGGAAATACAAGATGCTTTATATGTATTCAATAGTGGAATTGATAACTAAAAAAAATCCAAACAACAAATGCAAATTAATTGACATTTTACTATATTTGCTTTCAACACATAAATTATACTATGCTTACCATAAATTCACTAGACTTGTTTTCAACATATAAATTATATTATCTACATACAAATAACTTTCTCTCATTCTATAACATTTCAAAGATCTCTTCTAGAGTTTCATTTCTCCTACTTCAAGGTATACTCGTGGGTATGCTAAGGTATGCTAGTTTATAATATTGTTTATTTATAATCAAACTTGTTATATGTTTTCTATGGTGTTACTTTGCACTTTGTAACCACTTTTTTATCATTTAAACCTATTTTTGAAAAGCAATAAAATTTTCAAAAGGTCATTATATTACTACTATTTTTGAAGGACAACAAAATTACTAAAACTTCATTATAAATTACTACTAGTAAATTAGTAATATCAATACTTTTATCTTATTATTATATAAAATTATACTTTCCAAATTCCAACCATATTTTCATTAAAAAGAAAAATATTAAGTTAATATTATTTCCATCATCCATGCTTTTCTATATTGTAGGTTTTCTTGAATTTTTTTAAAAGCAAAAAAGTCATTTAACAATTATTTTTCTATTATTTTTTTATTTTTTTTAGTATTGTAATTAGCATCTACATAGTACAAATTTCAGTGCTCAATGCTCAACTAAATGATTTGAAAGTGGAACTTGGAAGGCTCGAGCTGAAGCCTAGAAGCCCTTGGAGTTGGAGAGTGAACAGTGGAGTCTGGACTCAGACACACAGTCTTGAAAAGCATTATCAAGATTCAAAGGTACTGCTTGTAGAATTTTTTTGGTTTAGATTTAAAGTTCCTTTAAAAATTTATTGATTTGTTTAAAATCTACTATGATTTTCTTTATATTTTCTTAATGTTATATATTTAAACTCCATACGCATAGTGGATAATACATGGTTGAAATCTTTTAGTATAAAAGTATTTTTGGGTGCAACAAACTTCATTCTTCCTGTTTATTTTATTTCTTTCGCATCCTTCCTTTGTTACTTTTCCCTTGTGAGATACACTGGACCCTTCTCTATTACGTTATTTCTCTCACCTTATCAAACTAACCACCACAATATCCATTAGCCAAACCCAAATTGCCGTGGTTGCCACCAAACTCGGGATCACCATAGAAATCGAAACAACCCCATTTGTGGGTGGTGTTATATCTATCCTTTCTGTCATATCTATCTTGAATTCAACCTGGTTGAGAATGTTCTATCCAAGCTAGCAATCTCTTCTTGTGGAGATGGGCATATCTTATGAAAACTATTCCATAAAGACACTATGATTGAATTTGTTTCCTTAAACTTTCTTTAGATAGCCTTTGTGTATCTTAAGATACATATTTTCATATGAGATAGTTGTTAGTTGCTCTTTAATCTTTAAGCCTCGATGTTTTATGGTCTTATTATGGATTCTGATTTGATAAAAATGATAAACTGATATATGGTTTATGTGGAAACCTCTATAATATGACACAACTTTTCCAAGCTGTCTTTTATGTGTTAAAAAGAAATGACATATTATTATATTAATGGTCAATTCTATATGCGTCAATAAGACGTATTTTATGTGTTAAAAAGAAATGGCATATTATTATATTAATGGTCAACTCTATATGCTTCAATAAGCCAAGAATTTGAGTAGATACATCTATATCACAAATCGCATTGCAGATTTTGAGGACATGTGAAACGCACATAACGCAAACGCAAATGGAATTAGGTCGCCCCTTCGACCTCTGGTGAAGCGACCCAATATCATATTCTTAGGAACAGCTCTGTATGTCTTTGTCTTCCTATGTACGTTGTATATATTAATTTATCTTCATCGGAATAGACCAGGAGATCTTCATCAACAAACTGCAAGGCATGGCTATGGATATTAATGTGGACTCTTTCTTTCACACTTATCAATTACCCAGCTGTCATAATTTCAATCTCGTCCTCATTGCCGTTGCCATCGCTCGAGAAGACCCCTGCTTTGCTATCCCAGCTGGCGAAGCAGCTAGAATTTTGCAAGTGGTTTATAAGACGACAACCACATCGGGAGGAGGCATCCCATTATATATAACAGTCACTGGTCTTATTATACATATCCTGCCTTTCCTCCTCTGTTCGTTCCACCACCATCAAATATCATTACATTTACATTTCCCATCTCTTCCATTCTGCGAGCAGATATAATTGACTCTAACAAATATCATGGATATAGTTGCAGAGCTGTTTGGCAAGCATCCCAAGCCTACGTCTGGAAAGCACAAAATTAGAGGATCTGCGGTCATACAGAAGAAAAATGTTTTGGATTTAAACGATTTCACAGCAGACGTCAAAGACGATCTTAGCGAGTTAGTTGGGAACGGAATCTCATTCCAGCTTGTCAGCTCATCTCATGTCGATTCCAGTGTGTATTGATTGAACGACCTGATTCATGATAAATTCAAGCTTGTTTTTTTTCATTTTTTATTAATGATTTAACAGAGATTTCACCCAAATTTCGTCTAATTTAATCTGCAAGCTGACCTTGTAACTCTAAACTGGTCTGCAGGTAACGGAAGTGCACAGTTAAGTGAGAATGCGCTTCTGCAGAACTGGATCTCTACTCATGAAGGAGTCCTCACAGGCCAGACTACCTACGGTATCGAATTCGACTGGGACTCCAATTTCGGATACCCCGGAGCATGCTTCGTTACTAATTCGCATGCTGACGAGTTCTTCCTCAACTCACTTACTCTTCAAGTTCCCGGTCATGGCAATGTTCACTTCGACTGCAACTCTTGGGTGTACCCCGCTTCTACATACAATAGAAGCCGTGTCTTTTTCTCTAATCTGGTAAACATGTGATTCATCTCATATATCAGATCGGGCATAGTGTTTTGATTAGGAAACGAATTATTTATGGGCTACTAACTGCGTTAAACTGTAATCATCTGCAGAGCTATCTCCCCGTGAATACTCCTCCTGCGCTCATAAACCTGAGGAATCAGGAGCTGATAAACCTAAGAGGCGAATACAATGGAATTGCAGAGACTGAGAGGAGGGAGCCGGATAGAGTATATGACTACGATTTCTACAATGATCTCGGAGAACCAGACAAGGGTGTGCAATTCAGCCGGCCAGTGCTGGGAGGGTCTCAACAGTTTCCATATCCCCGGAGGGGTAGAACGGGCCGTCCTCCAACGAAAACAGGTGAGATTAGTTGTAATTCCCATTTATAGAACAACTCAATCCCCATTTGCTCATTTCCGCTATGACACATGGCGGGGCGTAAACTGACTCACGCCTAATTGTCATAACAGAGCCCGCTACGGAATCCAGATTGCCATTACACGAGAGTCTGGACATCTACGTCCCACGGGATGAACGTTTCGGGCATCTGAAATTGTCTGACTTCTTGGCGTATTCCCTCAAGTCAGTCGTCCAATTCTTGATACCGGAGCTCAAATCTCTCTTCGATTCAACCCCTAATGGATTCGACTCTTTCGAAGACATTAGGAAACTCTACTCCGATGGGATAACGCTACCCGAAAACACAATTCTTGACGCTGCCGAGAATCTCATTCCTCTTGAACTCATCAGGGAGTTCCTCACAACAGATGGCGAAAAATTGCTCAAGTTTCCCCTTCCTCAAGTTATTGCCAGTAAGTACTTCTCTGTTAAACATATCCCTGGATGCTCTTAACCGACACTAGATCGCCACCAGACTGGATAATTTAACTTATTGAGAAATGGATTCAATGCGCGCAGCTGACGAATTTGCATGGATGCAAGACGAAGAGTTTGCGCGCCAGATGCTGGCAGGTGTTGATCCTGTTATTATACAGAGACTTCAAGTAATTAGCAAAGCACTAGCCTCTTACTCTAGTTTCATTATTGTCTAGAGTCACACATGCTCAGCTAAGATATTCAATTACGCTTAAGCTAAAAAGTTTGAATGTTCTGAATGGCAGAGTTTTCCCCCTAAAAGTAATCTGGACCCGGAAAAGTATGGTCCTCAGATAAGTTCTATTACTGCTTCACAGATAGAAAAAAATCTCGACGGGTTAACAGTGGAGCAGGTATGTGTCAACTCAATCCTTTTTCCTTAATGTGAGTCCGCTTATGCTTAAATGTTTTGATCTCCACTGAAGTTCATAGATTTATATACTGATATGATCTTTTCAGGCTCTCGGCGACAACAAACTGTTCATTCTGGACCATCATGAGGACATCATGCCTTACGTGAATCGAATTAACAGTCTCGCAGATAACAAGATATATGCTTCTCGCACAATTCTCTTCCTAAAGAAAGATGGGACATTAAGACCAGTAGCAATCGAGCTGGGCCTACCCCCTTCAGATCATGGTCTGGAAAGTATTCGGAAGGTGTTTACTCCAGCAGAGGAAGGCGTTCAAGCAGAGGAAGGCGTTCAAGGAGCTTTATGGCAACTGGCTAAAGCTTACGTGGCCGTTAATGATTCCGGTTATCACCAGCTTATCAGTCACTGGTGAAATCTAAATAGCCACCACTAGTTTAGTATTTACAATACCATTATATAGGGTCGGGACTGATTAATAGCCCTATTTTTTTCAGGCTCCACACTCACGCAGTCACGGAACCATTTGTCATCGCTACCAACAGGCAGCTGAGTGTGATGCATCCCGTTTACAAGCTATTGAGTCCCCATTTCCGGGACACCATGAACATCAACGCAGAGGCTCGCCAAATTCTCATAAATGCTGGTGGCCTGCTTGAAAGAACAGTCTTTCCTGGAAAGTATGCCATGGAGATGTCTGCTGTAGTGTACAAGGACTGGAGGTTTGACGAACAAGGGTTGCCTGCAGATCTCCTCAAAAGGTAATCATAATCAATATGATCTCTATATCATAATCAATATCTCTATGTCATCCATTTGGATTGTGACTAATGTTTTACCTATATGTGGCAACGGCAACAGGGGTATGGTGGACTCAACAATGCTCCACGGGCTGAAGCTGATGATCGAAGACTACCCTTATGCTGTCGATGGCTTGGAGATATGGTTCGCAATAGATTCATGGGTTAAGGAGTACCTTTCTCTCTACTACCTGAACGATGATGCAGTGAGATCTGATGCAGAGCTTCAAGCATGGTGGAGCGAAATCAGAAATGTTGGTCATGGAGACAAGAAGGACGAATCATGGTGGTACATGATGGAGACCGTGGAAGAAGTTGAAAAAACAGTTACTACAATCATATGGGTGGCCTCCGCTCTTCACGCTGCACTTAATTTCGGGCAATATCCTTACGCTGGATACATGCCTAATCGGCCTACTATTAGCAGAAGGCTCATTCCAGAAGAAGGATCCCATGAATTTTCAGTTCTGGTGGAGAATCCGGACTTGTTTTTACTAGGAACGATTAGTAACCGATTTCAAACGACCCTGGGCATAGCCCTGATAGAAATCCTATCTAGGCACTCAACAGACGAGGTATATCTGGGGCAGAGAGCGACAAGTGAATGGAGTGACGATGAACGTGTAACAGAGGCTTTTGAACGCTTTGGCGCAAGGTTGAGAGAAGTAGAGAAGAATATAACAGAGAGAAACCAAGATACAGAGTTGAAGAACAGGTGTGGTCCAGCCCAGGTTCCGTATACTTTGCTTTATCCAAACACCTCCGATCTGAGTCACCAAGGAGGGATCACCGGCAAAGGAATTCCCAACAGTGTCTCTATTTAGTTGAGTTTGGTCCATTGCATTTACTTTCACACGAATGTCAATTTGAATAAGGTGTGACACTGAGCCATAAGGAACGTGCGACTGTAACTTGTATGTTATGTTTGTTGCGCTATCGCAGCAAATATAAGCAAGTACATAGAAGCAATCTATGGCTTTCCTCTGTTTTAGTTGTTCAAGAGTGAGATTACTCCCTCTTTGCCAAAAATCCTCACGCGTGTTTTCATTGAAGTGTTGTATGTTTGTTTCATGCACACGGCATGCTAAATTTAAAGTTTTATTGTAACTATAACACTTGAACAAATGAAATAACGGCATTTAATACCAGTTCAGCTTGGAGCCATTAAATAGAACGATCCGTCACCGTTATTTTGGTAAACAGAGCCATGCATCAACGGAGCACCGAGTATATATTATATACGGCAATGAATGGATGACGATAAACAGTTCTATAAATAGAAAAAAAAATGCACAACTGTTTTCGGAAATGAGGCATCCTCAACCCCAGCGTTTCGTTTTGATGGTCACACTTAAACAATGTTAAAGCGAAGGCACAATAATGCATTTGCATATGCCACAATTCGATCGACATTCGTTCACTCTTGAGAGTGTAACAACTCCCATGTTATAGAAGTTTCTCCACTCTTAGCCCATCCAGATTTTTTTATGTGTGGAGCAGTAATAGAACTGATTTGAGGACCATACTTTTCTGGGTCCACTCTTACGATAATAACAACCCCCATGTCATTGAAGTTCACTTAGATGAGTTACTTTATCCCTAATAATGCTCCATGGAGGCTTTGTAATCCATCATTTGCTTGTATATCTTCTACTTTTCATCCTCCATCACCACTAGCTTAAGGGTTTGTACATGTTCAACATCAGGCATTTTTAGCTTCTTTTTTCAGCACTAGAATTTCATTGTCTTTCTCCAAAACCATTTTTGACCTATCCAAGGCGACACCCATTGAAAGCTGGTGCCCACAAAAGCCTCCACCAAATCACTACCTGGATGAAAAAGGGGCTCGCCGAGGGCAGAAGCAAGTACACGTGGCCCACTAAGACTACATATATACATCAACACTCTGGTGCCATGCACACACCACATGTACCAACCCAAGGGTGACACGTGGTTGGTTGGGCCCAGATGACACCATTGGGATGTCATCACAAATTCAGGGTGAAATCTCCACATGTCTCATTGAAATCTAAATTGAATAATATGAAAAGGGCCAAAAAAAAAAGCTCATTTGCTACATCTGACAAGAAACGCTTCTGACCGACTACACTAATGAATGAACTAGCTTGCATACCATTCAACCACAACAATATACAGTTTGATAACTCCAACCATTTTTTCACCCTCAATATACCTGTCATTTCTCTGCAATAAAATAAGTTTTAAAATGTCCTTCTCATCCGACCCTAACCCACCACCACCCCAAGATAAAACTAATCCCAAGGAAGAGCACCTAGGTGACATGGAAGAGGAATATTTACACCTCACTATATGTTCCTAATATTTGTCATCGTATTAAAGAATCCTAGACCAATTTTTCCAATGGGCGTGACTTTTCCCATTTATGGGAATCGAACTTGGCCAGAGTTGTTTCCCCACAAATGTATCATTTTCCGCAATTTGTGACTTGGTCTACTGCTAATTATTATGTTGAGAAGAGATCCATCATGTCTTTAGATGGTACTAGAACTATCCATATTATTCCCAAGGAATCCATCTCCCAAATGTTGTGTTTCCGTGACCAACCATGCTTACTTCGATTACATAATGATGCATTGGCCCAAGTCTACTAGGCATATACCCAAGCAAACAAGCATCAAGCAATAACAATCTACATGAGAAAAGATTCTCCACTACCATGAAATGCTCCTCCATATAAATCCTCCATTTTTTATGAGAATTCTAGAAAGGCAATCACCTTGATGTGCCAGATCTTGGGATATAGCCATAATAAGGTTGTAGATGACACCTTGCTAAAGTTCATAGAAACCATGACTCCTCCAACTTGTCAAACATTGACTAATTTGATTTATCTCAATACCTAGCTAATAATATCCATATAGTCTTGAAGAAATTTCAAAGTGTCAAATACTTCATGTACCAATCCTGGTATTGTATCACAATGCTCCTTTTTTTTAGGATTTACAAATGAAGAGAAAAGATAGTGTAGGGGTTCAAATTCCCATGTATGATTGGGTAAACATTATTATCGAACTACCAAACAATCAAGGTTTCTATCAATTTGTAAATCAATTTACGTATATAGTATATTTCTTGTTACACAAATATTCTCCTTCAAGGATCTTTCCCAAATAAAAAGAGTTCTTACAACTAAGCCTTGATACAAGGGAGGGGGACTGGTTTGTAGATTTGTATATGAATATCATACTTTGATAATGTTTTATGGGTTTGAACATGAGCCTTATCTACTTCCAACATTCCTTACCCCGAGGATCTTTGCATTGGAGTACATAAGGCATCAGTTCATCTCTGAGCAATTGCACTTTGTAAAATTTAGACATCATATCACATTTAAGTTGCCCAAAGAAGTGGGTCCCTTCATAGTCTGGACCAGGAATGATGTAGGCAAATGGAGATATGTTAAAGAATTTGCATTTGCCTAAAGAAGAAAAATGGGTTTATGACCCCCACCCAATTATATCCAAGAAGGAAGAGAATAAGAACACTTACTACAATCATCAACCCAACATGGAGTTGGAAAAGATAGTCAACCTAGAAACTTCGGAGTAGGTGAGAAAGTTTTTGTGGACTCATACCAGAAAATATACAAAAGGGCAGGTTGTGAAAGTAGGAAGCCCAGTTATAGTGGTCCCTACTCCACAAAAACAAGAATTAGGAGATAAAAGGACTATATCAGAGACACAAACAGAAATGGAGATAGATGAGCTTGAAACATAGCACACCAACAAAAATTCCATAGCATAAGGACAAGAGAATAGCCAGGAATCCATATTAGATGCCATAGAGGATTAACATAGTGGATTAGATCCAGCCTCTAGTCAATCTAGAGCATCGTCAAAAATACCTGTAGTTCCAGTAGAACATCTTTGCTTAGCAGTTTTGGAAACATTTGAGCCACAACCTAGCTCATCATCAACTAGGGCTACTCAAACTTAGTCTAAGTTGCTTCCCCATTTCATGGACATCAAGAGACCAAACATCAATATCACAAGGGATACATGTATCTTGAAGTGGGCATACATGAGTCAAAATAAGTTGCTATCAATAGTACATCACAAAGAGGTCACTTTTAAATGGAAATTCTAGAGATAAAGGTCCCAATGGAAAATACATATGATGGTTATAACATAACACAAATAAAAATCAAGTTTATGAAATCAACCTTATTGAGATAGTTGATTTCAACAGGTAATTAAGGGAGCTTCTATGTAAGGATGTCCTCCAATCCTCTACCAATGTCAGAAAAATGCAATCAATGGTGACGAAGATTGTGAATCAACTCAATATGGAGAAGGTGGCCACTAGGGCCAAACAACTAAAAATTAAAGAGTTGGAGTAGAAGATTGTTACACTAGGGACCAACCCAAATGACCCAACCCCTATTCAATCAAGATAATGAAATTCAGGTGCTAAGAAAGAAGTTGAATATGCTTGATGTTGATCAACATGTACAAACCCCTAAGCTTGTGGTGATGCAGCATGAAAAGGAGAAGATACACAACAAATGTTGGATTACAAAGCCTCCATGGAGCAATATAGAATAAAGTAATTGATATTGAACTTCAAGTGTCAAGGTTAAAGTTGGAAAAAAATCCAATCATCTCCCAAGACACCTTGCAGTCAATTGAAGGGGTAGGGAAACTTATCATGGACATGACCATGAAGCAGGTGAAGGTAGACAATATGGGGAAAATATTGGAATAAAAAGAGGGGGAAATTGTAGAACTTAATATTGATATAAAGGAAAAAGATTAGATCAAAGAACATTTGAAGCAAGATAAGGATGAGATAGAGCAAGACTTAAGGTCACTATTACAGAGTTTTGTAGGCGAATAACCCCTCAAAGGAGATAAAATTAGATTGTGAGATGAGATATTAGTAGAGATACTTGCACATTAGGAAAGTTTTGAGATTAACGAAGATGAGCTAGAGCTAGCAACTACCTCAGTGACAAATATCAAAAGGACATCATCAAAGTTAGAAGCAAAACCTAATATTGCAATCAATGTAATTAATATTTTAAATAGAAGGGCCAAGAATAAAATTGCAAATTTTGGGGCCTACTAAGAAGACCAACATAACAAGAGGGGTATATAAACTAATAGAAAATAAAAATATGATGAGCATGGCTAAATCCAAGGTTAAAATTCTAATAATGGATATTTATTTCTTCAAAGGCCTATTTAAGGATGCATTTGTAAGAGGGATTCCACCCCCTTGGGATGGGAATGGGGACCTTTATAATCGGAGGGAATACCAAGAATTATTAAATGATAAAAGAAATAATGATGGCAAGTTTAACAAGATGCAGGGGAACCTGAAAGGGACAACCATAGAACAATTATTGTCTGAGGAATTTTAGTTGTTAGGCAACCTAGATATCGCATTCAAGAGTCTTCCACCAATATCATATGGTCACTTCACAAAAGTAGATATTGCAGTAAATTGGCAAAAAATTGCTAAATATTCCAAGGTAGTTCTGCAAGCTCAAGGGAAGACCTCAACCTCGAGACAAACCTCAGGACAAGTCTCGACACATCAAGGTTGAGTAGAGGGTGTAGAGTCAACTTAAACAAGTAGTATTTGGAAATCATTTTGGGACAACAAATCAAATGGAAGGTTAATTTTGGAGACGTCAAACAAAAGCAATGCATAAATCAAGAAGCAATAACTGAACGTAGTTTTGGGACAATCAGTAAACAATGCGAAGTTTCAAGAAGTAGTGAACAATTATATAAATGAACTCCAACAAGATTATCAAGCACACCTTTGGAGAGGGGCTACCTTAAGAATCACAAGGTCATATGAATGCTAGGACAAGGTAGATTGCCAGTGGATTGTTATAAGAAAGAAGATCCATGATATTCAGATCTCATATTTATATCATCCTGTACAAATCTTGTTTTGTTTTTTTTATAACCAAAATAGATTGAATTTTTATATTAAAGGAAAAGAAGTGGCTCGGCCACACAACTAGAGTACATCCAAAATTTCATCTCATCAAAGAGTTCTAAGGACTTCGAATACATAAACAACCTCCATTATGTGGATTCGGAACAAAATTACCAAATTTCTTGCTACTAAATAACCTAAATAAGATTAAAAACTAAAACGTATGGAAAATCTCTACACAATACATAAAAACTAGCATAGACAGAACTATCTAATGAAAATTTGAATAGGATCCTTTTCCTATCAACATGCCTAGGAATTTCACTTTCTGCTTCACAATTGAACAAACTCCAAAATGGTTATTTTGTTGAAATTCAAGTAGATAGATGCACTTCTCAAAATCCTAAATTTTTTGAGCTTGAGTCTCCAACATCTTGGCCATTTCTTTTGCATGTGTTTACATCTTAATGTGCTCTTTCTTCGCTTCCCATTCCACCTTTTGAATACAGCCTTTAGATATGTGTTCATTGGATATAAAACTCTACTTCAAGGTGCTCACCTTATGTCTCAAAACCGTAACCTCTATCGCGAGACAGCTAACCCCATGGTGTGGGTAACAATCTGCTCTAATTTCATTGTTTGTCATTATAGGTTATTCAACCTACTCTCCCTTGTCCTCTTCCCTTTTCATAAGAACCACCTTCAACGATCTTCTAGACTGCCTTCTCTTGCGAGATTTATTAAGAAAATCCCTAAAGAAAAAGGGGGAGGCTTGACGTAAAATGCTTGGTCCAACTCGGATTCATCATTGTCCAATCCCTATCAAATAACTTATTCCTATGCGAGATGTTATTCTCTACATAGATTTGTCTTTAGACATTGGATTCCATCAACACCAAATATCTTACAAGCTCTGGATTGTACTTCTCCCAGTCCTTTTCCAAAGGTTTGGGCACATGTTGAAATGAATGTTCATAATGGACACATTTGCTCGCATGATGTCTGGTGAAAGTGTAATACCCCATTTTTACCCTTGGCATACGTATAGGACCGATGTGTAAATATTGTGTACATACGATATATGATTCCTAATAAGGAGATCAAATCCAAGGCCCCACTAGTGAATGGTCTATTTGTAAAGGAAAGTAATTTATGTTGGTAGACCATGTGTTATTAAGCCATGGAAAATGTAAAATCCTATGACTATTTGTAATGCAAATAAAATGTCTAGGGCTGGTAATGGAGGAAACCATAAAAAAATGAGGGGATTTGTGTTGTCTACTAGGGAGAGGTGAGGGGGTGTGGGAGAGTCAACCCTCCATTTCCAAGTGTCACCTTGAGAACCTAAGTGAGTGTCCTTGCGACTCATTTACTTTGTTGTATGGGATGAGTGTAAAAAATTGTATGCCCAGGTATTGGCCGAGTTTCTTGTGGAAACGATCAAAGTACCTCATGGAAATGTGTTCCATGGATCTTGAACCATGTGTGGTAGATCCTCAACCCAAGGGGGGAGAGGGAATTGAGGAGGAACGAGAAGGTATGTAGTGCGCGATCAGGGGAAAGAGGATCAAAGAGTGTGTTTCCCAATCATCCTTGAACTGAGTGTGAGGAGTGGTGACCAATGGAGTAGTACGAAGTGTGTCTTGATTCATCCTAATCCCGCAGGGAAGAATGGTTGTTGATTTGGCCATGTGTATTGCATTCACAGTAGCGAACATGGTAGATTTGGACTCTTGAGTGAGATTCGAGTTTGAGGGCGTTGCAAGCACTAGGAATCAATGTGGACTGTGAAAATTAATGAAGGAATGATATCTCTGTCATTTTAGCATATTGGACCTTCTATACCAACCATGAAGAGCTCTAGAGTGAAGGGGCACTTGAGGGACTGTGTATAAGACAAGGGACCTTCCTTGACTTGGGTGTGGTATGGATGTGGGTTCCAAGGCTAGTTGAAGCTGATGGAGAATCATATAGCTTTATGGTTGTGTCCACTTGTTTACTAGTTAGCACCCTTTTTTCTCTAAGGATTGATAAAACCAACTGTGTGCTAGCATATCTTGAGTGTGTGTAACCTTTTTTGTGAGTGAGCCTAAGTGTATTTCTCCTTAGTGTATAACATAGCCCAGCTCGGGGGTGGCCTCTCAGCGAAAATAGTATTGGGTGGGACCTACAATTGGGTGGAACATTGACCTCACATAGCCAACTGCTTGGGCGATTTTCCATTGAAAAGATAAGTGTTCTTTTGTTTATGAATGCTCAAAATTGTTATGTGATGAATGATTATGTATCCATGTGGAATTAAATGAAATGATGGCTTGAATTATGCAATGGAATCCCTATTCATAATATGGCAATTAGCTTATCTCTGTATATGTTTTATTTTTGTTATGCCGATGATGAATAGGCTAGATCATAGTATGCAAATGAGTTTATATCTGTGTGTGTTTTATTCTTGTTATGCTAGTGATGAGTAGGCTAGTATATACATGAATTGCACTGGTATTTCATTGTATTCTATGTTGTGCATGTTAGTTGCATTCGCACATGTTTTGTAAGTTTTGTGATGTCATAACTGGGATATCTGAAGCTTGCATTCACACCTTAGTCATGTTTTGATGGGGTCCAATGAAGTTTAAATCAGAAGCATTATGGATGAATCTCAATGGCTAAAAATGTCTAAGGACAGAAGGGAGGTTTGGCTAAGTGTTAAACAAAATGGTGTATGTCAATGTGCCAACATCGGGATCAACAAATTGTTTGGGAAATGAGTTGTTGTGTTGGTGCCAATGCCGAAGTGCTAACACTAAGGTGCCAATGGCAGAAGTCAAGGATCGAAACTACGTAGTAGTGTAATGGTGGTGTTTTGACTCCTGACCTTCAACTTGGTGAGTAGTAGTGGTATGGGTATGAAATTTTCTAGAGTTCTGATGTCAACATCGGCATTGAAGAAGTTGTGGAAGATTGATGTTTAGAGGTGCTAACCTCTAACTCCTAATGTCAGAAACATTGGAGTAGGTAAGTCAAGGAGGCTTTTTTGAAAAATAGTTTGTGGTTTCGAATTTCAAATATCGATGTATGGAAGGTAGTGGTCAAAGTTGGAAGGTTAGGGGAAGGTTCATTAATAACTTTTTATTGCATCCCGATTTCCAATTTTCGATGTTAGAACCGTTAGAAAGGATTGGAAAAGTTAACGAGTTGGAATTTATCCATTGGAAGAGGAAATTAACAGTTGATATTGTTGTAAGGTTGATCAAGAATATGATTAACCGAGATTAATGAATGATTAGGAAATCCATCTTATGGATGTCTATGTTTTTGCATCGTTGGTATTAGTTGGGTGAAGTTGGAAGCCCAATTTCATGTAATGTCTTCTTCGATAATCATTTTGGTCGAAGAAAAGCGTGACATAATGATATCAAAATGGGAAAATAGAAAGGAGGGCATTTGAATGAGTTTCCCATCACCTCAAAGGGCCATCGAGGTTACTAAGGACATGACTGAATTGTATTAGAGCAAAGGTTGCAGCAGTAGGACCGTTTGGGCTAGATTCTACGCTTGCAAGAAGAAAATCAGAGCTAAAGGTTACAGTACTGGGATGTTTGGGCCAAACTAGTGCTCACAAGAAGAGAACCAGAGATGCATAGTAAGTGCATATGACTTTAATTTGACAAAATTGTCAATAATCATAGTTTCTAGAAATGCATGTGGGATGAAAGTACCAAAGAAGTAGGAATCCTGTAAATTCACACATGAGATTGATTTAATTGAAGAATGGTAAGTGTGTATCATTTCATGTGTTACTAATGTGTCTAGTAATTATTTCTATATTGCAAAGTGTTTGTAGTTGACGGTCTTTGAACAATTGCAGCATAGGACCAAGGCATTTTTTAAGGATTCTAATATTATACTTAAGTATAGTATTCTAGGTGATTATTTTGGATTGAAAAAATCATTTATATAGATAGGTAGGCAAATATTAAATATGAAACATAAAACTTGTAAAATTTAGCAAATATTATGATTAAAAAAACAAATTTTATGTAAGTATAGGAGATATTAGAGAATAAAAATGACCAAATAGTGAATTTATTTTTTGAAAAAAAGCCCCAAAATTAGCCAATTACCGAAATTTCGTCCCTAAAAATTTCCCTACATAGGGCAATAAAAAAATGAAAGAATTTCCAAAAGAAAATCATGACCATGAATGATTCCC
This sequence comes from Pseudotsuga menziesii, assembly GCA_001517045.1. Classification (NCBI taxonomy): domain Eukaryota; kingdom Viridiplantae; phylum Streptophyta; class Pinopsida; order Pinales; family Pinaceae; genus Pseudotsuga; species Pseudotsuga menziesii. The sequence continues at coordinate 122,101 of LPNX011110963.1, forward strand.
AACCCCCTTTGAGCATGATGAGGATGTCCTTCGAGAAAATATGCAACAAGAAAATGCTAAGACATATTCCAATGGGAGAAGAGAGTAGATTACCCCCCAAATTTTGGTTGAAACAATGAGAAGTTTCAATGATAGGTTTATCAAGGCTTATGACAAGTAGAACCATATCAACGCTGCCACCCTTCAAAGCCTCACAGATATTCATTAGCGAGCTAATCTTGTATCTTCTCAAAGCAATGTTGGTTGAATAAATGCATAAAGATGCTCTAGAGGCCATGCTAGGAAGAGGATGTTGAGTCCAAGAAATGGATCTACAAGTAGGGCATGTAAGGCATCTTCATCATGGTATTCTTCTAGCAGGTCATGTGGTTCTCTAAGTACTCCCAAGCATACTTCCCACAGGTTTGACAACAGATTGAATTCTAAAAGAATTCTGCAAGGGGAATTTAAAAGGCATGGCCTCCCACATTTGATGAAGAAAGTAAGACAGACCGGGAAGCAAAAGCATGGCTTCTTGTAATGAAGAAATATGTATGGATTCATGACTACTTATAAAATGAACAGGCTAGAATTGCTATTTACAACCTCAATGGACGAGATTGAATTTGGTGGGAGCACCTCATGAAAGAAAAAATGGTTAAAGAGAGTCATCTAGGAATGATTCCAAAGGAATTTTAAGGAAGAATACCTATCTTCCAGGTATTACAATAATAAGAGGAAAGAGTTCCATGAGATAAGATTGGGAAAGAAGTCAATGGAAGAGCATGTCCATAAATTTTTGGAATTGCTGAGGTATGTGGGTTATATAAAAAATGAAAGATTAAATATTCAAGTCTTCCTTGGAAGTCTACCCTAAAATTTTAGAAAAATGATTGATTTTGTTAACTTGCCTAGTCTTGATGAAGCCATCAAAATGGAAATGCATTATTATGAGCAAAGAAAAGAAGGTCTAAAGTCCATACAACATAGAATAAAAATCCAAAATGAAGGTTTAACCAAAGGAAAAATGGATCCAAACCCCCATTTAGAATTCAACCAAGGAATTTTCAGCTAGGGTAGCTAGTACAAATTGCAAATGAACCAACTATAGAAGTGGGAAAAGGGCCACGTCGGTGTTGGGGATGTGGAGGAAACCAACTGATTACGGATTGTCTGCATTAAAGAGAGAACCCTTGAAGGTTACATAACTTGGAAGAATTAGTTACAGTGGAGGATATGGAAAGAGAAACTTCTTGAATCTATGTGGCATTGGATAAATGTCTAGTAGCCTATCAATCAACAGTGGTAAAAGTCTAATTTAATATTTCTAAGAAATATATTTATGTTTTGATTGATCTAGGGTATACTCATAGTTATGTTACTCCAAGAATAACTGAAGGTTGTTCTCTTAGAAAAATGAAGCATGATAATTCATGGCTAGTGTAGTTAGCCATTGGCATACAGATAAGAGTAAGTGAAGTAGTGATTAAGTGCCCCATAGAGTTGAATGGGCTCCTCACAGAAGTAAATTTGAATTTCCTACCATTAGGATACTATGATTCCATTATTGGTGTTGGAAAAGCATAGGGTCAAGGTAGACTACGATGAAAAGGATCTTGAATGTATTGATGAATAGGGAAGGTCAATATTGGTGAAATGGATTCCCAAACAAGTCTCATTCAGGTAGGTTTTAGCCTTGATGTTAGTGAAGTTGTGCAATAAAGGTTGTCAGCTATATGTGGCCCCTGTATCATATTCCTTAGAGGATAAAGGTCCAAGGATAAAGGACTACCAATTGTTTCAAGAGTTTAAGGATGTATTTCTAGATGAAGTTATGGGACTACTATTACACATAAATCTCATCACCATGATGTTCACGGGATTGGTAATTCATTGTTTTACTCAATCCCTCAAAGTGTGAATTGCCAAAACTGATTGGAAGAATATTTTTCCTTTATGCTTTTTCCATATGTTGAAGCACTATCGCACCTTTCCCATTGACATAAGGCGTTAAATCTGCATAACACATTTTGCACACTAGAAAAGTGTGATGCTGTCCCTATTTTTATTAATACAGCATGCAGTTCCCTTGATCAACACTTCTTGTCCTCTTGCAAAGTGCGGTGCCCTTCACAAAAACGCAAAAAAGAGAATATTTTGAGAAGTTTCTAGAAGAAACCCTCACGGAGCCTTATCCTAACTAACTCGCTTTGGCCTTTAAATATACCTTCATACCTCATGGTTAATAGGAGGAAGAAATGGGTGAGAGCACCCAAATGTTGTCCAAATAGTGTTGAACTTTTGATGCATTGAAGCTAGGTGAGGGTTAGAGGCAAAGTGTCCATTGGAAGGTCTTCTCAACATCAAGGCTTGATTGTAATTCTTTCCTACTCAATATAATACAACTATGTTCTCGCTTTCCCATAGATAATGTATGTATCATGTTAGATTGTCTATTTTTTTCTCCTTGATCATTAACATAGGATTATCTTATTATCTTGTTGCTTTCACTTTGTTTTCTTGTTCTTGCGTGTCTATTGCAGGTATCCTCTTGTACACAAGTTGTATCACAAAGAAAGTTCAAGACACAAGGACAACCTTCGAGTAAGGTATGAGAGCTTAATATCCAAGTAATTTGATATACTAGGGAAATATTGCATAGTTGTTCTTACTTTTTCTATATCTAAATCATTTAGGCCAAGGAAACAATATGTGTCCACATAGATTGAAGAATTTCCATAAAACAACTACCACCGAAAAGGGGCATTGATTTTACAATAAATCTTGTTCTAGGGGTACTAGCACCAGTTTTCAAATCTCCTTATAGAATGAACATGTTTCAATTGGTAGAGTTGAAGATGCAGCTACAAGAATTAATGGACAATAATTATATCATACCAAGTGCATGTCCTTGTGTAGCATTGGTGTTATTTGTCAAGAAGAAAGATGGGACTTTAAGTTTGTGTATGGACTAAAGGAATCTAAATAAAGTGACAGTCAATAATAGGTACCCATTTCCCATAATTGATGATGTGTTCGATGAGATGAAGGGATCCATAGTGTTTTTGAAGATTGGCTTGTCATTTGGTTATCATGAAGTGAGGATAAAGGAATAATACATTCACAAGATAACTTTCCAGACAATATATGGCCATTATGAGTTCACTGTGGTGTCGTTTTCTCTCACCAATGCATTTTCCACATTCATGTGTCTGATGAATAACTTCTTCAACAAGTATTTGTATAAGGTCGTGCTAGTGTTTTTGAATGATATTCTTGTTTAGTCCAGGAGTGAAGAAGAGAATGAGGAACACTTGAGAATGGTTTTGGATTTTCCTAGAGAGCACAAATTGTATGCCAAGTAGAACAAGTGTAACTTGAATCAGCACAAGGTATAGTATTTGGGTCATATTATTTCGAAAGAAGGAATTGTAGTGGACCCAGAAAAGATTGAAGCCATAATGAATTGGCCTACTCTAAAGAATGTCACAAACGTCGGGCATTTTATGAGTCTTGTAGAATACTACAAAATATTCATTCAGGGATTTTCCAAGATCGCTGATCCAATCACATTGATACAAAGAAATAATGTTAATTTTCATGTGGTCTGAAAAACATGAAGCAAGCTTTCAATGATTGAAGAATTTTCTTATTAGTGCTTATGTTTTTAAGATTTCTGATCTCGATAAGGATTTCATGATGTGTGTGGATGCTTGCATCAAAGGCCTAGAAAGTGTGCTTATGCTAGAAGCTTGGGTTCGTGATTTGCTATGATTTATGAAAAATAAAAGAGCACAAGACGAACTATGCAACTCATGATATGGAATTGGTAGCCATAGTGCATACACTCAATATTTGGAGACATTATTTGTTAGGGAAGAGATTCAATATTAGACAGATCACATGAGCTTAAAATATTCATTTGATCGGCGAATATTAAATGTCAGGAAAGCTAGGTGGTTGGGATTTTTGTCTGAGTTTGATTTTGAAATCAAACATGTGAAAGGAAAGGAGAACAAGGTTTTAAATGCCCTCAGCCATAACTTTCATGTAGTAGCTATAAGTATGTGTGAATTGGACTTGAGGACAAGAGTTCTTGAATCTCAAAGTAAATATGAAGCCTATCTCCAAGTAATAGAAACATTGCACCAGGGAAGATCTGGTGAAAGGTGTGAAGGCTATCAGCTCAAAGAAGATGATATTCTTGCGTATAAAAGTAGAATGTATATCCCAAATTGAGTAGATCTAAAAAAGATGGTGATGGATGAAATTAATAAAAGGCCATGCTCTGGACACCCAAGATATCAAAAGAAAATAGCATCAACAATAAAGTAATAATTTTGGCATGGAATGAAGAAGGATATGGCTGAGTATATTTCTCGATGTCAAAAGGTTATAGCAAGTCAAGGCAGTACATCAACATCCAATAGGACTATTAAATCATTTTCTCATTCTAGAATGGAAGTGGGAAGTAATTAATATGTATTTTATAGTAGGGTTGTCGGTGCCAGTAAGGAAGCATGATTCAATCATGGTTGTGGTGGACAATATAACAAAGGAAGATCATTTTATTCTAGTCGAATCCACTCATAAGGCAAGTGACATATCAGGTATCTTCATGAAATATGTATTCATATTGCATGGATTACCCAGAGTGGTAGTCTTAGACCAAGATTCCAAGTTCATATCCAATTTTTGGAAAGGGTTGTTTCAGGAGTTGGGAACTCGGCTGAATTTTAGTACAATGTATCATCCTCAAACATATGTTCAAATTGAAATAGTGAATCAACTCTTTGAAGACATGTTAAAAATGTATGTGATGTATAATCCATCCAAGTGGGATTATTAATTGTACTTGGTAGAATTTGCATACAACAATGGTCATCAAGTAACATTCGGAATTAGCTCATTTGAGGAATTGTATGGAAAGGGATGCATGACTCCAGTGAGTTGGGATAGTACAATAAGAAAGATAGTGCTTAGACCCGAAATGCTTCAAGAGACGGACCAAGAAATTGTCAAGATCAGGCAGAATTAAAGGAAGCATAGATAGGAATAAAAATTATATAGTTTTGAAAAGAGTGGATAAGGAATTTAAAATTGGGGATCATGTTTACTTAAGAGTAACTACAAAGAAAATTTCCTGAAAGTTGGGGATTTGTGCCAATTTGGAACCAAGATATTATGGGCTGCTTGAAGTCCTTGATAAGATAGGACTAGTTGCATATAGGATTTCATTACCCTCTAACATTAAAGTGCACAATGTTTTTCATGTTTCTTTGCTTAAGAAGTATGTACATGACACTAATCATGTAATTGATTGTAATGTGATTCAAGTGGAACCCAAAGGAGAGTTCCAAGTGGACCTAGTGTGCATCCTAGACAATAAGTTAACATTGTTCCAAAACCAAGCCATTGGACAGGTGAAGGTGTAGTGAAAACACCTTGGACCAGATGAGGCAACATGGGAGTTGGAGGATCCCATGAACAAGTCATACACATTTTTGTTCAAGTTTGGAGAACACTGAGGACAATGTTGTTTTTACGGGGGAGGGGATTGTGATACCCCATTTCGACCCATGGTGTATATATAGGTTTGATGTGTAAATATTGTGTACATATGATGTATTTTTTGTAGAGAGGAGCTCAAGGCCAAAGCCCGACTAGTGAATGGTCTATTTATAAAGGAAAGTAATTTATGTTGGTAGACCATGTGATAGTAAGCCATGGAAAATGTAAAATCCTGTAACTATTTATAATGCATATAAAATGTCTAGGGATGGCTATGGTGGAAACAACAAAATAATGAGGGGTTGTGTGTTATCCACTAGGAAGAGATGAGGGGGTGTGGGAGATTCAACCCTCTATTTCCAAGTGTCACCTTGAGAGCCTAATTGAGTGTCCTTTCCACTCATTTACTCTGTTGTAAGAAGGTTGTCAAGAAATCAACTCCTATGATTAATGGAATATTAGTAGAGTGTAGAAATCAGTATGGCTAGGTATGGGTCGAGTTGCATGTGGTGGTAGTTATAGTACCTCATGGAAATGTGTTCTAAGGATCTTGAATCTCATGTGGTAGCATTGCAAAGTGTGCATTTCCTAGTAATCCCTAAACTAAGTGTAAAGAGCTGCGACAAATGGAGCAGTGCAAAGTGTGTCTTCATTCACACTGAACCTACTAGGAAGAATGGTTGTTGATTTGGACATGTGTATAGCATTTCTAGAAGTTCCCATGGTATATTTGACATCCTGAGTGAGATATGAGTCTAAGAGCATTGCAAATGCCAGGAATATATGTGGACTATGAAAATCAGTGAAGGAATGAGATCTTTGTTGATTTAGTAGATTGAACCTTCTATACTAACCTTGAATACATCTGGAGAGAAGGGACGCATGAGGAAATATGTAGTAGAGAAGGAGACCTTCCTTGAGTTGGGTGTGGTAGGGATGTGGGTGCCGAGGCTGGTTGAAGTTGATGGAGAATCTTGTAACTTTGTTGTTGAGCTCACCGATTTAGTAGTCAGTACCCTTATTTATCTATCATATTGGTAAACCCAACTGTGTGTTTGCTTATCCTAAGTGTGTGTGTATCCTTTGGTGTGAGTGAGCCTGAATTTAGTTCTCCTTAGTGGATAACATAGCCCATGTCGGGGGTGGTCTCTCAGCTAAAATAAGATAGGATGGATAGATACCTATAGTTGGGTGGAACGTTGACCTCACATAGCTAGTTGCTTGGGTTATTTTCCATTGAAAATATCTATTGTTTATGAATGCTTAGAATTACTATGTGATGAATGATTATTTATTCATGTGTAATTAAATGGCCTGAATTATGCAATGGAATGCATGTTCATAGTCTAGAAATGAGCTTATCTTTGTATATGTTTTTTTATTGTTGTTATGCCTTCCAATGATGAATAGGATAGATCATGGTATGGAAATGAGTTTATCTCAATCTTTGTTTTATTGTTGTTATGTTGGTGATGAGTAAGATAGTATATGCATGAATTGCACTAGTAGTTAATTGTATTCTTTGTTGTGCATGTTAGTTGCATTTGCACATTTTTTGTAAGTTCTATGAAGTCATAACAGAGATATCATAAGCTTGCATTCATGCCTTAGTCATGTTTTGATGGGTCTTAGTGGCAACATTTGAATCGAAAGTATTATGGCTAAATCTACATGGATAAAAATGTCTAAGGTCGGAAGGGAAATTTGGACAAGAGTTGAGCAGAAGGTTGTCTGCCAATGTGCCAAGGTCGTGATCAACAGGTTAATTGTGTCGATGCTGACACAAAGGTACCAATGATGTGTTAAGCCCTTAATGATGGCACGTTACACCATATAGTGTGTCGCATTACTCCTTATATTATGGTGCATTACATATTATTTATGTCGTCTTGGGTCTATTAGTTGTTATTGTACACCTTTGTCTCCTATATATAGGAAGGAGAAATTCTCATTTTAGTCATCATGGTATATTATCTTGTCTTGTGTACTCAATACATTGTGTAAGGAGGTTCCTCCCTCGAAGAGGATTGATATTTATCTATGTTGTTCATTTTTAAGGCATGAATTACTCTCTTATTGTCTATTTCTACTCTTTTCATGCTATTTTTGGGACTTGGTTGCCACTTGGTTGCATAACATTTGGTATCAGAGTTCTTTCCTCGGGATTGGCTTCTGAAAACTAATCATCTTGGAACATTCTCTACAAATATTTTTATAAAAGGATTCAGATATATAGGTTAAAACCCCACTTCTAAAATAGGTATAAATATTTGCAGTATAAAATTCAGGTCCCGATCCATTACAGTTTTGGAGATAATTGTGGAGGAACCTAGGGTTTTTTACTAGTCCTAAGCATAGTCTAAGCGTGTGTTCTTGGGAAAAAGGTAATATCTAAGGCATACGAGATCCAAATTGAGTGAGACTAGTTACATTTGAAATAAGATGAACCAGGGTATATGTGGTAGAAGTTTCGACTACATAAACAAAATATTGGACATGTGGCATACAGTACAAGTGCTCTCTTCTGGATAGGACAAAAATAAGAAGATTTGAAATATTTGCAATAACTTTTTGTTGGCACATCCAAATTAGTCCAAACCTATGCAATTGGAAAGAGGACAAATTAGGGTACCACAAGCCAAATTTTCAGACCCAAAGGACAAGAAATTCAAATTGTGCCTTAGTTACAAGTCAGCCCTAAGACAGTCTTCCAATCAGGGTTTGAAAAAGGTACGTCATTTTGTATTTGAATAGTTTTTAGTATAAGGATCTATTTGTGGTCAACCCTAGGGTGTGATATATATTTATTATTCAAAATGCCACCAAAATGAAGTGGAAAGAATAACACTTCACTCAAACCCACATAGCATTCATCCTCGACATCTGATGAAATGGAAGACATATCTTTTGGAGTGTACAAGTTGGAAGATATGGTTAAAGGACATGTGAAAATGGATGACTTAGTTAAATTGGAAAAGAAGATGGCTAGTAAAGAGGATCTCAAAGGGATGGCTAGTAAAGAGGGTTTCAAAGGGAGGGTAGAAAATAATATATTCAAGAGTTGAAGGAATTGATGAAGGATATAAAACATAATTTTATTCCTCATTTATATACTCAAGAAGAGGATAAAGAGGAAAAATATGACTTATTCCATTCACATTTGAGAAAATTGAAAAAAAATGGAGAGTAGGAAGTTGGAGTCCTCAAAAGTTGATGATTCACTACAACTTCATGGGCTCAATTCAGGTCCAAGAAACTAATTTATCCCCAAAATTGACATGAGAAAGTTTGATGGCAAAGATCCAATCACATGGAAACTACAACAAATTTGACTTTTAGGGGCGGTTGTCTTCCACCTCTGAAAGTCACTTTTGGGGGTGGTTTTGGCTTTGGAGGCGGTCTTTACAAAATCGCCCCTAATAGTACTAATGCTAAAAGTTTTGACTTTTAGGGGTGGTTCTGGAAGAGATCAAAACCACCCCTAAAAGTAAATTTTGGGGGTGGTTCTAAACCCCCTCCCAAAAGTGACTTTTGGGGGGGTTCAGAACTGCCCCCAAAAGTCACTTTTTTGGGGGAGGGGGATTCTAAACCCCCTCCCAAAAGTGACTTTTGGGGGGCAGTTTTAAACCCCCCTCCCAAAAAAAAGTGAAATTTGGGGACAGTTCTGAACCCCCCCCCCCCCAAGCCAAAAGTGACTTTTAAGGAGGGTTCTAAACCCCCCTCATAGACACCTATGGGGGCGATTCCAAACCCACCCCAAAAGTCCTTATTACAAACCTTTAGGGGAATTTACAAACCCCCCTTGTAGGTACCTTCAGACGTGGTTCGAAACACCCCCTAAAACTCTTTACAAACCTTTGGGGGCAGTTATAAACCCCCCTCATAGGTACCTACAGGGGCGGTTCAAAACCCCCCTTAAAAGTCTTTATTACCAAACTTTGGGGGCAGTTATAAACCCCCCTCATAGGTACCTACGGAAGCAATTCAAACCCCCCCCCTAAAACACTTTACAAACCTTTGGGGGCAGTTATAAACCCCCCTCATAGGTACCTACAGAGGCAGTTTGAAACCCCCCCCCCCCACCTAAAATGGTTTACAAATCTTTAGGGGAGGTTATGAACCCCCCTCATATAACCTTACAGAGGGGGTTTTGAACCCCCCTCGTTGTAACATACAAGGGCAGTTTCGAACCCCCCTCGTAGTGACATATGAATTCAGTTTAGTATCCCCCTCGTAAAAATAATAAATCATAATAAAATATATTTTATTTAAAATATCAATATTGCAATATCATTAGGGCATGAACGAATCAAACCTTCAACCTCCTACTTGTAAAGCAGGCACTCTTCCATTGAGCTAGAACCCTTTAAGAATTGGGGAAAGGTGCAATATTAACACCAATATTGCATCATTTGTAATTCTAAGAAAAGACTAATAATCCCAACATTGTTTCTGACTCAAGAGACCTATGAAATTAGTCTCAATGGCTATGACCTTGTTTAGATATATGCTAACCACTTCAAATTGTATGGCTCTGACCTTCTTTCTATATATGCTAACCACTTCAAATCCTATGATGTAATCAAGATAATGTAGATGTATGATAGGTAATTCACATTTAGACTCTGAAACATATAATTATGAATCCAATTGACCTCAAGTTGGCATTGAAAAAGAAGAATATTATGCCACCCAGCCATACACTCAATTTTCTTGATTATGACCATGCCACTGTATAGCACACAAAGTAACAGCAAATAAATGTGTTTTGGAGCTCTATAGATTTGAATCTTATGTTGTTTTATGACAAAAAATTGTATAGAATTTTACCTTTTGTGTAGTCGGCTTAAGCTGGGAAGAAAAGGGGACTGGTGCAATCAACTATGATTAGTTTATCGTTGCAGTTATCTATTGTATAAGATGGTTTTCTTCACAAATATATCGAATACATAAATCTTGCTTGTCATTATTTATATGCTACTATGATTTGTTGCTAGGCAGTCGCTTCATCTGTATTTCAATAAAGAAACCCAATAAGGACATACAAACAACACATTTTCTGCTTTGATCTTACTACTGACAATAGTTGTACCTTTGTCAATTATTTTGGAAGTCATATTATCTCCAAATGTGACTCTGCCCTTATTATATTTTCTTAGTTTTATGAATTTGTTTGGGGCACCTGTCATATGTTTTGAACACCCACTATCCATATGCCATAGATTTTGTTTCTCTGTTGCGCATAGGAAAATAATGGATCTCTCCTTTTCTTCCCATTTCTTCCAATACTTATTTTGTTTTTTTGTCTTGAAACTCATTTGAAACGGTCTTCTTTGTAGGAGTCATCAGTTTACAATCTCTTTCCATATGTCCATGGTTATTACATTTGTAACACTCTAGGTCATATCTTTGAAGAAGTGTAAAACGGTTATGATTCCTTCCTTTTGGTTTGTCACTAGGTGAATTCTTCTTGTATTCAGGAAACTTTCCATAGGCTCTGTAATGTAGGGCTATGTGACCAAACTTATTACAAGATTGATAATGAACAAGGAATATCTGTTGATATTTGTTTATCATTGGTTTCTTAGGCATCACATTAATATTGTTTTTGTCATGAGAGTTTGGAATAGATTTCTTGCTTTCTTCCTTCTTAACTGGACTCTTTAGTGCAGCAGCATAGACATTTTTATTTCCACCTTGGTTTGTGAAAGAATAATATTTTGGCCTATATCCTAGTCCAGATTTATCATTTGAAGGTCTTTGGTTATTTAGGATATCATCTAATATCTTTGAGCTGCCCTCAAATTTTGATTTCATATTTTCTTCATCAAGCTTTTTCCTAAATTTCATGATCTCTTCTTCAAGCCGTTCAGATTCTTGTATTCTTGTTTTAAGCTACAAATTTAGGTCCTCTTCAATCCTTTTGGCCTCTAGAATTTGAGTTTCCAACTCGCTAATGATATGGTTCGACTTTTGTTCTTTCTCCTGCATTTTTCAAGTACTTCAAGAGCACTAATGAGTTCAGCTTTTAAGTCTACTTCACCTTCCTCATCTGATTCACCATTATGAACTTAAGTATCTACTCCCATGAATAGAATTTTTGTTTCTTCATCTCCACTTGTATATTCAACTTCACTATCTTCCATAGTGTAAAGAATTTTTTTTCTCATAGTACTTCTTTTTGTCTCCCATTTTACCCTTTTTGAACTTCCTTGAGGCTTCTTTCTCATCACTATCATCTTGTTTAGGGTAAGGACATTTTGAAGCAAAGTGTCGAATTCATCCACATCTAAAACAATTTAGGGGTAGCTTTCCTTTGTATTTTCTAGTACCTCTCTCAAGTTTTTTACTAAAGAGGGATTCTTCAACATCTGAAATATCTGAATGGTTTTTGGATGGGGCTTCGTACTTCTTTGATTCATTTATGGCTTTGAATGCTGCCTATTTTCTTGATGAATCATTTTCTCTCGTTCTCATCTCATATGCAGTGAAGATCCCATGTAGTTCATCTGCTGTTAAGGCATCAAGGTCGTCTCGTTCTTCTAGAGTGGACACTTTTGAGTCATACTTCATTGGCAATGTTCTTAGTACCTTGTCGACTACTTGTCTTTCTTTTAATTCTCCTCCAAGGCCTCTAATAGTGTTTACAACTTCATCTACTCTTAGAAGTTATTCTCCAATATTTTCTTCTTCTTTCATTTTTAGGCTTTCAAATTGTCCTTTATATGTATGAAGGTTGGATTCTTTGACTTTGGATTCTCCTTCATAGACAATCTTTAACTTATTCCAAGCTTGTTTGGCAGTCTTGCATCGCATGACTTTTACAAACACAGATTTTGTCATTCCACTCAAGATGGCATTTAGGGATTTTGCATTACCCTCATATTGATCTAGTTCCAATTTGTATGTAGGTAGGTTATCTGCTATTTTATACTCATTTTCAGTTGTTGCCCGGACCTTCCATCGAAGAGACATCAGATGGCACTTCATTCTCACACTCCAGTATGCATAATTTTCTCCTCTGAATAATGGTGGTTTGTTGGTGGCTAACCCTTCTTGTTGATCCATAGTGGTTTTTAAGTAAGATCTTCCTTCCAGTGGTTAAATTGTGGTGAAGGAACCCGCTCTGATACCAATTGTTGGAATATTGGACCATATTGGGGGGGGTGAATCAATATTGATAACTTTTAATAATTTAAACAACTTTTAAATTATTCATTAACACACATGATCAACAAGAAGACAAATTTATCGTGGAAGCCCAATTGGGTAAACCACCAATACTTCCTATTACTACAAAATTGTATTTACAAATAGTTTCTTCCTGCTTCTATAGACAGGGATGGTACTATACCTTATTTACCAGCAACTACTGGAAGGAGGCTACGACCCTCTGCTTTTACCAGCTACTACTAAAAGGATGCTACCACACCCTATTCACCATCTACTACTAGAAGGAGGCTACGACCCCTTGGTTTTATCAGCTTCTACTGAAAGGATGCTACTACACCCTATTTAATAGCTACTAGTAGAAGGAGGCTACAACCTCCTTACAGGCCTGTAGCCTTCCCTTGCACCACCTTGCCACCCTAATATATTTTCGTCAATCTTCCAGATATCTTTCTCCTTTAATATCTGTCACAAATACTTCTTTACGTCATTGGTCTCGGCCTCTTATAGTTGCTACTATGATCTATATTGCATAGACATTTTCTTTCACTCAGCACTTTGTCTATAAATATCCTCTAACATGTTTTATGTGAATGCATCTCTTCATCATTGCACCTTTTCATTCTTACATCATTCCTCTTCATGAAAATTCAATTCTTCACTTTAACAATTCTTTTACTCTATTTAGGTTTATCAGTCATACCTTTCCGCAACAAAATCTTATTAAAATTGCCTCTCCACAATGATTTTTCCCCAACAAAAATCCTTTTTCAATTGCCTTCCCACAACAAATCCTTTCTGCAACCATCCTGAGTTGTTGATCCATTGCATACTCTTTCCTGTCCATTGGTCTGAGATCGGGTTGCAAATTGCAGATGCGCATTTTGACTTTTCTCAAAAAATCCTTTCGCAATTTCCTTTCTGCAACTACCTTTCCGTGAAGTACTTTCCACACCTTTGATTTCTTGTGAACTCTTCCCTGGCCGTTTATCTTTAGATCAGATGTGGATTGCGTGTTTTCCAAATTTCTTAAAAATGCTTCTGCAATCTTTCTTCCACACCGTCGATCTCTTGCGAAGTCTTTCCTGACCGTCGATCTTCCGAATTGCGGGCAGTGGGATTTGGAATCACACTTTCATATTTAGGACCTCCATAATTTTCTTTCGTAACTTTGTTTCCGCATTTCTTCTGAACCGTCAATTTCCTTGCGCGTTCACTCCTAACCGTTGATCTACAATCAAGTGTGGATTTGTGAATCTTCATTTTTCTTGTGCATAAATAATTCACCACCGTCAATCTTCTCAAAATCGGTTTTTGCAATTTCTCTCAACCGATATGGGCCATCGATTTATTTGTGGGTTCACTCTAGACCGTCAATCTACGATCAAATGCAGATTGTGCTATAACATTGCGGATCACTCTGTAATCGTAGATCTTCTACGAACTTTCTTCTAACCATCGAATCTATTCATTGTCACTTCTTCCAAAAGGTAGGGGGCCTAACAGGTCATCCCGGGCTCCAGGCTGGTGACTTCTCATGGAGTCCAAGCACATAGAGCCCCCACAATACCTTTGCTCTACCCGTCTAATAACCATAGTGAGTCTAGTGCATATAAACACATACAAACTCAGACACGCTGCCAATGTGGGATAAATCCCAATCATGAAATCAATATACACCGTTGATCACCTAATGGTACGATTATTAAGTCTTCGTAATGAATTATGTTGCAGACCATCATCTCCTCTGTCTCTTGCATCGATTGACCGCTACTCCTCGAACTACCATCTGCAGCAGATCCTCATCTCCTCTGCCTCTTGCATCAATTCGACCGCTACTCATCGAACTTCCATCTGACTTTGTAATTCCTTTGTATTACACCAAGTTTTGCATGTCATCATGTTCACTGGTTCTTCCTTTGTCATTGTTGAACTCGTTTGATATCAATTGACAACTATTTTCAACATTCTCCTCCTTTGGCATTGATGGCAACATTTTCTTTTGGTCAATTTTCTCCCCCTTTGACAGCAATGACAAAGGCTTCCTTCTGACAGCTCCCCTTGAGATTATGCTTCTATTTCTACTACTATTGTAAGGATATTGCTCCCAAATTCCGTCTAAAATGCTCAAAATCTTCCTTAGGTAGTGGCTTGGTCAAGATATCAGCAATCTGTTCTTTTGTGGCAACATACTCTAGCTTGACAACCTTCTAGGATACTTGTTCTCTTAGGAAGTGATAATTTATTGGTATGTGGTTTTTATTGGAGTGCATGACAGGATTTTTTGACATATTTATGGCACTTCTATTATCACAATTTATTACTATTGGGTGCTCATACTTCACAAGTAAGTCTTCTAGTGTCTACTTCATCCAAATGACTTGAGTGCAACATGACGCAGCAGCAATGTACTCAGCTTCTGCTATGGAGAGTGAAATGGAGGATTGTTTCTTGCTTGACTAAGATACCAAACAATTTCCCAAGAAGAATGTTTCTCCATTGGTGCTTCTTCGATCATCAACACTTCCTGCCCAATCTGCATCAGTAAATACTTTCAATATGAAGTCTTGAATTTTCGGGTACCATAACCCATACTCCATACTACCTTTCAAATATTTGAAGATTATTTTTACTGTTGTTACATGTGTTTCTTTGTGGCTTGACTGGAACCTAGAAAACAAACCTATAGCATCACATCTGGTCTTGTAGTTGTCACATATATCGGGCTACCTATCATGGATCTATACATGGTATGGTCCACTTCCAAAGACTCATCGTCCTTACTTAATTTACAACCTGTGATCATAGGAGTACTAACAGGTTTGGAGTCTTCCATCTTAAATATTTTAAGCATGTCTTTGATGTACTTAGTTTGAGAGATAAAGATTCCTTTGTTTGTTTGGTAAACTTGTAATCCCAAAAGAATGTTAGTTCACCCAACATTGACATTTCGAATTCCTTCTTCATTTCAGAAGCAAAGTTTACACTTAGTATGTGTAAATTGCTTCCAAATATGATGTCATCTACATAAACAACAACAATGATCATATTTTCATCTTTGATTTTTAAGTAGAGATTACTTTTAGTGGCCCCTCTCTTAAATGCTCGTTGCTTTAAGTTGTTTTCCAGTCTTGAAAACCATGACATTGGAGATTGTTTGAGGCCATAAAGTGCCTTTTTCAATTTACAAGCATGGTCTTTGTTTTCTGATAAGAGAAAACCTTCCGGTTGTTCAATATAAACCTCTTCTTCTAGTTTTCCATTCAGAAATGTATACTTAACATCAATTTGATATACTTTAAAATTTTGATGGCATGAAATTGCTAAAAACATTCTGATTGCTTCAAGTCTTGCTATAGGGGCATAAGTTTCTTCAAAATCAATCTCTTCCATTTGAGCATACCCTTTACATATTAATCTTGCCTTGTTCCTTATCACTTGACCATTTTGATTGAATTTGTTCTTGAAAACCCATTTGGTCCATATAATATTTTTGTCTTTATGTCTTGGGACAAGTTCCCTGGTTTTGTTCTTCTCAATCTGATCCAATTCTCCATTCATGGCTTTGATTCATTCATCATTCTTGTTGGCTTCTATAAAATTATTAGGTTACACTATTGAGAGTAGGGCTTGTTCATTAAATTGTAATTGCCTCCTTGTACTAACTCCAACATCTTTGTCACCAATGATCTGTGTCTCGGGATGATCCTTTTGTACTCTTCTAGATGGAGTTTTTGTATCAGATCTTGGAGAATCTTCTTGACTTTCCTGTGTATATTCCTCCTCTAATTCTTCTTCTTCATCATGAATACTTTCATATTTTTGTAGGTATTCCTTTTCTTCACCATTTGTACTTAGTTTTATGTCATCTATTCTTACATCTACACTTTCTACAATCTTGTGTAATCTTTTATTGTAACATCTATATGACTTTTTGGTGGATGAATATCATAAAAATATTCCTTCATCGGTCCTAGAATCAAACTTGCCAAGATCATCCTCGTTCCTTTTAATGTAGAAATTACTACCAAATACTCTGAAATACTTGACTGAGGCTAGTCTTCCATACCATAGTTCATAATGAGTCTTGTCCTTATTCACAATGAGTTGTCCTCTATTAAGTATACATACAATTATGTTTACTGCTTCTCTCCAATATGCATCTAACAACTTTGCTTCATTAAGCATTGTTCTAGCAACTTCTTGGACTGTTCTATTCTTCCTTTCAACAACACCATTCTGCTGAGGAGTCTTTGCAGCTGAAAATTGTATTTTAATCCCATGTATCTCACAAAACTCATTGAACTCATTTGAGATAAACTCTCCCCCATTTTATGATCTAAGACACTTGATTTTCTGGTATATCTAATTTTCAACCATTGCTTTGAATATTTTGAACTTTTTAAAGGCTTCTGATTTTTCTTTCAGAAAAGTTACCCAAGTCATCCTTGTGTAGTAATCAATGAGAAACATAAAATAGTATTCTCCTTGCAGAATTTTAGTCCTTGTTGGTCCACAAAGATCAGTGTGAACTATTTCCGGAGGATGTGAGGTCATATGTTCTTTTGTTTTGAAACTAGCTTTAGTTTGCTTCCCATGTTGACAATGTCTACACGCTGAGTTTATAGGTTTCACAATTTTAGGCAAGTCTCTCTCAACTTCTTTCTTAGATACCTTAATAAGGTTATCAAAGTTTAAGTGTCTTGTCCTTCTGTTCCATAACCAAATTTCATCAACCATACTCAATTAACATTGATTTTCATTTTCTAGAATGTATACATTGCTTGAATTCCTTACAGCAGTGCCAACAATTCTTCTTGAGTCTTTTTTTATGATTTCACATTTCTCAGATTCAAAAATACAGATGTGCCCTTGGTCACATGTTTGGCTTCCACTGAGGAGATTAGGATTAAGGCTTTCTACCAGCAACACATTTCTGCTTTGATCTTACTATTGACAATAGTTGTACCTTTGCCAATTATTTTGGAAGTCATATTATCTCCGAATGTGACTCTAGCCTTATTATCTTTTCTTAGTCTTATGAATTTGTTTGGGTCACCTGTCATATGTTTTGAAAACCCTCTATCCAGATGCCATATATTTTGTTTCTATGTTGTGCATAGGGCAATCATGGATCTATCTTTTTCTTCCCATTTCTTCCAATCCTTCTTTTGTTTTTTGTCTTGAAACTCATTTAAAACAGTCTTCTTTGTAGGAGTCATCAGTTTACAATCTATTGCCATATTTCCATGGTTATTACATTTGTAACACTCTAGTTCATATCTTTGAAGAAGTGTAAAACAATTATGATTCCTTCCTTTTGGTTTGTCACTAGGTGAATTCTTCTTATATTCAAGAAACTTTCCATAGGCTCTACAATTTAGGGCTTTGTGACCAAAGTTATTACAAGAGTAACAACGACCAAGGAAGATATGTCGATATCTGTTTCTCATTGGTTTCTTAGGCACCACATTAATCTTGTTTTTTTCATGAGAATTTGGAATAGATTTCTTGCTTTCTTCCTTCTTAACTGGACTCTTTAGTGCAGCAGCATAGGTTTTTTTATTTCCACCTTGGTTTGTGAAAGAATAATATTTTGGCATATATCCTAGTCTAGATTTATCATTTGAAGGTATTTGGTTATTTAGGATATCATCTAATATCTTTGAGCTGCCCTCAAATTTTGATTTCATAGTTTCTTCATCAATCTTTTTCCTAAATTGCATGATCTCTTCTTCAAGCCTTTCAGATTATTGTATTCTTCTTTTGAGCTGCAAATTTAGGTCCTCTTCAATCCTTTTAGGCTCTAAAAGTTGAGTTTCCAACTCGCTAATGACATGGTTTTACTTTTTGTTCTTTCTCCTGCATTTTTCAAGTTCTTCAAGAGCACTAATGAGTTCATCTTTTAAGTCAACTTCGCCTTCCTCATTTGATTCACCATTGTGAGCTTGAGTATCTACTCCCATGAATAGAATTTATGTTTCTTCATCTCCACTTGTATATGCATCTTCACTATCTTCCATAGTGTAAAGAATTTTCTTTTTCTCATAGCACTTCTTTTTGTTTCCCATTTTACCCTTTTTGAACTTCCTTGAGGCTTCTTTCACATCTAAAATACTTTAGGGGTAGCTTTCCTTTGTATTTTCCAGTACCTCTCTCAAGTTTTTTAATAAAGAGGGCTTCTTCAACATCTGAAATATCTGAATGGTTTCTGGATGGGGATTCCAACTTCTTTGATTCATTTATGGATTTGAATGTTGTCTCTTTTCTTGAAGAATCATTTTGTCCCATTCTCATCTCATATGCAGTGAATATCCCATGCAGTTCATCTACTGTTAAGGCATCAAGGTCATCTCGTTCTTCTAGAGTGGACACCTTTGAATCATACTTCATTGGCAATGTTCTTAGTACCTTGTTGGCTACTTTTCTTTCTTTTAATTCTCCTCCAAGGCCTTTAATAGCGTTTACAACTTCATCTACTCTTGGAAGGTATTCTCCAATATTTTCTTCTTGTTTCATTTTTAGGCTTTCAAACTGTCCTTTATATGTCTGAAGCTTGGATTCTTTGAATTTGGATGCCCCTTCATAGAAGATCTTTAACTTATCCCAAGCTTGTTTGGCAGTCTTGCATCGCATGACTTTTACAAACACAGGGTTTGTCAATCCACTAAAGATGGCATTTAGGTCTTTTGCAATACCCTCATATTGGTCTAGTTCTAATATGTTTGTAGGTAGGTTGTCTGCTATTTTATACTCCTTTTCAGTTGCTACCCAAACCTTCCATCCAAGAGACATCAGATGGCACTTCATTCTCACACTCCAATATGCATAATTTTCTCCTATGAATAATGGTGGTTTGTTGGTGGCTAGCCCTTCTTGTTGATCCATAGTGGTTTTTAAGTAGGATCTTCCTTCCAGTGGTTAAACTATGGTGAACGAACCCGCTCTTATACCAATTGTTGGAATATTGGACAATACTAAGGGGGGTGAATTAGTATTGATAAATTTTAACAATATAAACAACTTTTAAATTATTCATTAATGTGTATGATCAACAAGAACACAAATTTATCGTGGAATCCCAATTGGGTAAACCACCAATACTTCATATTACTGCAAAATTATTTACAAATAGTTTATGCCTGCTTCTATAGATAGGGACGGTACTACACCCTATTTACCAGCAACTACTAGAAGGAGGCTACAACCCCCTGTTTTTATTAGCTGCTACTGAAAGGATGATACTACAACCTATTTACCAACTACTACTGGAAGGAGGCTATGACCCCCTCGTTTTATCAACTTCTACTGAAAGGATGCTACTACACCCTGTTTACCATATACTACTGGAAGGAGGATACAACCTCCTTGCAAGCCTGTAGTCTGCCATAACACTGCCTTGCAACCCTAATATATTTTTGTCAGTCTTCCATATCTCTTTTTCCTTCAATATCTGTCACAAATACTTCTTCATGTCATTGGTCTCTGTCACTTCTAGCTGCTGCTATGATATGGATTACAGAGACGTTTTCTTTCACTCAACACTCTGCCTATAAATACCCTCTAACACATTTTCTGTGAATGCATCTCTTCATCGTTGCACATTTTCAGTCTTAGATCGTGCCTCTTCATGAAAATTCAATTCTTCACTTTAACAATTCTTTAACTCTATTTAGGTTTATCAATCATAACTTTCTGCAACAAAATCTTACCAAAATTGCCTCTCCATAATGATTTTTCCGCAACAAAAATACTTCTGCAATTGGCTTTCTGCAACAAATCCTTTCTACAACCATCTTGAGTCATTGATCCATTGTAGACTCTTTCCTATCCATTGATCTGAGATTGGATTGCGGACACATGTTTTGACTTTTATCAAAAAGTCCTTCCACAATTTCCTTTTTGTAACTACCTTTGTGCAAGGTACTTTCCACACTATTGATTTCTTATGGACTCTTCCCTGACCGTTGATCTTTAGATCAGATGCGGATTGCAGGTTTTCCAAATTTCTTAAAAATGCTTCCGCAATTTCCTTTCCGCAATCTTTCTTCTACATCGTTGATCTCTTATGGAGTCTTTCCTGGCCGTCAATCTTTGGATTGCGGGTTGGGGAATGCGGAATCACACTTTCATATGTTGGACCTCCGCAATTTTCTTCCACAACTTTATTTCTGCATTTCTTCTTAACCGTCGATTTCCTTGCGGGTTCACTCCTGGTTGTTGATCTATAATCAAGTACGGATTTACGAATCTTCATTTTTCTTGTGCAGAAATCATTCACCATCATCGATCTTCTCAAAATCGGCTTCCACAATTTCTCTCAACTGATCTAGACCGTCGATTCCTTTGTGGGTTCACTCCACACCGTTGATTGACGATCAAATGCGGATTGTGCTATGTTAGTGCCAGAAATTGTTCTCAGACTACTAAAGAACAAGCCAACACAATCTTAATAAATCAAATTAAGAAAAACAGGTTTTTTAGGGTTTTGGTTGTGCAGTTTGTAAACAAGAGGGTAAAAGCTCATAAGGCTAAGACAAACACTAAATCATGCAACAATGAAATACTAAGATGTATCATATATGAATCATAAACCAGAACAACATAAACACATTACTGAATTTCATCCACAGCTCACAAGCATTTCATGAGAAATAGCATTAAACATGAAATGAATTTATAAACTGAGTGATTAAACCAATCAGAAATTAAACTAGCAGATACGATAAACAGGGCTTATAGTTTGCATATATATCATAATTAGTAATTCAAAATACATAAGAGTTTCTAAAACTTAGCTCTGAAAAGTAGCTAACAGCCTCCCCTTGTACAAATATTCGAAACCCCCAGTCTTTCTTCAATCTTACTTTTATCTTAGTTACCCAAAAACAGTTACATAACTGAAAAACTACTTTTTAAGTCATACTACCAGATTACTGAACAAAAATAGAGTCATACATATTAAACTAACTTTTTACAAAGACTAACTAATAACCACTATCATTTAAAGCATTTTACAAATCTTTAGCAGCCTTTGCCAAAAGAGCTATCCCTTCCAATGCTTGAGTCTTCCTTCTTGTTTTTTGATGGTCAACTTCTAGGTCTTCAACTCTTTTTGAAAGCTCCTGATTTTGTTGTGTTATGTCTTGAACAGTTTGCTTCAATTCTGCATAAAGACTTTAAGTATGTCTTTTCCTTTTCAAAGCTTCCTTAGAGATTGCAATTAGTTCTTGATAATGGCTATTGACCTCCTCTAAATCCTCTCTTAATCTTATGTTAGCAGCTACTAACCCCTCATTTGTTTCATGCAGGTATTATATCTAAAATTTATATTGTTTAATACTTCTCTGTAAATTTTCATTCTCTGAATCAACACACTTTCTTTCTGAAACTAGATGCATTCCTTCTAGCATCCAAGGGATCATCAATTTCTTAAATATCTCTTCATCCTCCTCTTGCTGCTCTGTCATAGCTACAGGAGCCTCTAGAGACTCATTAATTTCAAAACTGCATTGAGTTGATGGTTCTGCAATCTTTTCTTTCTCTGCACAAAAACTTGTTATGACTGAATGCTGCTTCAATGAATCATCTTGATGATGGTCTAAAACTACTTTCCTTCGAACTTTTTTTAACATTTCTGAGATTTTAGTTTCAGTTAGGGATTACTTATCCTCTGAAATAACTTCTTTCTTACCCTTCATCTCTTTTACATTTAAACCTTCATTCTCTTCTAACTCTTCTTGGGATGAAGAGTCTTCTATCACTTTAATTTTCTTTTGAGCTAACTGAGGGTTTAGCAATTTTGTCATGTTCAATCTCAATTTATTCTTGGGTCTGGTCTTAAGCCTCCAACCTACCCCAATCTCTCGGCATGCTCAAAGTTTTTCCTTGGTGTTTTATAGATGCTAGCTGAACTACCTTTCTTTTGATTCCTCGTGACATTTAACCCTTCTTCAAACTATTCCTGTAAATCATGTTCAGTACCAGCTCTAGCTTCATCAATCAATGGACTTTTCTTATCTTTTGACTGTACTCCCATAGGGACTTGTTCCTGTTCTATCAAACTTTCATCTACTCCCTGATTTACTTCTTCATGAAGGCTATCTTCTACATGCTCTAAATCCTTCATTTGACCCTTTGATATTTCATCTTCCTCAACCTTATTGTACTATTCATTTTCAACATTTTCATCCCTTTGGATCACAGACTTTCCTTGCACACTATCTTCTGGCTATCTCGACTATGACCTTTTTCTTCAATTTCTTGACTAAATTTTGTCCTTTGTTCAGTTTCCTTTTCTTTGATTAGTCTTCTTTCTCAGATTGAAACCCAGACCAGAATAGAAAATAGTCCCAGGTTTTTTCCTTCTTTTGGAGCACTGTACTTATGATTAGCTTTATCAAACCATGATGAAATATGGACTATTTAGTATGGTCTTGATGCTCTTTTACTCTACTAAATCAAATTGTAATCCCATTTCCAATGTAACCAGGCAAAAATTTCATCAACCCACCAAAACTGGCTTCCAACTCCGAATATATGTATAATCAGAAATAATGGAAAACATGAAGAGTAAAGATCTAGCAACTTGTACTCACTTTCATCAAATGATGTCTCTAAGATAACAGATTTATAATTTAGTGTTGACTCTAAATAATCTGCCACTGGATCATAAAAATTTCCAAAAGTTACCTCTTCATGTTCTATGAAAAAGATAGGTTGTCCATAAGAATATTTTTTTCCATGAATATCAAGCAGGCATTGGTAATAAAAGACATCAGGATCAGCTTGAATTTGCTCCAGAATTTTTTGGACAGTATCATCAATAATGTCAACAAGCTGAACCTCCTTTTCCACACTATCTTCAAATGGATAACTATCATACATTGGCTTCGGTTGTTCAAGGATAATGGACTGAATGAATTCCTGAATATACTGATCAGAGGGTGCCATATCACACACCTCACACATTTTTGGGTGTTTCTTTTCAATTTCATCATCATATTTATCAAAAATTAGAGCATCTTCATAATGGTTTTGAACAACAAATTTATCATAACCATGAATATAAGAAACTTCTGATATAACGTTAAAAATGTCAATAGCCTTACTTTCATCAATTTTAATATCAAAACAAAAAGGACTAGAATATAATTCATCACAGAATTCTTGTCCTAAAACCCCAATCTCTTCATCATAACAAGGAGCATTCTGAGAAATTTCAAATGATGATGTTGAAGGTTCATGTTTTTCTTCATTACAAGGCTGATTTTTAACACAAAAATGATTTCCAATAGTTTGTTGAACAAGAGATTTATCTTCAACAGTACTAGCATTCAAATGATTATTAAGACTATTGAAATCATTATGAGAATATTCTAAACTATCTCTGTTGATATCATCACTAGAATAATCTTCAACCTGACTTAAAACAACAACTTGATTATCGTAATGATCATGGAATTCTTCCTTAACAGCAGTATCTGAAAATGTTACCTCTTCATCTTCAACAAATTCTGAAACTACAACTTCTTCATGATATGTTTTGAATCCTTGATTATACTTATCATCATGATATTTTGAATCAGAAATTGTATTATAAAAATCAGCCTGCTCACAACAATCTTTAAAAAAGAATTCAACTGAGAACATATACTTACAATGTTTTTGAAAACATGTGTGGAATTCTTTCAGTGAGGAAATGCTAGCAGCGAGAAGAGAAAAATACCGTTCTCATGCATCTTGCTCGAGTGAATACATGAACATCTTCATGAGCACATCTTCATGTTGTATATTTAACTGAACCATATATTGATGAAATCTAATGAGGCGATCTGAATGATTATCCTCTTTGCTTTCTCTAAACTGTGGAAGACAATCTCCCCAAACATCCATAGTAGGTACTAGATTTGGAAAACCTGGAACATCGAAAAAATTCAAAGGTGCAAGCCTTCGACCCAGAATGGCTTCCATGGTCTTCGGCATCTGCATCTTGAACTAGTGGAGTCGCCAATCGATTTGTCAAGATAGATTTTGTTTTTCCTCCTCGAAAAGTGGAAAGGGTGACAGTAGGTCAAATTAATTAGGGCTACATAAAGCTGGGGATGACTGTGATATCCTAATTTTCCTAGCTTCTTTCAGAATTTTCTCTAGGTCTGAGACACCCAGGTGTAATGGTGAACTAGTTCTACCTCTTGTCCCAACTCCCTTAGTAGCCACTGTGAACTGTTTGGTGAAATGCAGTCTTAATGATTTGTTGGCTTTGGTTCACCCCTCAAAACTAGTTGAATGATGAATAACCCAGGGAAAGTATGCTTCAGCTTCATCCCCAGCAACGGCGCCAAAGATGTTAGTGCCAAAAATTGTTCTCAGACTACTAAAGAACAAGCCAACACAATCTCAATCATTTAAATTAAGAAAAACAGGTTTTTTAGGGTTTTGGTTGTGCAGTTTGTAAACAAGAGGGTAAAAATTCATAAGGCTAAGACAAACACTAAATCATGCAACAATGAAATACTGAGATGTATCATATATGAAGCATAAACTAGAACAACATAAACACATTACTGAATTTTATCCACAGCTCACAAGCATTTCATGAGAAATAACATTAAACGGGAAATGAATTTATAAACTGAGGGATTAAACCAATCAAAAATGAAACCAGCAGATAAGATAAACATGGCTTATAGTTTGCATATATACCATAATCATTAATTCAAAATACATAATAGTTTCTAAAACTTAGCTATGAATAGTAGCTAACAACCTCCCCTTGTACAAAAATTTGAACCCCCCAGTCTTTCTTCAGTCTTACTTTTATCTTAGTTACCCAAAAACGTTTACATAACTGAAAAATTGCTTTTTAACTCATATACCGAATTACTTAACAAAAATAGAGTCATACATATTAAACTAACTTTTTACAAAGACTAACTAATAACCACTATCATTTAAATCATTTTACAAATCTTTAGTAGCCTCTACCAAAAGAACCATCCCTTCCAATGCTTGAGTCTTCCTTCTTCTTTTCTGATGGTCAGCTTCTAGGTCTTCGACTCTTTTTGAAAGCTCCTGATTTTGCTGTGTTATGTCTTAAACAGTTTGCTTCAATTCTGCATAAAGACTTTGTGTATGTCTTTTCCTTTTCAAAGCTTCCTTAGAGACTGCAATTAACTCTTGATAATGGCTATTGACCTCCTCTAAATCATCTCTTAATCTTGTGTGAGCAGCTACTAACCCCTCATTTGTTACATGCAGGTATTCTATCTAATATTTATATTGTTTAATACTTCTCTGTAAATTTTCATTCTCTGAATCAATACACTTTCCTTCTGAGACTGGATGCATTCCTTCTGGCATCCAAGGGATCTTCAATTTCTTAAAGATCTCTTCATCCTCCTCTTGCTGCTCTGTCATAGCTATAGGAGCCCCTGGAGACTCATTAATTTCACAACTACATTGGGCTGATGGTTCTACAATATTTTCTTTCTCTGCACAAAAACTTGTTATGACTGAATGATGCTTCAATGAATCATCTTGATGATGGTCTAAAACTACTTTCCTTCGAACTTTTTTTAAAATTCTGAGATTTTAGTTTCAGTTAGGGCTGACTTATCCTATGAAATAACTTGTTTCTTACCCTTCATCTCTTTTACATTTAAACCTTCATTCTCTTCTAACTCTTCTTGGGATGAAGAGTCTTCTATCATTGTGATTTTCTTCTGAGCTAACTTAGGGTTTAGTAATTTTTTCATATTCAATGTCAATTTATTCGTGGGTATTTTCTTATATTCTAACTATACTCCCGTAAGGACTTGTTCTTGTTCTATCAAACTTTGATCTACTCCCTGATTTGCTTCTTCATGAAGGCTATCTTCTACATGCTCTAAATCCTGCATTTGACCCTTTGATATTTCATCTTCCTCAACCTTATTCTGATGTTCATTTTCAACATTTTCATCCCTTTGGATCATAGACTTTCCTTGCACACTATCTTCTTCTATCTCGACTATGACCTTTTTCTTCAATTTCTTGACTAAATTATGTCCTTTGTTCAGTTGCCTTTTCTTTGATTGGTCTTCTTTCTTAGATTGAAACCAAGACCAGAATAGAAAATAGTCCCAGGTTTTCTCCTTCTTTTGGAGCACTGTACTTATGATTAGCTTTATCAGACCATGATGAAATATGGACTGTTTAGTATGGTCTTGATGCTCTTTTACTTTGTTGGACATCTTTTGTAGACTCCTTAGGAAAAAGAAAGGAAGGCTCATATTTGCTTTATGATTTAGATGCTGCAAAAACCTGAAATGATACTTAAATACAAATGCATATCTTCCTTCACAAATTACATAACTTTGCAGAATTTTAATTGGTTCTCTCCACTCTAGTTTGAACTTCTGGATATGCACTCCTTTACCCTAGTCCGCAACAGCATTTGGAAGCAATTAATTCTATGAATCAAAGGTAAAAGGTACCTTCTTGAACCAATATTCACCTTCATGAGGGATCCATGTAGCCTCTTCTATTAGCTCTCTGGTCAGCTAAATATTTAGGGTGTCAAAAGTAACTATGTCATTATCCAATCCCTGAGCAAACTTATATGAAACTTCTGTGTGATGTCCATCAATATTCTCAAAATAGTTTAACCATCCTACTTTTGAAAATAACCTTGCACAGTCAGGGAAAGCTTGAACCCAAGACATATCTGAGGGTTCAACTCTGTTTGTTTTCCCACTCCTCTTCATTCTGGATAATTGATCTTAAAAATGATTCCTTCAGTAAAGAACTTAACTCTATTCGAATATTTTCAATTTTAACAGTCAATCATATGTCGAGAAAACTAAACCCTTGAGCTGAATTTTACTTTTCAAACTGATAAGTATTTTGACTCTGCTGACAGAGAAAATTAGACATTGAGCAAAAATTGAGTTTATGCACTAGCATTCTTAGTTAATCTCAATAACTAATCTCCTATCAATGTGAACCTGAACACATGGAATATGACAATAATTCGCTTCATACCTGTCTGAATAATGGATTCGGTTGCTAGAAATCTGCTTTCCTATCTTCCTAGGTGTCCAATTTCATTCTTAAGTATATCTCTGACTGCCACGACAGTGCTAAACAGTTACCCTACAAAACCCTAAATTGCCAACCTTCTTCAATCTTCAATCACAAACTGCAAAGTCTTGCCATGACTTCTATGGTCTTCATGCATTTAGGAAATGCGTAGCTAATGGCAAATTTTCCTCATTGTGCATAATCATTATGGTTCCACGACTCTGTATCTCATAACTTCCAAACAACCGCAACTCACCCAAATGATTCCTTGTCTGATCGCATAACACTTGTCACAATGATTACGGTGGCTAAAAACACGTATCAAACTCATCGACGGGTGTGAAAGACTTCTCTTATGTGCGAATTTTGAAAATTTCAAGCCAAAATCATGATTTTTCAGATAGCATGATTTTCTTGTAGCGTGCATGTTTACCTTTTCTAAGATTGCGCTACAAGAATATATGTTTTAATCATTTTTAAAACAAAACTCACAGCAAAGGGTTAAAATTTGGTTAAATGACTTCAAATAAAACCTCATGATATTTTTTAGAACCTTTAAGTCATGTATACATTCTACAAGCCCCTAGAAACCATAAATTTTACTAAGTAAAGCCAAAATTGGAAGAAACCTATTAAATCAACTATAAATATAAGCATAAAATCAAAGAAAATTTTAAAAGAAACTAAAGTCAAAACTTAAAAATGAAAAAAGACCATACTTAAAAAACAAGCAAATGCTTTAAAATGAGAAACAAAAACAGGCTATAACATGATATAGCATTGTGGATCGCTCTGTAACCGTAGATCTTTTGCGAACTTTCTTCTAACTGTCAGATCTGTTCATTGTCGCCTCTTCCAAAAGGTAGAGGGCCTAACAAGTCATCCCAGGCTCCAGGATGGTGACTTCTCGCTGATTCTAAGCATCTAGAGCCCCCGCAATACCTTTTCTCTATGTGTCGAATAACCATAGTGAAGCCAATGCATATAAACACATACAAATGCAGATGCACTGCCAATGTGGGATAAATCCCAATCGTCGAATCAATCTGCGCTGTTGATCACCTGATCATATGGTTGTTGAGCCTTCGTAATGAATTATTCTACATATCCTCTTCTCCTCCATCTCTTGCATCAATCGACTGCTACTCCTCAAACTACCATTTGTTGTAGATCCTCATTTCCTCTGCCTCTTGCATCGATTCAACTGCTACTCATTGAACTACCATTTGACTTTGTAATTCCTTTGTATTACACTGAGTTTTCCCTATCATCGTGTTCACTTATTCCTTTGTCATTGATGAACTCTTTTTACATCAATTAAAAAATATTTTCAACAAACATGTGAAAATTGTGATCCTTCAGGATGTTCAACATAGCTAACATCCCAATGCTTGCAAAATGCCTCCATCAAACCCAAGTCAAAAATATCTCCCTTGGACTACAATCATCTAAGTTCTCACTGACAACAATGCTCAACCTATTCCATCATTGGCATATCTCCCCCAATGTGGGGCATACAAACAATCTAATGCATCATATTCCAAGGAACACACAAACATTTTCATGATAACATCCTCATGGGAAACATTGAATCTTGAAATGAATTCAATGAAAGATGTAACAAGTAGTACAACTTAGTTAGCATGTTCTGAGAAGTTTTGAATGTGCTTGTCCCAATATGGAACAAAGAATTGATTCAGATTCCCTAGGATACCCGAGAAATCTAATGGATTGAACCTTTCTTTAATCAATGATTCTTCTAAAAATGCCTTACTTCTTATCTTTAATATTCATTGTGACAGACCGATATGGAACTTGAAAAACATATAACCATCATACCTCATTTTAGTACTAGTGGAGGTGCCAAGTGAGGTTTCAAATGTCTTCAAGTATGTTGGATTTCCTCACTTCTACAAACATCAAGTTCACTTTAAAATATTCTAGAACAGGGCTTCGTTCCTTCATGGAGTCACCAGATGAAAAAAGATATTCAAAGAAAAAACCTTATGAAATCAATGTAGACAAACTACTAAATCTCAAGAACTGGACTCTATCTCCAACAACTCTAAATTTTTACCTCCTAAATATTATGCATTATCAAAACAAACCAAATTTTGAAATATATTCTGTGTTACCAAAACAAACCAAATAACTCAGTTACAGAAAGCAAAATAGCGGATGCAAGACCCAATAATATCTATTAAAAATGCAAAACCCTACCTTGCCATTCAACATTCGTGTAAGCCTAGTCTTCTCCAAAACATCTGCAGCAGGTTATTGTCTTCTTTGTTCAATTGCTTGTTGCCATTGTAGAAGTATGATGTTAGTGAGAGACCAGTGGAGATATACAATTGAAACCTATAACTGCTTAATTGCAAGAATTTGCATAAAGCTTATTTAAATAATCCATAAGAGGATTAAGTATGTAAAGACTTGCGTGCATATATACAAATGTGACGAGAAGAACAATCCTTCAAATTGCATCCGAGAAAAGGTTTTGGAAACCTCTGTAAAGATTACTGGAGAAGGCAAAAAGCTTGCAACTAAAGACTTCTCGGAGGAGGACATTGCAGAGGATAAAACAACTGAAGATAAGGTTGATTTGTAGGTTGTAGAAAACAAATGCCTAGGAGAAGTGGGAAACATGATCTATCTCTTGGATATAGAAGAATGAGATGTCATTCACAACATGGAAATGGCTAAACAAGGGATTATTGTGGAGAATATTTATGTAGGAATTGAGGAAAACTTTGCATAGGTATGGTGAGATTTTACTTCTTACAAAGGAGTTTGGTTGTTGAGATGAATAGAGTTTTGGAATCAAAGGAAAATGTGATGGCACTTCATGTACTTAATATATTATACCAGGTGGATTGGGATTGCTCGATGGAGATGAACAACCTATGGAGAGATTGCACTATTGGATGTGGAAATTTGGAGTGCCTGAATGGGAAATTGTCGAGAGCGAGTCATGGTTTTATAGTTGGAGAAAGTGGAGGAAAGCAAAGAGCAATAACTTTGAACTAGGAGAATCAGAATTTTTTAAACAAGGGAATACGATTTGGAGCATCCATAAAGCCTATCAGATGCCTTGAAGATTCTAGAAGCCCGAACATAGATACATACATTTTGAAAATAGTACCCACTCCCGATTTTAACTCAAAGTTTACACTAAGTTCTGTTAAGATTGAGTGGGTAAAGGACCTGTGTGCCCTTCACTGATGTATGAGTGTATTTGAAGAGGAATAATAGAGTGCAAGGGAAAAGGAAGAGAGGACTTCTTTTAAATGGTCTCTGTCAGACAGTTTTGGCAGATATGTGAACACTAAAAAAGAGCAACAAAAAAGTGTTGAGATGCTCAAATGAGCATTGCAAATACACTCAGAGGAGATGTGCTTGCCAAAGAGCATTGTGAATTGGCTGAGAACAATTAGGTGGTTTGCGTGCCAATAGTTATCTCATTAAAATCAAGCCTAAGTTTCCCTGTGGATGTGATGTTGTTGTTATTTGATTCATTAAGCTAGAACAAAGTGTGTGTCTACACTTAAGCAGAGCTAAAGTTAAGTTTTATTCTATCTCTGTGATTCTCACTTGAAATTGACGAGTATATGTTATGTGATTTTATTGTTCAACATTTTGGACCTTCCCCTCTTCTATTTGCATCACCAAGCAGCACGGGATAAGGAATTATATATTAAAGAATTACTAAGCTTCCCATGGCTCTCTTTACTGTCAACAATAGTTGCAGACTTGCATATGAAGTTTGGCTTCCCAAAGTAAGAAAAAGAAGAGTTAACATGAAGCATGTCCCTCATTGATGAATGCATTTGCCTCCTGCCATCCATCATTCCTATTCGGCCTGTTGATAGGCAAAGGACTAAAGTCGTTGCATGTTGAAACTAACGTATTTCGATTTGATGGAGAGACACATTAATTATTTTATTTTAGTAAATTAACATATGTGATTGAATTTGATAGATAGCTACTTACATTAGTTTATTTTGATAAATTTAGCAGTAGAAAATTAATTTACTTTATTGAGAATTTTAAGCAATCAATTAAATTCATGTGTTGGGCATTTTAAGGAGTTTGGAGTTTGTAGAGATAATGAAGACGAAAAGATTGTTCTTCAGGTTTTCATATTGAAGTTGTGTTGAATTTTCCTGCTATATCTTCTTAATGAGTTCATTATTCAATCCAGACTTGCTGGCAGCATCAACATTATTTGCAGTAAATTTTCCAAACAGCGAAAAAAAATTGGACATAATCATCACACAAAAAAGAGCTAGTTCAGCAGAGGTTGGAATCAAGGAATTTCGTTCATTTCACTTTTAATCAATGGCCATACCATCATAACATGGATTCAATTTACTATATAATGCATCAAGTTGAAGATTCGTTCAATATTCAACTACATCATAAAATCAATTGGCACCCTCAAATACCAACATTCATATTATAAATTAAAATTATTGACAACACAAATAAAATTACCTATATAGGACTCTCAATATCAAAGAGTCAAAAGCGTCCATAATTAATGAGAGTTATTGTGCACGAGTGCAAAGGTTTACAAAGGGAATAGAGATAAAAGACAACCTTGAAATAAAAAAAATTGAAGATCATCAGTGTAACAAGCTTTAAAGAAATGAATGCTTACAAGAAGTGATACTTTGAAAGACAAGTAAATGAAACAGTTGCATTATGTACACTCAACACAAAAAGGAGTAATACCGAGCAAGAGAACGAAAAATCCCCATGAATGGAATTCACCCATCATCTACAGATAGTGACAGGAGACAACATTGCCTTCCTCCCTCTGAGCTACTAAGTATTTCAACAAGCAGAATCCAAATGTTTTTGCACACAAGAAAAAATTATGCAGTAACTTGGACAAATCGTATCATGATTTAAACCCTATGATGAAAGATCCAGTAAAACCAAATTCATTACCAGGCATAAACATGTTCATTCATTTGCATAGTTTAAATAAGTTGCGGGACCTTGCCTTTGCTACAACTATACATGTAACAAGCTGCAAAGCCACCATCTCCAGCACATAAATCTACTTCAACTACTCTTCCAATGGGCCCATTAGCTGCACTAAGTCCAGAACCTATAGAGAAGTGAAGGTTTCCACTAAAAGTCTTTACCGCCTTGTCCATTTGAAGCATGATTATAAAATCTGTCAGCTTTCCTTCAACCTGAAAACCAAATCCATGTCCTAGTGAAAGTATATGGATACATTTGCTCCCCAACCAACACCAAAGGAAGATATGACATATGGTGAATACCATGACCCATATCCCTTTTGATCAATAAATACTCTTGTACCAAACTTATAAGTGACCATCACACCAACTTTGATAATTGTGAGAATACAAAAACCTTTTTCTTGTCATAAAAAAACATCAGGGATTGATCTTTTTGGTCTGAGAGAACCAATCTGCATTGTTAAGAATAGTAGTCACTCTTTGAAATACTTACCCGGTTGAAAATGAAGAGTAAGAGAGAACCCCCATTAACATTGTATCGGTCACAATTATTACCTTACAACTCTAGTTAACAAAAGAAAATATACTATGGAAAATAAATTAATGAAATAGAGGATGCATGGCTTTCATAGTGAATGCCAAAAGAAGTAGTTAAAAAATATCTTGGAAACTCAGATAGTATGAAGTCAAGTCTCACCTTGAAAAATCCTCGTATGGTGTTGGTGGCCTTATAAATTTCATACTCCATGGATTGTCCCCAAGGAAAATTCAACCAAGATATGAGAGTGCTCGGATATATCATGTCATACGTTGTTGGTTGTGCTGCATGGCTCACCATTTTAATCAGAAGACCTTGTACTGATTCTAACATCGCCCAGCATACATCACATACTTGTTGGGGTTCACTCTTACAAAATCTCTCAAGAAGCAAGCTCCTTCCCCTAGAAAAGGGGTCACAGACCACAGAATCTACAGTGATGCCTTGGACACATGATTGGGTGAAATCATGAACTACACAACATGCAGGAAGAAGTTGCACTGTCAGCTATCCATTTTGTAGGTTCAACTTCCAAAACATCATTTGTAGTACTAAAAGTTGTATCTGAAATGGTTTCATCCATTTCTTTCCAAGCATGCTCTAATGTACCTCTTTCCATAAGACGATTTGGAACATAAGGTTTGGCTCCTGCAAAATAACTACCAACCTTTCTGGGAATCACTGATAGCATCTCACTCAAAACAGTCCACATAATCAATTCATGTTCTTCATGTTGCCATCCAAAGTATTCCTCAGGAAAATATCCCCCAGTGACACACAAACCTCTATTCCATTCTTCATGATCATTTGCAGACATTGGAGGAACAGAGACAGATATCCATGGGCCAGTTTCCTCCAAGAGTGGCAAGTCATAGTAAAAATATTTTTGTCCCAAATTCTGATCTATCTGTGAACCAGTTTCTCCTTGTTCACCTAGGTGAGCATTTTGAATTTGAATTGTAATAACATATTTCCTTAGAACATATGTGTCCATGAATGTCTCACGATCAGTTTTTGTATCAACAGAAAAAACCAACTCTGAGTTATCTAGAATTTCCATTGCAGCCAAGTTTTTTCAAAACTATATTGTTGGGAGCAGGGAGCGGGAGCGGACCGAAAAGCGAAAATTTCAAAAGCTATCGTTTTGGGAGCGTTTCGGGAGAGTTTTTTGTATAGTATATATTTTAATATATTTTGTTGGAATGATATCTAAAAAACATGTAGGATGTTGAATTAGCTATAGAATACATGGATTAAATCATATAACATCAATCATCTAGTAGTTATAACTTCTAACTTTATCATCAAATGATCAACCATTAAAACTTTTGTAGGATCTTGGAAAAGAAGGGAGGTACCATAACATTGTCATCAAATGATCAACCTAGTATAGGAGCGTTTAATAGGAGAAAGGAAGGGAGCGCCTTGGGAGCGTGCTCCCAAAATTGGGAGCGTTTTGGGAGCGAGCTTCCGAAGGAAGCAAGCTTTAGGAGTGGGAATGAGGGGGTGGGGGGCGCTCCCATGCAACATATATTTGAGTATAATCATAACCTATACGAAAATAAATTCAGGATATATTTCACTATGGTATAATTTTGGGCAGAAGGTCACAAAAGAACAAATTAATCCTTAAAATATAGGAAATTAAAGTTATTTAAGTATTCAACTGCAACATCAAACAATGCAAGACATACGTTCTTCTAACAAAAATTGTGTGTCGGTATTGGCATTTAGTGCAATGCAATGTTTACAAAGGTTTATCCAAAGACACTTCTAAGTCTAGGAATTTATTTGGTTTTCTCTTTTGGACCTTGATTGAAGTCAAGGTGAGACCATGATACATCTTGAGAGATTTATCAATAGCCCAAAGGTGCTATTAAGCTTCACCTCTTTTGAAAAGCTAGACAGAAATAACATTTTCTAATTCAACTATTACAGAATATCTAAGGGTTGCATGGTACTAAAGCATCACTTTGTATTACGAAAGCACATAATAAAACAACCTTGCAGACCAAAAAATCCTAGTAGAATCCATTACTATTGCAGCTTTAGGTTTGACTCTATTCCTAAATTTTTAAATATGCTCTTAAATATAATTATAATAAAAATTATGAAGAGAGTGTTCAAGTATGACTCTAAAGAAAGCACTAAGAAAACATTAGATAAGTAATTTTGTTTAGAGGAAGCTCAGCTCTCAAACTAAAACCATCTAGTCATCATACCATATAGAAGGGGAAAAACCCAAGAATAAGTCACTTCCAGGTTATCTGATTGGAGGATCAATCGTGTAGAAGTGAAAGAAAGCAATATGTAGTAAAGACTATTCTCACATAAACAGAGTTTGTTCTTTCTATAGCATGTAGTTTTACTACCAAGAGATGCCTTTTGTATGAACATCCTAAGTAATCGGAGGAATCCGGTTAGCATAAACATGAGAATATACACAGTGTTGTTGGGACATGCAAGAGGAAACTAATGTTCCACAAACTTTGATGGATGTGGGAACATGTGGAGAGGCCCTTGAAATTTTAGGGGACACCACATCGGACATTGGAGTCCCCGACATACATGACCCTACCCTAATTATTAAATATAAAAAGAACACAACAAACTCTAAATATAATAATATGAGGAGATTATGGTAGGCATAGTTAATCACATATTTATACAATTAAACCAACAATATCCATGATCTAGTTGGCAATTACACAATTTGGAAATTGCAATTCAAAATAGGAAAATCATTATACTTCTCAGAATACAATCATCAATGTCCAAGCCAAAAATGAAATACATCATATGATTACATCCTATCATTTAAATATTTAAGTGTCAATACTGTCATAACCAAAAAATACTGCCCAAAAAGAAATGGAACAAGGATCACACAACTAGACATGCTCAATCATCTTCTGCTTGGTTCTCTTCGTCTATATGCCATGTAAAACTATCAACATTATCTATGGAAATGTGAATATAGTATGCCCCTCGCTCAAACTTCATATATAACTGATGTAACGTTTCTAGATAAACAAATGAAAAAAGATTGATATTTCTCCAATTTTTCACTGAAAGAATTCTTGCTAGACTTGAAATGCACTTGGAATACGGTAGAAAATCCTTGTTCTTCACTTTTTCTGCCTTTGAAAACATCTTGTTCACAAAATTCCAACTCCAACCTCATTATTGTACTCAACTAGTGTGTTGGAGCTAAGAGACAACAAGTGTCATAGTTTGGGAGAGTTATATAGAGAGGAAAGGCAAGGTGAGGGTGGCGGGTGCCTCACCTTACTTCAATAAAAAAAAACTATTTTTTCAGTTGTTTTTATTTCTATATTTTTATGAGAATGCACCCCCATACTACGTAGAGGTCATCCCAGAATGCCCCCAAGTATCGAGGATGTATGAGGGACAACAATGGATGTTCCCAATGATGTCTCCAAGTCAAGGGAGTGAGGGGAGCATTGGGTACACATCCCCAACCCCTGGGTACATGTCCCCGTGGGATGTTATTAGGAATATGGCACCTTCTGCGGACATAAGTTGTTCCTATGGTCTGAATGGTTCGTATCCAAAATAAATGAGTGAATAACTAGGTTGAGAACTTTCCCTAAAGGTTATAGATGCCTGGAATACAACCTTTGATGAAAGACCTGTAGACCTGTAAAAACACATCAAACATGCAACAACATCAAAGATACCAGAGAACTATCTATAAATTCATATTAGTGACTAAGGAATCCAATAATATATATGTGAGATCAATACAATAGATATATTGGAAAGAAATCAACTTTGCATTAATGAATGAATGAAAGAGCTTACAACCATTTTTCCTTAGTGTCGATGTACCCCTTCACAAGACGAGCACCTCATCCCCAATAGCTCCAACTTGCTCCTCTATGCTCTCTAATGGATTAAGCCAGGATGTTAATTCAACAACATAACTTTACTTCTTTCTTCTCTCCCTCAACCATGGAGTATGAACTTGTATTTATAGGGCTCAAAGGGATAGGAATGGTTGAGAA
Organism: Pseudotsuga menziesii; assembly: GCA_001517045.1. NCBI lineage: Eukaryota > Viridiplantae > Streptophyta > Pinopsida > Pinales > Pinaceae > Pseudotsuga > Pseudotsuga menziesii. Next base: position 159,384 of record LPNX011110963.1, read on the forward strand.
ACTGGTGGGTGAGGTGGCCATGAGATCCTCAAAGGAGGGATTTCGAGCTCAACTGACCCAAGTGAGTAGGGATAAGGTTAGACATGAGGCTCTTGTTCTAGAAGCTTCGTGAAACCTCCTTTTTCACTTTTTGCCAAGGGTACCGCTCTTTGTCCACCATGACAAAGCGGTTCTGGGTAGAACCACTCCTTTCTTAACAGGAAAAGGCGATGCCACCACTTACTGCTAACTGGATTCAGGCGGTGCTGAAGAAGGTATCACCTTTTGTCTAAAGGGAAGAAGCAGTGTTGTGTTTTTATGTGTTAAAACCAACATCTAGAGCATGTTTCACTTCAAGTTTGGGATTTTAGGGAAAATATTTATGTTAGGGACCCTATCACATGCTGGTGACAGAATTGGAGTGTAACAAAATTCCCCCCAAAGCATGAGGCTAGAGAGATATGATAAGCGAGAACTTTGATAGAGCAAGTTATCACTTCAAGGTAAGAGCCAGCTTGATTGAAGAGTGTCATCAAGTAGGCATCTACAATATATCAATACTTTGACTTATGAATAAATGTAATCTCATCATAGCTACAAACCAATACAAGGCAGATCCATAAGAGGAATGAACAATCATGGATACTAAAATACAGCATAGATCCATGTGATAGAGGACTCAAACCTGGACATAGCTACCAGATATACAACGTAGATCTATGTCATACAGATGCAAATTTGAGCATAGCCACGACCATACAAATGTGGATCCATGTTGATACTTCATACAATATACTCCATCGCAACCTGGGGAGAAAGCTATGAGCGCTCAACAAATACCCAGGGTCTTCGTCTCGTCTTCCACAAAGTACGATTCTATCCATGTGATTACAATGTTCTAACGTCGAACATGGTAGAAACCACTTGATTACCGGCCAATGATGTGAACCGTTAACAAGTGCGAGGGAGATCATTATTGATGTCAATGATTCCCAGAGTACCCTAGTGCAATCTACTGAGTGTGAATAGATGTTTTGATGTCGAACACCCAACGGAATCTATCGATCAAAGGTCAATGATGTGAACCTATGTCGAGAGTGAGAGGATCTGTCATTGAGGCATATAGATCTCAAGGTACTATATTTGTTTCTAAGACTATTTCCCAGATGATGAGCTAATGTCGACAGGAATAGTCTCGTCGAAGGAGGGCCATGATGAATCCCACATCGACGACACGAAACTCAGAACAAAGTTTTTGGAATGTTGTAGATAATGTAACCATAGGATTGAATCAAAGTACTGACACAAAGGTTGTTTCAACTACAGGGGTAAACTTCTTTCTTTCCTTTGAACATTGGGTGGCACGACAAAAGACTTAGCAGCATGACTAAACCAGATAGACACACAATACGATAGTGGACAAGGCATTCTTTTGACAAAATCAAAGGGGTGACATGACTCATGAAAGTGGATCAACATGTAAGTTAGCTGAATATGTGGCTGAATATCCAATTGACCGAATGATATGCAGACAAGTGCCATTTTCAAAGGTGACAAACAATTTCCATTTGATTTGCAAAATGATTGCCTTCCCTTAATTTCCCCATCATGATTGATGAGTGCCTCTTTTATTTTTTACGAGTCCAAAGAGGGTAACAAACACTCGTTTTAGCTCATCCAAAGATAACTCCATTCCCATATATTTCACGAACCTGAGAAAGGAGGGGTTCATTCCCATAAAAGGGTCTCTTAGTGTATAGCTTAACAAGTCCAATGAAAGCAAACTCGGTATCGTTCATGTTTAGAGAGTCTGAACGAAGACGAAAAAAATCTCCAGAGGGTCCTCTTTTGTAAATAGTCTATCCGAACTGAAAAAGAGATAACTTACCATCGGAGAGATGACTCTTCAAATAATTTTATGAGTATGAAGAAGACAAGTAATCGACAATCTTTTCACATTTAGGGAGTCCGAAAAGAGCTTAAAGAAGACTCCATTAGGTTCCTTTTTACAATGAGAATTTTTACGAGCCTAAAAAGAATCGAAAAAGGACTCGAAACTTTGATACCGAGTTCTGAGAGTGTGACCAAAGTGTCGAAACAAACACTCTGAGGATTTTTCCGTTTTATGGAAGTACGAAAAAAACCAAAAAACAAACTCCCCATAGGCTTTACTGTTTCTGCTTCTATCCCTGCACGACTCACAAATGATATCAATCTCTCAAAAAATGACTTTTAGTGGACTATATAAACGGATTTTGTAATAATAATGATTTCAAAATATCAAAATAACATTAGAAAACCCTAAAAAATGGATATAAAAGTCATTGTAAATAGTAAAAATCAAACCATTTCACTATTTACCCTTTGGTGAGAGTATTTTGGAGCAAATTTGAGCCAGATCTTCATCCACTGATTCCGGGAGATCCGACCGTCTGATTTGAGCACCGTTAGAGCCAGGTAAATGAAAAAACCCTAGCCTTTCATTTTGAAGCATCTATTTTTTATTTTATAGGGGTTTTAGGCCATTTTAGGCAAGCCCTAATCTCCAAATGTGAGCACCGCTCCGACCCCTTACAGAATAGGCGGTGCCTCATGAGAACCGCGCATCCTGCACTGCACTCAGGCGGTGCCGGCCGTAAGTGTTGAAAAACACATGAATGAGCAAAAGCATTGATTTTAATGATTGGTTATGTTTCTAAATTGTCCATTAATGGTTTTTGGCAGGTTTTCAACGGTAAAAAATAGTCATATGGAAAGAATTGCAACATGATGAAGATGATGCCTTTGCCAAGAGAAATGCAGGATGTATAGCTGCATTGAGGAATTGTGGCCTCCTTAAATTCTTCCATACACCTAGCATGGTATCTCATGAGAGATTGCTGGAGTATATCCTCCATATGTGGAACCCAGAGTAGCAGCACTTCGAGGTAAGAGCCCATATATTGACTGTTGAAGTAGAGGACATCTACTTCTTGACCGGATTATCAAGAAGGGGTACCCCAATTTCACTGACTTGTTCCCACGGAGGGGATGTGGCTACTGAGGAGTTGATCAACCGTTACTGTCTTCCCGGTACTAGAACTTTGGGGAAGAAAATTCCCATCAAGGCAATGAGGGATGATCCTCTCCGTATTCTTCTTTTTACCATGCAGAGGTTGGTTGGGAGCCAAGGGCCTCACCAGGATTCTAGGGCACACATGTTATACGCGATAGAGGCTATGGCACCCACTGTATTTAACTGGGCAGAGGCATTATTACCGATCTTCAAAGGCCAGCTGAGCAAGTATCGGCAGGGAGAGCTAAAACAGTTTGCCTATGGTTCCATCTTAGCTTGTTTCTTCTTTGAGCGGGTCCCTCATCTGAGGCCCCAGGTGTTTTTTACTGAGTTGAGGGCGAGAGACCCTTGTATGATGAGATGGGTCAGGATCATGGCCCGCACAGGAGCAAGCAAAGGGAAAGTGAAGTTCAGAGCTACATTTTTCCACTAGCTAAACGATCAAATCCTCATGATTGAGGATTACGTGTATGCAGGTGCTGATTTCAGAGGTGACCCTGATCTACCACTTCCACCTGGCAAGCAGTGGGGAGACATGGGTAAGAAACAAATCTAAGATGGCAATTTGTGTTTTTGTATTTTAATGTTTTTTATTTTTTATGTAAAGTGACAAGACCTAAAAAATTTCACGTAGATGTTGGATTGGCACGACCTGGGGGATCTTCCCCACTGGACAAACAAGTAGGAGCTCGGTTTGTTCAAAGAGGTGATGACACGATGGGAGAGCTGGAGGAGAACCTGGAGAGGTTGACTCTGGATATACCTAATGCATCCATCGATGATCTCCTGATGCGATATCAGAGGCACACGACAGGAGTGGCAGGCCGTTTCAGCCGTTTGCTACGTAGAGTAGTGCGGGTTGTGATATGCTACCATGAGCATCACTAGATATTTCTACATGATGTATTACTGAAAGTTGGTACTGCTTCAGAATTTTGTGCTGCCTAAAAGCTAGAGTGCTTCAAAGGAGGTCTTGTGACCTATTTTCGTATAAACACTTATATATAGAGAGAGAGATAGACTTTTACTTCCAATGCTTATATGTTTCAAATGGAAAATGTATTTACATGAGTTTTATATGTTTTTACTGTTTATTTACAATGTGATGAACCATGTTTGATTTTCATGCTATGTATGGGCAATATACCAATCTAGGATATAATTTGCCAATGAATCAGCAATTGCCTTGTCTGCCCTAAGGATATGCCTATAAGTGATAACCTCAAACGACCTTTCCAATAGACGTACCCTCCGATAGAGACGGAGCAGTATAGGGTTTCTGATGGTATAGACCTAGTTCAAATGACAAACCACTAACTGTGAGTCCATGAAAACTACCAACTCATGAATGTCCCGGGATGCAGCCTCAGTCAAAAGACCTATGACTACTTTATACTCGGCAATATTGTTAGTAGCAGGACCAATACAAACCACTCCTAAACTGACTAGATTGTGTGCAGGGGAATACAGAACCCAAGTAGCTGAAGCAAGGTTCAGGGTATGGTGGCAAGCACCATCAACGAAGCCATAAAAATCCATCTGATCTATATAACCAAAACATGGTATAAACAGTCTAGACATTAAACTCAAAACCATATTGAAATACCAAAACACACTATAAAGCCAAACAATGTACATATATACAAGGTACCATACTTTAATGATCTAGGCATAGTACCTCTTCAGGTACAACCCATTGCGAGGTTTCCCGAAGGGGACTCCGTCATAATCCACGAGCTCATAGGCCCCTTTCTCTAAGACCTTGGAAATAATAAAAGGCCATACCATATTGATTCGAACTTTCCTTTTCCTGGCTTATCATGTCTCTGATCATAAGTCAAGACTAGGTCACCTTCGTTAAACACACGAGGTTTGAAAGATTTATCGTACTGCGCCTTGACGCATTTCTTATGTGCCTCATTAAGTAAGACAGCATCTCGTCAAGTCTCATCAAGGTTAGTCAAGTATAAAAATATTTCTTCCTCGGTAGAAGTATTAGGGAGAAGTTCAATAGAAAGTTTCAAAGACGGAATCTAACATTGAATAGGTAGGACAACTTCTAGTCCGCATACTAAATGAAAGGGTGTAAAAATAGTTCTTGTTTTCGCTGAAGTTCTATAAGCCCAAAGAGCGGAGAAGAGAGTCTGGTGCCAGTTGGATTTGTGATCTCCAACCATCCGCCGTAGCATAGTTTTTAAAACTTTGTTAATGGCCTCAACTTGACCATTAGCTTGCACATAATAGGGAGTTGAGTTTTCATGGTGAAAACCCAACTTAGCACTTAACTCTGCCATCATCTGATTCCAGAAATGTGATCCACGATCAGTGACAATAGACTGAGGAACTCCAAACCTAGCTATTACATGGTTAAAAAGAAAGAGGGCGGCAATCTTACCATCCTCCGCATATGTAGGCATAGCCTCAGCCCACTTAGTGAAATAATCCACGGCTACAATAATGTAACCATGCCCCCCAGCTGAGGTAGGCTTATAATGCATGAAATCTATCCCCCATTTGGCGAAAGGGCCAACGACAATGACAGGGTGTAACGAAGCAAGGTGGGTGCTCTTTTTCGGATAAAAGTGTTGATAGGGTGGGCATTTCTTAACAGCCTCGTGACAATCTTTAAAAATAGAAGGCCAGAAATAACCAGCACAAAGGATTTTCTGAGCTGTAGCCATCCCAGAAAGATGACCACCACATGCTCTAGAATGGCAGTCATTTAGAACTTGTTCAACCTCGTCATCGGGGAGGCATCGTCGGAGAATGGTATCTATACCATGTCTATACAATGTATCGTTGAGGATAAGATTGTACTTCGCATGGTGATGAATGCAGCGACGATCATCACGAGATATAGTAGGCTGAAAACGTTGTGTCTAGAGATAAATGATTAAATCTCCATACCACGGATCAGTTGTGCTTATTAGGAACAAAAATTCATCCAGGAACGAATCATTGGGCTCATAATCCATTAAAGCATAGGGAAGGTCACACATCAACTTTACAAATACTAATTATTTCTTCAAAGTAGCTTTGGCAAACTCAAGGTCAAACTCCTATAGGATGACAATCCATCGAGAGTATTTGCCCCCTAGCACCTGACGAGTCAGGATGTAGTACATAGGGTTTTGGTCTGCAAGTACGATAGTGGTGTGAAGCAGGATGTAGTGATGAAAATTTTCGACAGCAATGACCGTAGCCAATGCTAGCTTCTCCACACACGACTATCGGGTTTCGAAACCGAGAAATTCTTACTTGCATAATAAATCACATGTTCTAGACCGTTCTGGTCCTCTTGGGCTAAAACCATTCCAATAGTAGTAGTAGAGGCAGCAACATACAAAAGAAAATCCTTCAAGTAATCTGGGGGGTGTATCATGGGTGAATGGGTCAAAGCGTGCTTAAGATTATCAAAGGCTCGTTGAGCTTGGTCATCCTAGAAGAAGGGGGTATCCTTCTTAAGGAGACGCATATACCCATGTGTTTTCTCAGCAAAGTTACAAACAAAACGACGAAGAAAGTTTGCCTTCCCTAGCAAACTTTGGAGTTCAAGCAGGTTGGTAGGGGCAAGTAGAGCGAGTATTGCAGCAATCTTTAATGGATCAATCTGAATACCATCTTTAGAAACCACGAAGCCTAAGAGATGTCCCGTCTCAATGGAAAAAACACATTTGTGTGGGTTCAACCATATTTTATAATGATGGCATCTTAGGAAAATATCTCTAAGATGTTGAGGATGGTCTTCCCATTGTTGTGAATGCGCAGGGAGATCATCGAGGTATGGCTCCACGATGTTCTTAATATCATGAAACGCATAGGACATAGCATGATGGAATGTGGCCCCAACATTCTTAAGACCAAAGGATAACTTCCTGTAGGCAAAGGTTCCCCACGAGCATATAAATGTCGTCTTATGCTGATCGACGGGCAATATCTCAATCTGATTGTAGCCGAAAAATCCATCCATAAATGAGAAGATGACACTCCCAACACAGTTATCGATAATCTAATCGATGTGTGGAGTCAGAAAGTTGTCCTTGGGGAAAGCTTTCTTCAGATCTCGGAAATCGATGCAGACTCGAATAGTTCCCTGCTTTTTATTCACATGAATGATATTCGATACCCATTCAGTTAGGGGTATAGGATAGATGAATCCTACCTTCATAAGTTTTTCGACTTCAACTTTAATAGTTGCAGCCATTCGTAGATGAACCTGTCTTAATTTCTACCTAACCGGTCTGGCTGTAGGATAGGTTTTGATCTCATGGACTACTATAAATGGATCTATCCTAGGCATCTCTTCATAAGACCAGGCAAAAATGTCTCAGAACTCTTTAAAAAGTGCTCGATACTCTTCAATTTCGACTATTGAACAGGTTTTCCCTATGTGAACATGTTCAATAGTTCCAGGCTTGACTGATATGTCGATTGGAGCCATTTTGGTAATGTTGCATAAATTTCCTTCAGACTCAGAATCTTGCAACAAGATAGGTGTTTGCGGAATATTGACAATATCAGTACCCAAGAGAGATACAAAATTATTATCTGTCGAACTGGTGTTGGGAAGGAACAATGATCTGTGATGGTGATCCTCCCATACTGATTCATTCGTATTCATAATCTCGATAATAGACTCGTCCCATGAAATTTTTTGGGAGAGATAATCCAGAATAGGAAGTGACGGTTCTAACCAATAGGGCAGGTGGTAAGGATCTGAAGCCACAAGATGAAGATCATCTGTGAGAACATCGGAAATAGATTGGATGGCATCATAAACTGCTTCATGTGGGCCAAGGCAGGATGTCTCAACAACTTGTTTACCCTTAGGATCATATTAACTGTTGCCATTTATGTTCTAGAAGGGGTCGATGGAAACACGCCCATGAGGGCGGAGTCCTTCAACATTCATACCCCAATCGACTGGTAAGGAGGAGGGGATTGACCTAGAAAAGGGACATTATTTGCCATAAGGGTCGTAACGTCCAACGTGCAGAAATCAAGTTGATCAATCTTCATAATTCTTCCCAAATGCAGAAACTAGAGGGTTCTAAACACCATCGAAGCGACAGTTGACATAGTATAAAACTAATTTCTTCCTAAAAGAAGATTGTAGTCTAACGGGGCATCCACTACTTCCACTTGAATGGAAACATTTTTTCCCCCCAAATCCACTAAAAGGGTTGGCATGAGGCCATGGGGTTGGAAACTTCTTCCATCAAAGGATTTTAGGGTTGTCAGTGATTTTACAAGCTCGAGAGAGCCAATGGCTTTCCAACAGGACAAAGACAAAACAGAGGTTGAAGCACCTTCGTTTAGAACAGTCTTAAAGACCTTTTTCCCAACTACTCTTGTTACGATTTGAAAAGCTATTTGGTGAGGTAATCTAGGTTTTAGGTTCTCTGGATTGAAATGAATTAGATTCGTGTCACCCAGGTCCATGGCTCCTAAGGCGGTCAATAAGTTTTTGCATTGTGTGGGACAGCTTTGGAGCACTTCTAAGGTAGACATTGCACATGGTGCCTAAGCTAGGTCCTCTACAACATTATAAAATTGTGCAGCTTGGGAATTAGGGTTAAAAATATCCTTCCTAAGAGTACTCTTGGGTGGACGCAAAATCATGTCGAGATTAGGCTTTTCGATTGTTAGGGGACCATTAGACGAGGATGCAAAAGAACCGGTAGAAGGAGCTTTATCTAGAGAGGGTTTCTCAATTTTCTTCTCCTCAGGTTTGTCATATGACTAACTTTGAGTTATTATATTAATAGTTTATGATGACATCATTTGAATCTCCTCTGTAGAGCTAGAATTTCCCTTGTTAGACATGTGGTCTACCAGTTGCTGTTGATAAGGGAAAGGATCAGTAAGAACTATCGGTGCATGGTTACTCTTCAAAAAATTATTAATTTCATCACGTCGGGGACACTCCTTTGTGAAGTGGCTGCCACCACACAATAGGCAAGGATATTTAGCTTTCCTTTTTCCTTTGTTATCATTCTTCGGGGCCGTAGGTTTGGGATTTTCCTGTTGGTTTTTGGGTTTCTTGTTTTTACCTTTTCCTTTTTTCTTACTACCAGATGATTGTGTACTTTGAATAGCACTCACCTTGGTGAAAACCGTAGGATTGGCAGGAGCAGGAGTGGAAGGACTGGGTTGTTTGGAAGCTTTTACCATTGACGGAGGTTGGATTGAACCGATAAGCCCATCAATAGGAGTTTCTGCAGGTGGCTTAGTCGGGTCTGTGCTGGGACGAGGAGCTTGAGGAATAAGGTCATACAAAGTTTTAGTCTGGGAATATACCAAGTCTAGATACTAAGCGCGACTAATGGCCTGCTCTTCAGTAAAAACACCCCCCATAGCCACATCTCGGGCAATGGGTGGAAACAAAGACTTCGTAAACCAATCAGCTAAGAGTTGGTCCAGGATAGGAGCTTTAATGAGCCTTCTCCGCCTTCTCCACTCGTGAATATGATCTGAAATATGTGTGGAGGTATTTTGATGAAGAGAGGTCAAAAGGTCTGTACCCGTTTCGTAGCGAATGGGTAGCTGAAAGTGTGTGAGGAAGACAATTGCCAAAGCACTAAAATCCACAAACAAGTGTCATGGAAGTTCAATATACCACTTCGTGGCTGTATCGGTCAAAGTGCACTGGAAGAGTCTCAATCGAATAGAATCATCCATCAAGGAGTTTGATTAACACCATAAATGGAAAGTCATAACATGATTCTTGGGATCATCTCCCCACTTACCATCAAATTTTGGAATATCCGATGGTAACTTGACTGGAATAGGAGGCCATGAAGAATTGTGTTGGATGGGGTCATTGATTAACTTTGGAAAATCGGGAAAGTCCAAAGTTGTGAGGAAAGGTAATTGACGATTTGGTTCCACATACTGGTAATATTGATAAGGCATGTAACCACCAGTAGGGCCATAAGTGGATTGATATATAGGCTGTTGAAAAGGTTGATGAGACGATGAACTTCCAGAGGATGGGCCTCTAGGATTAGGGTTGCCAAGACCACCAAGGCCATTAAGAGGATTAGGAGGAGGACGGCCAGGACCTCCGAGGCCACCAGGACCACTAGGACTTCTAGGACCACTGGGACCACCAAGAGGAGGACCACCAGAACCTCCAAGAGGAGGACCACTAGTACCTCCAGGACCACCAGGAGGAGGACCACCAAGACCCTTGGGACCGCCAGGAGGAGGACCCCCGAGACCACCAAGAGGAGGACCACCAGAACCTCCGGGACCACCAGGAGGAGGGCCACCAGCCCCCCCAGGGGGAGGGCCTCCATAAGGAAGCCCTCCGAGACCTCTAGGACCACTAGGACCTGTAGGAGGAGGACCCCCATAAGGTGGCTCTCTGGCACCTCCAGCCATGTGAATAGGTATTCTTCCCAATGCTGGCATGTAGGACCAGTTGGGTTGCCCCCATGGAGTAAAAGTATTCCAAGGGTAAGGAATTCCAGCATAAGACATCCCTATAGGGTTGGGTTGATAATTCATGTTTGTTGCAGGTGTCTAATTTGCCGAATAACCATAGCCCCATGAGGGTTGATGGACTGTAGGTTGTGTCACCGAGGGCTGACTTGAAATCGCAGGGGGGAATCCCCATATTTGTGTTGGTGGGAAGGACATATACCATGGACTATCCTATAGCAGAGGTTGGTCTATTATTTGTAACAGCTTCATTAGTGGGTGACGTAGATTGCGCCGGGGGTTGCTCCCCGGCATTAGAAGCTGTAGACACTACTGGAACTGAAGGTTGCCCCCTAGCCATAAAAAGGACGGGATTACTAGAGATAGACTTAGAACTCAATGTTGTCGGGGTGGGATTAGAGGTTTGACCTGGATTGCGAGAAGTCTCACCATATATTGGATGACAATCAGAAGACAGTTTCATTTGGGCCAGAGGCCAAGGATCCGTATTGTGGGGGAGAAGAGCCGACAAAGGTTCTTTAGTGGTTCTTTATGAGGGACGGGAGTTGCTAAGATTGCATCTAATCTATGCATTCTCTCCTGAAAATCACGTGCAATATAAATAGAGGCTTGGATTTGTCTATACTCGTCTTCACCTAGTGAATATTGTTCAGGAGAGGGTCTATTTACCCCGAATGAGGCAATGGCATGCCCCATAGAAGTCCTCCAAAACAGAGCATCTGGGCCATATTCAGATGGAATAGGACTATCGGTATGATCTTCTGTATGCAGATGAAAAGGAGTATCAGTTACAGGAGGCTGTTGGGCCAAGGTATTTGTGTAATAAGTGATTGGTCTCCACTTTCTACAACTATATTTTCCTCCTCATGGGGAGTAGTTGTAGCTCCTTAGCCGATGAATTCCATGGGATTTTCTTCCATGACAGGAGGAAAATCGAGTGGTAAGCCTTGACTCCTTCTAGAACGTATCAACTGAGACTTGGCCAAATTGGTATCAGTCACTAAACTATCCTAGGGTCTCAAAGCTAGAAAAAACACACAAAATCTTTCTCCTACTCAAGCTAAAGGCCAACAAGAAAACTTAAATGATAGGAGGAGTTCAAATAGTCAGTCTCTCACCAGGATTGTCAAGTAGGTGCAACTCGTGATATACCACAAGGGTACGTGCGTAGTAATCTCCCCGAATGTTGTTTTCGATGTAGTGCTCCACACAAGACAGCCAAAAGGTTTTTCTCATATGGACAGGGTATCCTAGTGGGGTCTCCCAGTATACTCAAGGTACGTGGGAGCTCAGATCGATAGTAGCGTTGTCTAATGTGCAAGCGTTCACAAGGGGCCTTCCGATATACAATCAAGTACGTGAAGTACCTTTCTATATACCTCAAGGGTATGTGAAAGGTTGTTCGATATACTGACGGTACGTGGAAGAACGACGCGAGTTCCGGGTTGTAGTGCGGACAAATAATGACAGCTCCTACGTTTAACAACGCCCGAACACGTCTCTAACCTATCACTCAAATTTCTATACAAATTTTAAGCCTATAACTACCGTTAATTTTAAAGTGGACGGTTAGGTGAATGCATGAGGTTTTGACAGAAAAGTAAAACCATGCAAATATGAAAATGCAAGTTCATTCACTTTACCATTCAGTATGCCTAATTACGGGAAGAAGAGAGAGTATTTTCTTTTTCAATTTTGCTTTAAAACCAAAAATTTCCCAAACAACTCCTCTAAAAAATTATTTTTCCGAGCATATAATCAAACAACACTTCTTCAAATCAACTCTTTTTGAAAGCAAACAGGTAGGGTAAGATCTCTTTTCAACGATGAAGAATGACAAACAACACTCAAATATGTATATGCAGGCTATTTTTTCGATTTTTCTAAAACATGGAAAGATCTAACTTAAACTATTAATATTTTTTCCTTTTGATGAGATAATGATGCAAAAGAGAAAAAAAGAACAAAGGAATCCTGAAAGCTTGTGACGCTAATCAGAGATCCAGTGACTTAAACCCAATAAAATAAAAACTTAATCTCAACAAATTTTCTTTTTCAGAGCGAAAAGAAGTCTTTCTCAAGCTTAACAGAAAATGTAAACAAACAAATATCTAAGGGTGTCTTTCTTTTCAATACTATCCAACTATAGGAAGAGATCTAACTTAACCTAACTCTTCCAAAAACTCCTTTCAAAAGAATAAAACCTACAAGCAGTAATGAATGATGAATCTAACCTAACTTTTTGTTTTGGAAAAACAAGCAATTTCCACATAAAAATTTCAGATTTCAATCACTTAGGCAATTGCAAACAAGTATGGATAGAAGCAACTTATCGCACAAAAATCCAAAAATCACAAATCTTTGCAAAATTTGAGACAAATCAAGGTTTGGGACAGGCCTACCTGGCATCGCGCCTAAGGAGTAACTGATAGAACGGTTTCGAAGAAGAACCGCCTTTTGCACACTGAACTCAGGCGATGGCACCGCCTATTGCTAACTGGACTCAGGCAGTGGCACTGCTTATTTCCTCAAGCACATGTGTGGTTCCCTGTAACAAGCCAGAACACAAGGAGAGCGAAAAAACAAGAATAACTTGCAAAAACTTTACAAAAACTGATGAATCAACAATAATACATAGCATAAAAAGTGAAGGTGACTCAGATTCGAAGAGATCTGAATATTTCAAACCAAAACTTCACTAAATCAGATGTAGATCTGACTAAAAAGATGGAAGGCTGGAGCTTGGATTTGGACAAGAGTAGTTCAGAAACTGAGGAAGATCAGATCAAATGCTTATGGTCAGATCAGAAAAAGCATCCCTAGCGGAGTCTCCAGATTTGATATCAGGAATATAGCACCTTCTGCGGACAGAAGTTGTTCCTCTGGTCGGAATGGTTCAAATCCAGAACAAATGAGTGAATAACTAGGTCGAGAACTTTCCCTGAACGTTATAGATGGTTGGAATACAACCTTTGATGAAAGACTTGTAGACCTGTAAAAACACATCAAACATGCAACAACATCAAAGATACCAGAGAACTATCTATAAATTCATATTAGCGACTAATTAATCGAATAATATATATGTGAGATCAATACAACAGATATATGGGAAAGAAATCAACTTTGCATTAATGAATGAATGAAAGAGCTTACAACCATTTTGCCTTAGTGTCGATGCACCCCTTCACAAGACTAGCACCTCATCCCCAATAGCTCCAACTTGCTCCTCTATGCTCTCTAATGGATTAAGCCAGGATGTTAATTCAACAGCATAACTTTACTTCTTTCTTCTCTCCCTCAACCATGGAGTATGAGCTTGTATTTATAGGGCTCAAAAGGGATAGGAATGGTTGAGAAATTGGTGGGTGAGGTGGCCATGAGATCCTCAAAGGAGTGATTTCAAGCTCAACTGACCCAAGTGAGTAGGGATAAGGTTAGACACGAGGCTCTTGTTCTAGAAGCTTCATGAAACCTCCTTTTTTCATTTTTTACCAAGGGTACTACTCTTTGTCCATCATGACAGAGCGGTTGTGGGTAGAATAGCGCCTTGATTAACAGGAAAAGGTGGTGCCACCACTTACTACTAACTGGATTCAGGCAGTGCTAAAGAAGGTACCGCATTTTGTCTAAAGGGCAAAAGCAGTGTTGTGTTTTTATGTGTTAAAACCAACATCTAGAGCATGTTTCACTTCAAGTTTGGGATTTTAGGGAAAATATTTATGTTAGGGACCCTATCACATGCTGGTGACAGAATTTGAGTGTAACATGGGACACTAAAGGAAACAATAATGGCATCTAAGAAAATAAGGGCAAAAGGAGGCATAATGTGCAAAAGTGGAATAATGCAGCTGCCATGCTTATGAGCATTAACCAAGGAGGAATACAATCTTTAAAAAAATTAATGTTTATATGGATGGAAAATTCTGGGAATAATTCTGACCCGAAGTGGTTGTTATAGATGTTTTGAACACATTTAATAAATGCAATTGTAGTGATATACATGTTAAATAATCAAACTTGAGAAAAATATAAGATATTGAAAAAGGAATATAAAATTACCTGAGGAGGTTGCATGATTTGCATTGATACATACTGAGAAAAAACTAACAGCACTAGAAGAACAAGATAGGATAGTGTCCTTCCACCCTAGAGGTGGATTCCTATCCTGCAAGAAGGAAAATGAACCCATGCATTATTTTCATTATTTGACATTATTTTTAAATTGGAAAGCATATTTGAGATTGAATTTCACTTGGACCTAACTGGCCATAGAACATCTAAGCAATGGATTGACAACTGCTACATTTTGAGCCATTATGCCTATAAAGTAGCACTATAGAAGCCCAATCTACTATTAGCACTATGTGCAGAAAAAAATGAAAAGACCATAAAATATACAAATAAAAACGCTATTATCCAGTGTTCAACAATCCAAGTACTTTCCCAGTATGTTTGGAGGTCTGATTCAGAGGACTTGCAGCTGAAACTGCCTCCTCATTTACCTGTGGGTTGGCCTAAAGCAATCAATAATCAACAAAAACAATGTTACTTTACATGGTTATGTATTAGGCCAAAGACAAGTAAATAAAAAAATGCAATAAAAATGAGATGAATTCCCATAGCTTCACTTAAATGTGGGGGAGGGCATAAATAAGTAAATTGATTATTGGAGACAGACAGACCAACAAGACAGCAGCAACTACCGATACTAATCGTAATCAATCCTCAAAATGCAATCTACTTCTATGTAGCATGTAGCAATTGGTCAAAAATCTTTTTCTGTGGCTAAGGTAGTTAATACATTACAAGATTGTAGCACAACAGAATATACCATTGTGGTAGCAGAAACTGTGGATTCTCCTAGTCCATTACAATATCTCACTCTTTGTACAAGAACTTTGGGGCAGCTTTAGCTGAAAACTCAACTTATAAAAAAACATCAATCATTTATGATGATATTTCCAAGCAGGCACAAGATTCTCGACAGATGTCTCTACCATTAAGAAGACCAGTACCACCTGGCCAAGAAGCTCGTTTAGGAGATGTTTTCAATTTGTATTCCCCATCTCTTGGAAAGAACAACTAGATTATGATCCCGATTAAGAGAGGGTAGTTCTACTTCTCTACTAATAGTTGAGACTAATGCTAGAGATGTTACAGCTTATATTCCAGGTTTATTCTTTGTCTTAGGGTGAACACTTGGAAGTCTTTAGTCGCACTTGAGATGTAATACCTACTCCATTAGTATAATATGAGTGATGATGGAATTTTCCTAGCCTCCATTGACAACTTTTGGTCCACATGTGCTCATAGATACTTTATGCATTCTCCATTTTTTCCTAGACATTGAGATATGTATTAAGGGCTCTTCTTTTGTACGCTAGACCATGGGGCAAATGATTTAACATTAGTAAAATTAAAGCAGAAAGGACTTTAAGAAAGAGGGGCCAACATGCTTGTAGATATTTCTATCATAATGTGTAAGCTAACAGTAACTTTGGGATTGTCATATCCCATATACTGGAATTCTCTAATGTTCTATTGTAGTGCTGACTCACACACTTAATCTTATACAAAGATACGAAATAATTGTGCATGCAAACTTGCCATGCAAAAATTCCCTAAAATGTAGCTGAATTAGGGCTAGGGTTTGTAGAGAGAAATTAACATGTACCACTAATATCTGAACTGATAATGACTCCATAGATAGCTGCATGCATAAAGATCCGGATAGGTGGGCTAGTAGTGCTTCTTTCCTCAGTTGTTACCACCCCATTGTACTGTAAGCACCCTCCAGACTTAAGGTGACGTTTTTGTAGGAGGAGAGGTCATATACCCTCGAAACTTTGCAAAGATGATGGTCTTCCCCTCTTGAAGAGAATGGCCAGAGCATGTAGAAGATTTGGCCTCTCTAAGTGCCCTAGCGAATTGAACTGGCAGTTTGGTGCTCATGCCCTCAAATCCCTCTGATCTACTAATAGCTCCTCAGAATGAGCAAACTGAGAACTGGGAACCACACAATGCAATGGAATGACCTTGCTAAAGAAGAAGAAGTTGACATGTGGGAGATAAACTAGAAATCAGAGACCTAGTTAATACTTTGGGGTGTCCATCTAAATCCCCAGCTGCAAAACATGAACCTGCAAATCAGTAATCCTTCTGAGTGTGTTGGATCCTAAACACTGATGTATACGGTGAATGTCGTTGATAAACTTGGGTGGTCTATCCCGAAGAGACAAGGGCAGATATCTCACTGTCGAACCCTCGCTAGCCGAAGACACTGTCTTCAACCCGAACTGTCGCGGCTACACACGGTGCTACTACTCAAAGCTCTAAAATCAATCAACAATAATCATAGATATCTTCTTTGGTCCAATAATCCTTCTTAAATAACTTAGCATGTACTTTTAGGGTTTGCGCTTTACTTTTGCATGCATGCAATTCTAATTCCTTGTTGACTTTTAAGACTGAATAAATAAGGCCTACATGCTCTTCATGCTTTATGATAATAAATTTGATGTCCCTCTTTACTATACTGATGACTGAATAATTGTCCTAATATGCTCCCGATATTAAAGGCCCTTGGTCAATTCCCTATTTATCTAAAATGGAACATTATAGTCCTCCCTCGCCAAATATTGCTTGTCCTCAAGCAATGCCATGCAACTCCATAATCAATCAAACTGAACCAACTGAGCCCGTGTATGATCCCAGGGTCCCAAATTATCCTAGGAGATCTGTAGCACCTTCTAAAGCACTACACTTCATGGTACTATCACTAGAGTCCTCCTGAAAGCATCCTATAACAATCACTAAACTGCTAGTCACTGTAATCCCAGGGTCCCAAATAAATCTGAGAATTGCAGAGGTCAAAATGCATCCACCACTACCCTGTGTAGTATCGACACAAGGAGCATCCTGTAGATGCCCAAGTAACCCCATCAGTAAACATTGTATCCATCCCTCATAAGGTCTCCCACCTGGATCCCAATGCAAACTTGTGCATCTTTCATCCCAAATATCCCAAGGCTCTTGTGGGACTATACCCCTGGCTAGGAATGTCTTCCCAAGAATTGCCCACTCAATAGGACACCAACCATTAATCTCATCCAACCCCCAAAAAGGACCTTGTCCATAAGCACCATCACAAGGAATAATCCTACCAAGCTGACATTCTTCCCTTCTGTTTTCAACTGGAATGCTCATATACTACTGCCCAATTTCTCGATCCTGGCCAACCTGTAAAAACCATATGCCATTATGAAAATGTGGAGTCAAGCTACTGCAAGCCTTGTCTATGTGCTCTTGAAGAGGATTACTTTGAAATGCAATAGTATGTTTCTTCTTATGCCCCATCAAGTAATCCAATTGCTCTTAAATACTAGAAAGCCTGACCGTTGACTCGGTACATACAACTCGAAGAACTGTAAGCTCAACATATCGTTGTACTATGGTGTCTCGAAGAATCTTGGTCCTCTCTTTCATCGCTAGAATGATTTCTTTAACACGTTCAATCTTCTTTCAGTGACTATCATTTGGAAGCTCTATCTCATGCATGTATAAACTCTCCCTAACCTCCATGTGTGAATGCTCACTGTCTCAACTGTTGTGCTCATTTCCTTGCACCTCATGTATTTTGGCTGTCATAAATGTATGGGCCCTTGATGTAGGTGATGAAGAGTGTACCAAATCCAACTCATCACACGACCTGTACACAATCTGACTAGTGAGTGTGCTTGTGTTGCTAGACTCATAGGATAGAGATGCACATCATCATCATGTATTGTTAACTCCAAATGAAGCTCACCAACAACCTGTACTTCATGCTCATCTTTGTTCCCCCCCCCTAACTATGCCTTTAAGGAGATCCTCATAAAAATCCTTGGGTTGGCTCCTGAACTTGATGGTGTAATAATGTTGCACATACCTCATCACCCAAGGCTAGATACTCCTGATATCGAGGCAAGTGTTGAAGTACTGCTAACCTCTGCAAATTTCCAGTCAATATCCTTCTCATTGTCTTCATGTTCTCACAAGCTGGCAAAGAAACACCTTTTTTTCTCTGACATACACTTCACCAACATAACTGACATGCGTTTACATGTACAAGCATGCACCAACATGCACTTTTATTCCATTTCTCTATGCCCACAGCTAGCAAGGATCATGCTCTGATACCACTGTAATATCCCAAATACTAATAATCTCTAATGTTCTATTGTAGTGCTGGCTCGCACACTCAATATTATACAAAGATATGAAATAAAAATGCATGCAAACTTGCCATGCAAAAATGCCCTAAAATGTAGCTGAATTAGGGCTAGGGTTTGCAGAGAGAAACTAAAACTTACCATTGATATCTCAGTTGATAATGACGCCAGAGATAACTGCATGCATAAAGATCCAGATAGGTGGGCTAGTGGTGCTTCTTTCCTCCAGTGTTACCGCCTCGTTGTACCGTAAGCACCCTCCAAACTGAAGGTGACATTTTTGTAGGAGGAGAGGTCAGGTACCCTTGAAACTTTACAGAGGTGATGGTCTTCCCCTCCTGAAGAGAATGGTCGGAGCATGCAGAAGATTTGGACTCTTTAAGCGCCCTAGCGAATTGAACTGGCAGTTTGGTTCTCACACCCTCAAATCCCTCTGATATGCTGATAGCTCCACAGAATGAGCAAACAGAGAACTGGGAACCACACAATGCAATGGAATGACCCTGCTGAAGAAGAAGAAGCTAACATGCAGGAGATAAACTAGAAATCAGAGACCCAATGAATACTTTCGGGTATCCAGCTAAATCCCCAGCTGCAAAACATGAACCTGCAAATTAGTAATCCTTCCTAGTGTGCTAGATCCTGAACACTGATGTATACGGTGAATGTCATTGATAAACCTAGATGGTCTATCCTGAAGAGACTAGGGCATATATCTCACTGCCGAACCGTCACTAGGCGAAGACACCGTCTTCAACCCCAAATTTCACGGTTGCACACGATGCTGCTGCTCAAAGCTCCAAAATCAATCAACAATAATCATAGATATCTTCCTTGGTCCAATAACCCTTCTTAAATAACTTAGCATGTACTTTTAGGGTTTGTGCTTTACTTTTGCATGCATGCAGTTCTAATTCCTTGTTGACTTTTAAGACTGAAGAAATAAGGCCTGCATGCTCCGCATGCTTTACGATAATAACTTTGATGGCCCTCTTTACTATATTGATGACTAAAGAATTCTCCTAATATGCTCCTGGTATTAAAGGCCCTCGGTCAATTCCCTATTTATCTAAAACAGAACATTATAGGGATTTAAAGACAAATGGAAGATCAAATATCCTCATAGACTGAAATCTACTCTATAAAATTTATATCTACATACCAAATTTGAAGTTTTAAAACAAGCAAAACAGAAATAAGACAGACACTGGATAAAGAAAAAGGGAACAGATGGTAATTCTAAGTTTGAAGACAAATTTGATATTGGTATGCAGAGCTTCCTGAAGATGAGAAAAATTCCAATTAGTCTTGTTATTGGGATTTGTTTTTTCAATGGCAACATGGATAAGGGAAAACGTAATTAAAATTTTGCAACAAAAAGCTGTGAAGTCTAGATTCCATGCAATTTTCCCCACTTCATCTGGAGGTAAAATGATATAAGTTGATTCAAATACCATAAAAAAATGATTGACAAAAGGAGTATCAAATTCAAATCATATTCATAAACATTTCACAGAGAATGTGTAAGAATATATTAGAAGCCAGAATGCTAACATCAAGGAAAAATGAAGGAAGGTATCGACATGAAATGTTTAGGCCCAACCAATTTTAAAAAGGAAAATCTCGGTTCAAAACTAGGCCTTTCCATTTGCCGATAGGGATGGAAATTCAAAGCCTTAATACATAGCTATGTAAATCCTTATCACAAGATATGGGATCTTCAAAATAATCGCGACCTTGGGACATTTCTTACAATTTATGACCACATAAAAGAAAAAAGATAATTCGGACATATTATTGAACAAATTCTAATAGAGACAAAAGTGAAATTTGTATATGAAAGATTGCTCAAATAAGTCATTTTATTTCTTAAATTCACTTCAAACTTTTAAAGATAGATTTGCAGAGAAAATATGCAAAAATAGTTATAAAGCAATCCCATTATCCTGACAAATCTGTCAACTAAAGATGGAATTACTGTGGATTCATATTAGCCCCATTCTTATGCTGGAGGATATTGTAATGTTTATATTTCCAGGATGCATAAATACATGATACATGATGAAGTGTTGTTGGTCAACAGAAAGAAAAGTCAGGTGGGAAATGTTTGACAATAAGTAAAATGTGATGTTTCTAATTTGAAAAGAGATAAAACATTTTAATAGTAGACAAGTAAAATCATAGAACTCTGATGAACATATCTAAAACTGCTCCAATGGTTTCTTCATCTTTTGACTACGCCTAAGTATGTCACCCGAGCAAGCTAAGGTTTTGTTAGGATATGGAAGTGTCTTTTGAGTTTTTGATGCCAATATGGTCTCGGGAGAATTTCTGTGACTAGATGAGAGGCCTGGGAACTGGGAAGACAAGTAAAAACCATAGTGGTTATACATGCATAAGCAGAGTGAGAGAGAAAATCCATGAAAAAACTAATTTTAATTAGTCCTCATAAGAAATGCCACTCTATCAGAAAATGTCCAAAGTAGAGACAGATAAAGAGGATACTCATGTGCTAAGAATACCAAATCCCTTGGAGGCTCGAGAATTTTGTTACAACTAGTCCATCATGCATGACCAGCAGCCAACCTTTGAAATAATAGGTAAACTTCCAAGACACTCTGTTCATATTTTGAAACAGTAAGAATGATTGAGATGGTTCATTAACGTATCAATTCTTTCACTTATGGTTAACTGAAAGTAATGGATTGTGAAAGACACAACTAAGTCAAGGATCAACTCTTGGAATTTATTAGAAAACACCCAGATGATATGATGATTCCGACTATCATAGTATTGATAAGAAACAATAGTTGAAGCATTTCCATTTTGGTCACACTAAAATGATAGATATCTCCCTAAACGATGTTTCAATTTCCAACCCCCTGTGGTATGTTTAAGAAACAATGCTTTCTATAAACATGCCCCATTCCACAATTCAAAATTAGTAGTGTTGCAAACATCTCCAATTTCTCCTGAGTTTTTCAGGTTGCCGATTTGTCCAATATTTTCAGAATTCTTCGGGTCTAAGTTTGTTAATGTCAATATTTTCCATTCATTTCTAATATTTTCTCCTATAATTCCAATAAGTTTCTTTCAATACCCACGACGATATATTCCTTGAAACAAGATTTGCAGCATTGAAATTTGATTCAAATATATATTTCATCCATCATCATTAGGGTAGCTTCAAATTTTCAACTACTTCCCTTTAATATATTAAGAAACAAAAACAATGCTCGTTATTTCTTTATAAGCATATTATGTTCCCACAATTATTGCATTCAAAAAGTTTGATAGGTTTCAGAGGAGGGGAAGTTCAGGATTTCAGAAAGGTTAAGGAATATGGCACATATAAAAATATACTTAAAATTATACATATTACTCAGAATTCAAATAATCACAGGGAAATACATTGAACAAAAACTATGTTTTTTAACATTTTGTAGATTTTTTTCATGTGTTTTTTAGGAATTTTTTGAATGTTTGGTCTAGACCAGTTTGTACATTTTGAAAATGTTCAGGGTTTGGAAGAACCTGGGCCAGGTCTGGCTAAACCTAGTAATTATACCCCTTCCACAATCTCAATTGTGTTTGTATTTGATCCAATATAGTTAGACTTTTTGTTCAAACTAACATCCAAAGGACATTTTCAATTGTTGTTTGATATAGCCATTATCTTGAGATCTATGTTACTTTGGGTTTGTAAATTTAGGCCCAAGATTATGAATTTGTGAGTTTCTACGGGCAAAAAGATCCCCATATTTTTTTTTGTTATTTTAGAAAGGAGCTAATGTTTTTTTAAAGCAGAGCTACTAGTTTCTCCATGTAATAGAATTTGAAAATATCTTAACTAACACAATACACCCACAAACACATACTTGTTAACATCTTTTGAGACTTACCTAATCTATAGGACTTCTTCTCTTAGAATTGAAATTGAAAAACCAAATTTAATAGGAAACTAAATTAGATATTTGATAACGGATATTGGGGTTTTTAGATCTTGCTTTCGCGATTGAATAAGATCTTGTTTCCATGGAATTAAAATAGCTTAGTTATAAAAATTCTTAGGTGTGTGCACGTGTTCTGTTGAACTGTTCAAGTGCGAGAAGGGGCAACAACAACAAACCTTGTGATGAAACCTGAACTGAGCAAGTTCCCTTGCAGAAAACTCTCATCAATAACAGGATCCACAAAAAGCAAAAAGAAAACATTAAGAGGATAACAATACCTCTGAGTGACGAGATGTAGTTTCTTGTTCTTTTTCAGATTGGACTGGATCAAAATCATAAAAATGATCTTCCATTGCAATATCCGGCTCTATCTCAATACATGGATAGAAGCCACCTCCCTCCATAAAAAACTATAGATCTCGATAACCCAGAAAATAAATCAATTAAACCACAAACAAATCGATTAAATCCATAAATAAATCTCAATTAGAATCCACCCACACTATCTGTCTAAAAACCATTGAAACCTAGAAAAATCGCCCTTCAGACCAGAATTTATCTTCATAAATCAAAAGGGCAGCCATGACATCCGTAAGAAACCGAACCCCAATTTAAATCAAACCCTACCTTTTTCTGAAAATTTAATAAAAACTCATATCAGTAGACCAAAGAGTAAACAAAATTCAGAGGATTTAAAGTTACCCAGTTCTAAAAGGAGATGGGATCGAATCTCAAACATTTTGGGCCAGAAAGGCTATTTTCATAAAAGATGTAGATACTCTGCATATAACCTCTACTTTTGATGTACATACAAACTGATATTTAATGTGATATGGATTGCATTTTCAACCCAAAAAATAAGAAATCAGTACCTTGTTGCTAGCAAAGTTCCATATGAAGAAAACACACATCCAAAAAGAGGTCAGTCATATCCAATTTCTATACAATCCATAGTAATCTGCATTGTCTGCTGCAACATGTATCTCAACTCTTCATCTTCGTCCTCATTCTTATCCGCTCTCTTTTTCTTGGCTCTCTATAACCTCGAGGCTGGCTGAGGGAGTGACAATTTCATAATTGCAGGTCGAGCTTGTAGCAGCCCTGAGAGCCTTCAGTATAAAAGGATAAATATGAGGCCCTTCCATTTCTTGAACCTCTTCAACATCAACATTGACAACTGTTGTTTCTTCTTCCTGAACCTTCATGAGCTTCTCTAGTTGTCCCTCCTCATTAAGATTCACCATGAGCCCTCTGATCCGATCTTGTCTCTCCATCTCCCTCTCACCGAACAGGATAATAGGTTCATTCAAGCAACGAAGACAAGCATGCATAAAAGATTCATTGGTATGTACTGCCAATGCATAAGCACGTCTCTGCAGCAAAAGCTCCTGCATATCCTATTCTTGCCTCTCTTGGACCTCTTCGCTCTCTATTCCACATGCAATGGTTGTAAGGTAGGATCAAAACCCCCTATTCATGTGCCATAACATGTTTTCAATGTCAAAATTTAAACATGCTAAAAATTTGTGGCGTTAAAACCATTATCCTAGAAAGTTATGGCTTCTAAAATGCATATTTTTGCTTTTTTATTTTGATGGTTTGTTTTATGTGTATATTATATATATGTGTGTGTGTGTGTGTCTTTTGTTGGTTTAGTTTATAGATATATAATAATATATATTTAAGGTATTATGGTCAAGTAAAGAAGCATGAGAATGTAAGTACAGTTTCAAATTACAATCTATCTATTTTTGTCATGTCAAGAGAGAACACAATCAAGAAGCAGACATATAATCCAAGAGGTCATCAAACTAACAGTCATCCTCCCTATCGGTTATTGGATATAGGGAAGGTGAAGAACTATCTAAGGTTTCTTCTTTACAAGATGGACCCTCTCTCACTCTATTCATCGATGGGGCCTACAACCATCCCATCGTGTCATTTTGGCCTTGTTAGCTCCTCACATAGAGAGCTAATGCATGGGTTGGCCCATGTTGTACATCGAAGTAATCATCAACAATATTTTCATTTATGGCTTATGGGCTATATGTCAACTCCTAGGTCATGACGCATGGTCTAAATAGGGAAACAAATATATAAGGAGAGTGGATTTGGGATCTATGATCAGCGAGTATGTCATGGTTACACACTAGAAGTGTCTCTCCTAATATCCGAATTCGAATGAGTAAAACTTGAAATAGTAATATGTCTAAAAGAACTAGAAGAACTATAAGGGGAGCTATAATGGGTAGTGTGTCGACATCGGGAGTGGGGATCTTATTGTTATGATTTGGATGCATACAACTAAGTGTTGGGATGGGATCGATACTAGCAACACCGATGGGGTTGGGAGGACGTAGAGGTGGTATATTGTTAGAAGCAGTGTCGTCCTTTGTGGGTCTCTAGAATCCCCTAAGGAGGGGAGCACTAGAAAGAAGGAAGTGATATGCTGAGTGGAGGCCAGACCTGACTGCAAATTTTGTTGGAGGAGGAGGGAACGAAGCAAATAGTAAACATGTTTTGTGGAAACTATGGCATGAACCTATCAATCCTAGAGCCTCACACACACAATCCTTGATCTTTCTCCCAATAATTACATCAAAAACATCGATTTCCTAAAGTTCACAATATTTCCATAGCTTTTATTGACTAAGGACAATTGAGAAAGGATTGACAAAATCAACAACAAGGTTTGGTAAGTGTGGTTTTTTTGGATGTTTATGTCATGGTTATCATGTTCAACTCCACTTTTCCCCATCTCTGGTCCCTCTTTTTGTCTAGGATTTCTCTAACCAACAAGAGTTGGAGCATTGCAGTCTAGGTGTAAGTTAGAGTAGCTGCCACACAAACAAGCCGGTTTCTATCTTGTATGGACATGCTCAACATCAAAACAATCAAGACCACTTTCAAGTCTTGGGTGAATTTGATAGAAGAGATGGCATGACCCCTTGTTTGCAACATTCCAAGCTAACAACAAATCCCCTTGCACTTTTTCACCAAATAAAATAAATAAATAGAATGGAAAAAGAATAGGAATACCTCGCCTTGTTGATACAACAACCTTACTCGGAAAATTTTCCCTTGATGAAAATCAAACATTGCAAATGCACACAAATTATTGCCTAGAGGAAAATTCCCTATGCATGCCCTAGATAGAATCCCTAATGTATATTCACCAAAATATCAAGTGGGTGCACAATTCCATGTGCCTATATGAATGAGGTGATTTGGTATGTTGAACTTTAGATCTTTGGAGAATGAAGAGAACCTTCTATTTCAGTTGTCTATTTTTTGTTCTACATCTGCTTCGTATCATGCAACACCTCGACACATGTTTTTTCATTAGCAACTCAAGCAAACCAATAAAAAATATATAAGACTATATTTACCTCAAAACCAACCCTCTAATCACTCTATTATAGCATTTGCATACTCTTTGATAGTTATATTACAACATTTGAATACTCTTTGATATTTCTATTACAACATTTGCATACTATTGTACTAGAGTATTCTTCTCTTGCAATCTAGATTTTTCCAAATTTTGAAAATTATTTTTTTGTTCGAAAATAAACCCTAACATTAGGAAAATGAAGCAGGTCAAGGCATGGAAAATGACCTTAAGATGGCCAGGAACAACATACAAATCATCCTCTTGAGGCTTGATCTCCTCCTTGGTTTTTCCAATTTATTTTCCCCTTTTCTACTTGAGCTCCTGCTCCACATATTTGAGCCTATGTAAAAGCGGTGGTATTAATGCAAATAAATACAAATGTAAGGGCAAGTGAACCTAGGGATTAAAGATGAACAAATACATGTTAGGGTCTTCGACTATAACCCTCATTTCCTAAGCAAAGGTGTCATGTAGAATGAGCTCCTCCTTTTCCCTCTTTTCCTTCCACATTATTATTATTGTTATTGTTTTTATTATTATTATTATCACATATTCTAGTGATTGCTTCCTTGTTGGACTTGTTTGCATATGCGTTGCTTCCACTCCCGCTGCTTTTCCTAGAATTTCATCTCCTCCAACGCTAACCTGGGCCATAATATATAAACTAAATTTATTAATTTAATCTTGTGACCATAAGAGGTTAAGTACCAAAGTGAGGGGCTTGCTCACCACCTTTGCTCTTACTCTTCGTCGTCTTCAACATTGTCTACTGAGAGCACCCACTTCTTCCTGAGATGCTTTCGCTCCATAGTTGTGATTGTGAATTGCGGCCACTCATAGAGTCCCTGGACCAAGAAAACCTATGAGGGAATTGTGAGGAGGTGAACCCCAAATGATCATAGATTTCAGGAAGGGAAACATAGATATTCAACCCAACGTGAAAATGGCTATGCCAAAATGACCCTGCCATAGGAACACACGAGATTAGAGGAAATGTTACAGATGTAAAAGTTTGAGAGATATTGTATATTTGAGTAGCTGAGAATATGTATTGTGTTTTTCAAGGATTAAGGGTTACAAGTTCAAATGGAGAAGAGATGTATATGTTTGTAAACTTTAGTAGTATGCACACCTTTATAAATTTTTAATTTGAGTTAATGAGTTCAAATTACAATAAGAAACTTAAAATAAGTTTCTATTTAGTTGTAAAATATTTTAATATTCTTTAGTATCACTATCTCATTCATTTGATGAACATACTTATATCAAGCTCAATTGATCTGTAAATAACCTTATTAAATGAGACAATTTTTGGAGTTGATTTTTAGTTGACCATCATGTAGTGTTACTTAACCCTTAGACTTGAAACACATACCAAGTCAATTATGGGTAAGTAGGGGCCATTTAATCCCAGGGGCTTAGCTAAACCAAGGTTTCCCATGATATTGGGCATGTGTGTTCAATCCTCTTAAAAAGATTTACAATGGATATATGCATCGTTTCAAGCATGGAGAGATGTTATTGCATTGGTCTTGTTGTTTCTTTATGTGGACCTAATAGATACTTGGAGTGGCTTTGACATACCAATTACAATTACCAAAAAAAAACGCCAAAAGGTGAGGGCATTCCATCATGGTACCTTTTAATATTATCATCATAGGTTTGGACATTGACCTTCATTTGTCTAAGACATGACTAGTGAGGAATTTGAGGGAGTAAAAGAATGTAATATGTGATTAACGTGTCAAGGAAAAGGGACAAATACAAGGCAAAAACTCACCATTTACAAGGTGGGAGGACACATTAATTAAACTCAAAACCTCACACATCCAAATATGCCATGTAAGCAAGGAGAATTTTTCGGCATCAACCTTACCTTAATCCATTTTGTCTCTAGGAATCATGCGACATTAATAGGCCTATGTCCACCACACAAGCCCAACTATAAAGGGAATATTTATCATGTAAGTGGAATATGGTGTTCGTTTCAAGTTTGGAACACTAAGGATGGCTCTCATGGCCTTGTCCATGTTCTAGGCTAAAAATACAAAGTCCTCGGCCATAACATTTTCCTCAAGGGATCGGGGCCCACACATGGGACCCTAGTCCATAATGTCATCTCTATGTGGGAAATATTTGGCTTACAAGCAAGGAATGGTCATTTCAAGCTATGTGCGACCAAGAATGATTATCATTGATTGGGCCATATTATCCAGTCAAAACATAATGTCTAAGGGTAAGGGGCTCATGGGTCATGTGTGATGCCCTAGACCACCTCAAAGACCCTATATCCTACATAGATAATAGTTATCCAATGAGTAAGATATATCAACCATTTTGAGGTTTGGCACACCAAGTATGGCTTTCAGTCCCTAGGCCATGATTTGATGCAAAAAGAGTTATTGGGGCAAAACATTTTTCCTTAGGACTCATGAACTATGTGTGGGGCCTTAGGCCGCCACAAAGCCCTATAAAGGGAATATTGGAATGTGAGAAAGATATAGTACCTATTTTATGAACTTTGGTTAACCATGGATATTTATTGTGACTTAAGCAATTGCAAGGTTAAAAGACATAGCCTTAGGCCATAACATTTGCATTTGGCCTATAAGCAAGATGTGGTCTCTATTTAATTATTTTTAACACTAAATATGATTTATATGGCCTGGACCATGGACCAAGGTCTAAATTTAGGGTACACGGCCATATGAATTACCTTGGGGCTCATGGCCCATGAATAGAGGCCTAGATTATAACACAAGGCCTACATGTGGAATCTTAGCCTACATGTGAGATATGTTCACCGTTTTGAGGAAGGGCATGCCATGGATGGTATTCAAGGCCCATGTTATGGACATGTTCGAGGTGACTAAAGGTGCAACTAGAACAATAGAGCTAGATTCTTAATTACCTTACGTATGAAAATGTTGCGAGCATTAATACTATAATCTAGGATTACTTGGAGCTCAATGATGGTGTTGACATGCCTTGTTTGTTTTAAAAGATAGATAATTGGTTGGAAGAGGAATTATAAGAGAGAAAGGTATAAGGGTTATTTGGTATATATGGGTTGTTAGTGCTTGATGTGAGTGGCACAAGACCCATTTAAACCAGCTAACTAATGTCTCAACTTTGTCTCGATGAAGTATGAGGACAACTTTAGATATTTTAATTGTGGTGACAATGATATCTCTAATGGCCCATTAAATAGTTATAGTAGGATGGAACAAGATTTTTATCCCACAAGATAATTTGGGATCATTCAAAGTGAAAAACAAAGATTTTTTATGCTCCGTCTTAAACTTAATTTCTCTTTCTTCATGACTTTGCATTAAAATCTCATAAACAAGATGTATGACATCTTAAGGTCCCGTGCAATATAGTAATGAGACAAACCTTGAATATGTTACATATATTCAATTGAAACAAAATAAACTCTACATCTAAGTTCAATGGTGGTCTAGATAAGGATTTAACTTTATAATATTGACCAACAAAACAAAACTTTTTTTCCCCACATTGTGGAAATCATGGATGCTAGTTTTCATGAGGGAAAACAATATAATACTCTCAATGCAACATTTAAAGAGAGTCTAGAGGTAATTTGTACAACTACTACCTTACAGGGTTTTTTGGAGCTGATGGAGGCGGCGTTTGAGGGTTTGGGGGCTGAACATTGATTTCTTGGTTAAACGTATTCATTGTTTTTCCTTTTTCAATGGCAGCGATTGCCTGGACGTGAGCAGTTGTCGGATTGTTGCCTGGTGACATAGACTTGTGGGGTTTTCTGTGGACAGGGACATGCTTGTTTTACTTTCTGAATTGGGGTTCAGGTTTTCGTGTGGTGTGGCATTTTTTGTGGGATTGATTGGTGCCCCGGGCCTCATTATGGAGGATTTGGACCTCATTGATTATTCCAATGACAGGCTGGAGAGCACTGCCATCTGGGAGGTGCCAGGTGGAGGTTTTTTGGATCAACTGGTGGAAATCCCTAGGTTGGGTAAGGAGGACCTGGTTCCAGTTAAGCCGCTTGGGTTGGATAATTTTTCTTTACCGGCTGACTTTCATTTTTCTTCATCGGTTGCTCCTGCTCCGGCTGCGAATTCCTTTCTCCCTTGGCCTGATGGTGTGTTGGGGCATGCAAGCTGGTCGGATGAGGGGGTCATTTTGCACTCAGGGTTATCGCCGTCTAATTTGCAGCGGGGGTTTGTGTCTGCTGAAGACAGTGCTCGGGCGGTGGTAGGAGGAGTTTGTGGTTAGAAGTCACAGGGTCAGGGTTCTAGTGGTGAACATTCGGAGGAGGATTGGAGGGTGCCGTTGGCTGCTGCAGAGCATCGTGGGTGTGGCTCTCCCTGTGGGGTTCCCTCGGATGAATGTCTGAAGAATGTGGGTGTTTCTGCATCTAAGCCGGTTGGGGTTCATGGTTTGTCGAAGGGGCGTCGAAAGAGATGGATTAAGAAGTCGCTGATTCGGAACTATGCCGTTGGCGAGGACTTAGCCTGGGGCAACGTTCTACAAATGGCTAAATGTACGCTAGTTGGGAGGGTATCAGGGCGAAATTTCTCCAAAAAGACTATTCAGGAATGGGCTGCGGTTTTATGGGGTAAGCATTTTGGTTATATCCCGGAGATTGAGCTATTGAATTGTGGCTGGTTTGCCATAAACTTGCAGAAGGAGGAGGATTTTGGATGGCTTCAATCCAAATGTTGGCACATTGATCATTCTCCTGTTCTCTTGAAGCCATGGACCCCTCTTTTTGATGCCAGCAAAGAGAGGGTGGATGTAGTTCCTATTTGGGTGAAATTACCTGCGCTTCCCCTTCATTTTTGGGATATGTATCATTTTCGGTGGATTGGTGATATCCTTGGCACTTTCCTGGAGGCGGATCTCTCTTTTCTCGAAACAAAGGAGAAAAAGGTGTCTCGTATTCTGGTGAATTTGAATATCAGGGAGGGTTTGGCAGAAGCTATTATCCTGGAATGGGGTCCGGATCCTATTACTCAGATTTTGGATTATGAGAATGTACCATTTCGTTGTCGACAGTGCCATGTCTATGGGCACCCGGCGGCGGCCTGCAAATTGAAGGTGCGGTCACATAATGATTTTCGTCGGAAAGAAGATTGGGTTGTTAAGGACAAACCCTCTGAACTGCCACATGTGGATTATGGCCCTTCACAGTCCTCAACGGATGAATTGGATAGTGATTTTCCTATTGAAGACTTGGCTGTTCCTGTTCCTGGGATGGCCGTTGGGATTTTGGAGCCGACCGTGCAGACTTCTGTTCTAGTTGAAGACTCAGCTAATGGGGAACTTTCTGGTCCTGGTAACCCTAATTTTCCTTTGTTCACAAATGTTAATCTGTTTATGAACAATGTTTCCTTTGTTGGTTCTGATTGGATTGATGGTCTGAGGAAGCTTTCACTTTCGGGGAAGTCTGTCCTTCCTTTGCCTAGTGTCTCTGATGTGGTCTTTTCGGGGTTGGGCTCTCATCCTGTTGCTACCATTTCTGATTTTGAACCTGTCCTTCCTGTAGATGCCATTTCTGGTTCAGATTTTGTCAAACCTTTTTCTGTGGAAGTTCCCCCTCCTACTGTTGATATTTTTGTACCTGATGATTCTGAGGAGTCTTGTCCTTCCCCTTCTGATACTATGGGGTCAGGTTACTTTTTAAGATCATCCCACAAACCTGTACTGGGGATGGGTAAGAGTTCGTTGACTGTGAGAAAAGGAAGAGGTCGTAAGACTAATCTATCAAAGGCACAGTCCAGAGCTAAGGAGGATCTGCTGGGAGGAACACAAATGTCGATTGAAAAGGCCCTTAGAGCGGAGATGGTCTTGAAGAAAGGTTGTTTATGAAGATTATGTCATTCAATTGCAGGGGGCTGGCTGGGCCTGGTAAGAAATCAGCCCTCATGAGGGTGCTTACTCTTGAGCATCCTGATGTGTTATTGCTTCAAGAGACCTTAGGTGTAGGCGAGGTGATTCAGGGGAAGTTGGAAAGCTGGTTGCCTGGGTGGTCTTTTGTTACTTTGGATGCAAAAGGTAGATCTGGGGGTCTGGCGGTGGGTTGGAAACATAGTTGTGTGAAGATGATTAACTCTTGGGGTTCAGAGGCAGTGTTGGGGGTTGATGTTT
This sequence comes from Pseudotsuga menziesii, assembly GCA_001517045.1. Classification (NCBI taxonomy): domain Eukaryota; kingdom Viridiplantae; phylum Streptophyta; class Pinopsida; order Pinales; family Pinaceae; genus Pseudotsuga; species Pseudotsuga menziesii. Next base: position 191,559 of record LPNX011110963.1, read on the forward strand.
TTTCTGAAGAATTGGGGTTGTCTCTTTCAGTGCTTAATGTCTATGGCCCTTATTTAAACAGAGCTCCTTTTTGGGATACATTGCTTCATAATCCGATGGTTCAGGGGGATTCGGTTGTGTTGGGCGGTGATTTAAATTTCTCATTGGGGCATAATGAGGTTTGGGGACCTCATGCCCAGGTTGACTCTTTGGCGAGGTTTTTGTGCAAAAATTGATAGAAAAGGGATTGTTGGATATTGAGCCTGTAAAGATTAAACCGACTTGGAGAAACAATCGCTGTGGGGCTGCTAGGGTGGCTAAAAGAATTGATCGTTTTTTGGTTGCAGAACAGTTGGTGGACAGTCTTTTCTTGGTTAGACAATGGGTGGACAGTGGGGGTCATTCTGACCACTTCCCTATATTTTTTGAAGTTAAAAAGGGGCCAAACAATCCTCTGAGTCCTTTAAAATTCAATAAATGTTGGCTTCAGGAAGAGTCTTTCAAAAACCTTTTCCTTTCTCACTGGAATCCTATTGAGAGGGAAAATGGCAGGTCGGCTGCATTACAGTTTGCAGACAACATTAAACGTCTTAAGGTGTTTATCAAGGAGTGGGTTGTACTGAAGAGAAATAAAGATGAGGCCGAGTTGAAGTCTATTGAAGCAGCTCTTCTCCTGCTGTATGAAGGTGATGGTGGTGGGTTTTTAACTCAGGAGTCTAAAGAGATATTGTCTCGGCTGGAGGGCAGACACAAGTCACTTTTGTTGGCTCAAGAGGAAGCATGGAGACTTAAAAGTCGTGCGATTTGGTTGGAGAGCGGAGATGATAATACAAAGTTTTTTCATGCCTATGCTAGAGGTAGGAAGGTGGCTAATACTATTTGGAGCTTGCAGGATGAGGAGGGTTCTTCATATGTTACTTTTGATGAAAAGGCCAATTGTGGGGTAAATCATTTTCAACAATTGTTTAAAGCACCTGCTCAGGCCTCAATTGCAGAGGTTATTAAACTTGCACAGATGTTCCCTTGTTTCGTGGATGAGGAGGGCAATAGGGACCTTATGAAGGCTGTTTCGGAAGATGAACTTAAGATGGTTATGGGCAGTTTTCAGAAAGATAAAAGTCCAGGGCCCGACGGTTGGACTATTGATTTTTTTCTGGCTCTCTTCGATATTTTGGGGATGGATTTGTTGCAGGTGATTGAAGATTCTAGGTCATCTGGTTGGATCCCGGCGAGTTTCAATACAACTTTCATAGCACTCATCCCTAAGTCTGACAATGCCAAAACTCTAAATGACTTCAGGCCTATATCCTTGTGCAATTGTGTGTACAAGATTATTTCAAAAGTCATAGCGGTCCGATTGAAGGCTATTCCTTCAGAACATATTTCTGCTGAACAGTTCGGTTTTCTGGAAGGTCGTCAGATTCATGAGGCTATAGGGGTGGCTCAGGAAGGACTTCACAGTCTCAAAACTAGAAGGTTGAAGGGGGCTATACTTAAAATTGATCTTTCTAAGGCCTATGATAGAGTTAGTTGGATATATTTGAGGTTGCTTCTAAAACATCTTGGTTTTGGCATTAATTTTATAAGATGGATTATGTCTTGTATAACTACTGTTTCTTTCTCTGTTTTGATCAATGGAGCGGCTTCATCCTTTTTTCATGCAGAGAGAGGGTTGAGATAAGGATGTCCTTTGTCTCCGCTCCTTTTTCTTTTGGTAGCTGAAGGTTTAAGCAGGGCTTTAAGAGGAGCTCGAGCGGAAGGTCGTTTTACGGGGATTCAGCTAGCTCCAAATTTTAACATTACACATCTACTCTTTGTGGATGATGTACTGATTTTTTGCTCTGGAACTAAAGGAGATTCTAAGGTCCTGGTGGAAATCTTGGATCTTTTCGCAAAGGCCACTGGAATGGAGATAAATGCTGATAAATCTTCTTTGACCACTCATATGTTAAGACCTGAAGAGGAGTCTGAATTATTGAGGTCTTTTCCTTTTTCTACTGCAGGTTTGGAGGTAGGATTTAAATATCTTGGTTTCACATTGAAGGCAAACAATTATCGGAAACAGGACTGGTTTTGGTTGGTTAGAAAGGTTGAGAAACGCTTGATGGTTTGGAGTCACAAGTGGCTTTCTAGAGCTAGCAGATTAGTTTTAGTCAAAGCTGTGTTGGAGGCAATTCCGGTGTTTTGGATGTCTTTATCGTGGATTCCGAAAGGGATCCTTGAAAGGATTAGGAGGATTTGTTTCATATTTCTCTGGAGTGGTCATAAAGAAGAACAGACTACCCCTTGGGTGAATTGGAAAAGGATCGTTGTTCCAAAAGGATTAGGAGGAAGGGGTCTTAAGGATATTTTTCTGTTTTCCAAAGCTTTGGTTGCAAAGGGTGGGTGGAGATTGTTGAAATCTTCCAGCTTGTGGACCAGGGTGATAAAACAGAAGTATATTTATGGTGTGAGTCTATTGGATTGGATTAGAAATCCAAGGAAGTCTCATGTAGGAGGATCGGTGATTTGGAAAGCAATTGTTAACTCTTTTGATTTGATTGAAAACAATTTGGCTTGGGATGTTGGCAATAGGGAAAGTGTTGAGATTGGTAGGGATCCATGGATGGGCAGTGTAAATCAACATCTTCTTCCTCCTGATATAATTGAGTTGTTAAGTCTTCAAGGGGTAGTTATGCTGAATCATCTAGCTGTTCCAAGGAACAATGAACCGTGGATTCAATTTTGGAAAAGGGCTGTTTCTTTTGGTTTGGGGGCAAGGGAGACTGTTATTTTGGAACATTATATTCGGGAACTGGTGAGGGCTAACATTATCCTCTTGGATCATGAAGATACATTGGTGTGGGAGGCTGATCCGGGGGGGGTTTACAGTCCTAAGGCAGGGTACTTAGTACTTTGTACAGGTTTGGCTCACAGGGAAGCTGTCTGGTGGTGGCGGCCTCTGTGGAGGCTTCATTGCCCTGCCAAAACCAAGTTGTTTATGTGGTGTGTTTTGTATGATAAGGCTCCTACGTGGGACGTTCTTTAGAAGCGATCTTTTCAGGGCCCTGGATGGTGTGTTTTATGTAAAAAGGAGCTGGAATCTTCTCTGCACTTGTTTCTTTCCTGTTCCTACATTCTTGATGTCTGGAAGGAAGTTTCCATTATGGTTGGTTTTAATTGTCAGTGGGAAGGAGATACTGTTGGGGAAGCTTGGCTTTCCTGGTGGAGAAGATCTAACCAGAAACAGCGTAAATTACCTTTACTGATCATTTGGGGGGTTTGGCTGGCTCGTAATCAGGCCATTTTCAAAGATGTCTTTTGCACTCCAGCTATTACTGGCACTCTGTCAGTGGGTTTTTATAATTCCTTTCCAGAACATATCAGGCCTGGCAGAGAACGAAGGATCATAACATTGGATATCGATAAATCGCTTCCGTGGGCTTTCTTTGATGGGGTGCCCAAAACAATATATGTGGCGGTGGTGCAATTCTGTTCTTATCTGCCTCACATTTTTTTGTTATGTCCATGGGACTGGGGGGAGGCTCTAATAATTTTGCTGAATTAATGAGTCTTAAATTGCTACTGATGTTTGCATTGGAGACTGGGTGCACTGTTCTTAATTTTTCTGGGGACTCATTGAATGTTATAAACTGGATCAATCATGCACAGGAATGTAGGGATTTGAGATTAGCACACATTCTATCTTCCATTCGGCAGATCCTTCTTCGTTTTGACTCCTTTTCGTGCCGACATGTCTACAGGGAAAATAACCAGGAAGCGGACCACGCTTCCAAGGAAGGGCTCGGGATGGAAATGGGCACTTGGCTGGTGAAAGAATATAATGCAGGAATTGTTCAGACTTTTTTTCATAGGCCGTTCATTGATAACTTTTAAAGTGCCTCTGGTTAACATATAATGTTATTTATGACAGTTGTTATCAGTTTTTATTGGCAGTTTTGTCACAGTTGGTTTTCTATGCCTGCTGTATATGCTCGAGGTGTATGCTAGGGTTCTTATATTTCCTGTGTATGAACTTTTTGGACTCACGGTGGGATCCTTTGTCTGCTGGATGGGTATACTGATCTTCCATAATATTTAAGGTTGTGGTGTTATGTTCCTCGATATGGTTTTTTAGTTGACAGTGCTGTCACAATATATGGCTGGATCTCGACTGAGATACTATATTATGGTTTTCTTTGTTCAGACATTTGACAGTGCAGTTTTTTTGATATCGAACGCCACAGGTTGAATGATGATGGGTTCATTGTGGCTGGTTTATAGTCGCGGACTGTTTATTGATCTATGTATATAGCTGAAACATGTTGATGTTTTTAGGTTATCAGACTTTTGTTCTTGAATATATATGACAGTGGATATTATTTTCTGTTCTGGGTGGCAGTAATGGTTTTCACGATGGGTTTTATGCCTGATGTGTATGCTTGATGGAGGTTCATACATATGATGTTTGTGCTATGGCAGTACTCTGTGGATTTTGTTACTACATCCTGGATGTGTTTATTGCCATTCCATATATAACGATATGGTCATTCCTCGTTGACAGAGCTTGTCACCTCAGTTTTTATTATGGTTTGCTGCCTGTGAAAATTGACTGAGACTCTATGTAATGATCTATATAGCAAAATTGCTAGTGTTTGTTTTTTTTTCAGAAGACCTGGCAGTCTCAATATTGGATCCATGTTTTATGGACTCTGGAATTCACCTGGAAGTGAATATACTGAATGTAATTTTGATCTCGAAAGATGAATAAAATTACGCTTTTTTTTCAAGGAAAAAAAAGAGAGAGTCTATGTTAGGATATATAGCTTTCGACTTGTCGCACCTTGATGGTGTATATTATGACATATATACACTCTTAAATACAACATTACAAGGTTCGAATGGTGTTCCACCCACAACATCGACCTCAGTGGTGAAATCCAACCAAAAAATTGTCAACATGTATGTTGAGTCGCATATTAATGTATGTTATTTCATAATCTATTATATATTTAGATTTGTCCTTTGGGGTTGGTCAAAGGTTCAAGGCTTGTTAAAATTTTTATTTTTGAACGAAAGTCTCGATGATCGGGACTAATGGCCATTGTAGATATGTCAAATGTAAATATTTGGATACTCAAAACTTTAAGAGGTTATAACTGCTTCAAAATATTTTGCATGTTTTACACTTACATGACATCTTTGGTGACGATTGACACTCTTTGTCATACACTACAAAGGTGCATAAACACATGTTGTTAAGTTATGTGCATGGAAAGTGATGAAGTGTGTGTATCCATTCTAGAAGTTGGTATAACTAATGTTTTTTTATAGCAATTATGGTTGGATGTAGCCATTAAAAATTCTATCCTTTGAACCCATCGCAAACATCGCACACTTCAATGTTGAGATGTAATACTTACTCGATTGGATGATGAAAATTTTGAACACTAGATACCCAACACCACACTTAAATCATTGACATTCACATACTAACATTTGCTTCCTAATCCATTGGTAGACCCCTTCACACCAATCCACGTGACACTTGACTTTCCAAAGCATCCTACCAGAGGTTTAGGGTCATCATTACCAAGACATGGTAATACCCAATTAGGTGAAGGGAAAGAGAGTGGTGGTTATAAATATATAGATATAATTGGATGAGAATTTGTAGCCTTAGGGAGCGAAACAAAATAAATCTAATGGACTATGGGGATGGGAATGATGTCATCATGTAGTCTTTATTTAGGTCACATGATTAGCTTGTTGAGAAATGAGAGTGTTTCAAGGTGATATCTATCATACATGATTATGAGGTGGTATCTATCATATATGAAATTAAATTAGTTTCTAAGTAATTTTGTATATAGTTCCTTTGAATAACAACTTAGTAGGCGACTTCACAATGGGTGGCTTTTTAATTATACAATTTTGTTGACACACTTTTCCAACTTTCATGTGATTAGTCCAAATGTTTGCAATCTTATGATGTTAGTCCAAATATTTGCAGTTTTTTATCCTTTTAACATGTGATACCTTATGGATTTGTTGTCTTCGCCCTATTGTCACTTTGGACTCCACATTACCATTATACTTGGTCTTTGACTTACTATGGGTTTCTTGAAGGGTCATGTAAGGATGGAATATTTGAACCTAACTTAGGAGGAAGGGTATCACAAATATTGAAATGGACACCATAACCTTGTTGTAGGCCAATAATTCCATATGAAAAGGATCATTTGATGGCATGGGGACCACACATAGTCCATGAGTCCTAAAGGAAAAGCACTATGGCTTCAAACTATCTATTTTGACCTTGGACCGTGTCTAAACTTATTATAACCATCCTTAATGTACTAAACTCAAAATGACCATCATATCTTGATCACATGACAATGATTCCCTTTACGGGGCATTTTGTGGTGTCTAAGGGGAAGATCAATTTGAATAAGTATAAAGCGAAGAAAATACTAATCCACATGTTCAAAAGCTTTGACCATGTCTACGTTCAAAATAAAAGCTTGCATCCTCTTTGTCTTCCCTGAATGTAAACATTACAAAGAAATTCCAATTGCATCCAATATCTGTCTATTGGGAAAGAACGCAAACATTTCCTCTGAGATACATCTACCCAAAACTGGTCTGATTCTATTTGCAAATAATTTTTGTGATAATTTTGTAAGTAAGATTGCATAAATAGACTGGCCTATAATCATTAAAGGTCCCTGACTTATCAGGCTTGGGAATAAGAGCTATATACGTAGAATTCATACATGTAGGCACCTGACCAAGTTTCCTTGACTCATTAACAACTTATGTCAACTCTTTCCCAAACAACTCAAAGAAGTTCAAAAATAATTATACCAACCATCCATTAAGATCGGGGTTTTTGGCCTTGGCGAACTGAGATAAAACCCACTTTACCTCTTCAATACCAACTTGAGCACCAATCTGCTGACCTTCTTCTACACTGAAAGATATGGGATAATTATTTAGGACCTTAAGTTGATGTTTCAAATTCGTAGTTTCATCTTGACTATAAATATCCTTAAAGAAACTCACTGCAACCCCTTTCAAAGTATTTTGGTCATTCAGAATATCACCATTTAACGACTTAAGCTCCCAAATAGAGTTAGTAATCCTTTTTTTATTTGCAAATCTATGAAAGAATTTTGTATTATTGTTTCCAGCCTCAATCCACATTGCCCTGCGTTTTAAGCGCCAAGTTTCTTCTTCATGTATTAAGATTTTAGCCCTTTGAGACTGTAGTTGAATAAGTCTCTCTTTCTAGATTCAAAAAAGTATTCATCATCCACAAACACTTGAACTTTATCAAGTTCCATTTCAATCATAACAAGATCCTTAGAGTTCTCATCCTTCTTTTCTTTTTCCCAGGTAACTACCTCATTTTTTAGAAGAGAAAACTTTTTGGCAAAACTTTCCATTGGTGGCAAAAGAACTGAGTTTGAGAGAGCCCTCCATTTCTCTTCAACCAACTTACAAAAAGTAGGTTCCTCCAACCAACAATGATTAAACTTAAAAGGATAATGAATCAAACTGTAAGATAACCCCTTTGTGATAAGATACCCAGTAGATACCAACCACGATTTATAATGCCCCAAAGAGTTACATAAATTATCGGGCATCAAGAACCTGTCAAGACATTTTGCAATGCCAACAAAACCCACTCTCCTATTCAACCAGTTGGGGACCAGAATATTGGGAACAATATCGACCAAACCCGTATTTTGAAAGAGGGATCTAAAGAAACCTGGTAAAAAGTCATTGACATTACCTGCACCCCACACTTCAGTTGATGATAAGGTAAGGTTAAGGTCTCTACCCAAAATCAAACCTTGATCCTATAATAGCTCAGCCCTATTAACATTCTCACAAAAGACTTGCCTATGGTTATAGAGGCTGTAAACATTTAAAATCCTGATGGGGGAATCAAATCCCATAAGCTTCCCTTCCTCCATAAACCTTGCAACTGTTGAAAAGGAATTGAAATCAGCACACATCGGATCCCAATCCAATAGAAGTCCACCCGACAAACAAGAAGTGTCCGAAGCACAACATTTCCACTTAGGTTTTATCTTTATAAAAAATCCACAAGCTTCTTGTAATAAGATAACAAAAGGATTGACAATCTCAAATAACCTCTTGATATCAGCCCTTTTGGGCGAGCTACCAAATCCTCTTATTTTGAGGAAACTAGTTTCATTGAGGAACACTATTTTGGGCCGCATCCACATTAACAATTTCCTTGGCATACATTGTGATTTGATTTCTCTTTGTAATTTTTTTTTAACATAATGTTCATAATAATTACAAGTCTTTTCCATTTAACCATGGATTAAGATGTTTTTTTTAAACTTAAAAGAATACATCATCATACCAATAACTTAACTTTAAAGAATCAAATGACTTAACTTTAAAATGAACAATTGTAGTTTTCCAATGTGTACCACATAAGTTTAACCTCTCAAAACATATTTTCCAATATCATAAAAATATCTTAAATTCAATTATTAAAATATTTAACTATAAATATTGATAAAATATTTTATCTTTTTATATATACTCTAATTTATAATCTCAAACTCAATATAAATTATGATACGCCCCTTTCGCATTAATACTCTCTAGTACTATTAACAATTTATTTGATGGGTTGCTTCTTATATGATCCCTTTGAGTGTGTTAGGGTGTCGTGATCAAAATATTATTTCAGTTCATTGTTTATCAAATGTGTTTTTTTTCAAGAAGAAAAAGAGGAGTTCCTTGATATTCCAGAGAATCAAAGGTAACAATTACAATTCCATGATATTGTGTATCATACTTTGTCAATATAATACAGAAATAGGCCTCTTCAAAGAAGCAAAGAATAGTCCAAATCAAAAGGATCTAGCAACCAAAACACAAAGGGGTGCAATAGAGACCTCCAACAACTCAAGTACATGAAATCTCTCATAAAAATCGTTCCACACCGTCCATAGAAAGCACACATTGAGCCCTAATGACATATCCAAAGGAAGCACTCAGGGGGTAAAGAGAAATCCCCTGTACTAAGGCACACAAAATGCCAAGAAAGTTGCTCAGCTAATGTAGCCATGATAGAAAAATCAAAGGCTTAAAATCAAAACTCAAATCTTTCCTAAAAAAAAAGAGCAAGCCAGCGAAAAAACTGCAGGATGTTATAAACATACTTTAAAAGACCAGTAAAGATCCACTTCCAATAGCCTCTCCTTCCAAGATCTCAATGAAGGAGACTTTTCCCATCTCAAGAGATAGTGCTTCCTTTGATAAACCATCAATACTCGTATTTTGCTCCCTATAAATGTGTTGAAAGTTTATAAAGAGAAAAGAGGCTTTGACCTTAGAAATGCGAACACACCAGTGTTCAAGGTCCAATACAACTAGGCATGCCACAGAGCTTGCCCAGATTATGATCACCTAAGAGTCCCCAAAGGCAGAGAGTACATGAAGACCAATAGTAGCCGCAAAAACCAATAAGGACAAGAAAACCATCAATTCACCCTTGTATTGATGCTCACACCACAACCCATCTAGACATAAAAACTCATCTAGACATAAAAGTAATGTGAAAGACTCATTAAAAGTGTAAAACCCGCATCCCAAATATTAGATGCCATCAAATGAATGATTTATTACTAACCTCTATACGATGTTTACAATAGGTATAGTCTACTGAATAGATTTATTTTTTGTTTTTGTGTTTAGCTTAAAAACCTTTTGAAAGTTTAGTCTCGTTGAAAGATTTGAAGTTTGAACTTTATCATAGTTTTATATGTTTTTGGAGAATGCTGGTTGATATTCTCAGTATTCCGAATCTTGTCTTGGGTGGTGATCTTAATCTGATTTTAAACTCCTCCAAGATTTGGGGAAAGAAAGCCTCTCCTGACCCCCTTTCCTCTCACTTTCTGTCCCTATTCAACTCTGTGGGACTGGTGGATATTGCACCTTTTGTGGCTGGGCCGACATGGCGGAATGGACGTTCTAGTAATGAGGGCATTAGTAAGAGATTAGATAGATTTTTTATTTCTTCGTCCTTGATCCCGTCCCTGGGGGTTCATAGGGTGTAGACCCATTGTTCTGATATCTCTGATCACCTTCCGATTTGCGTTGAGTGGAATAAGCAGAGGGGGTCATGTAATTACCCATTTAAGTTCAACCGATCATGGCTCGATGATCCTGAATTCAATCGGTGGCTCCTACAGAAATGGTCTTTACTTTACCCTGGGGATACTACTCTTGACCTTGACACCTTTTATCACAGGTCATGTTCTCTCAAGCAAGAGGTAAAGGTTTGGATTAGGGACAAAAATTCTCAGATGGATTCTGAGTCGACCCGTCTTGACTGTGCTATTGTTTCACTTCTCTCGGGCTCCTCTACGGGTATACTTTCCCACGAAGACCAGGAGTCCTTAACACTTCTTCGGGTAGAACAAAAAAAAGAAGATTCAGGAGCACTATCTACTGACTTGGCAACTGAAAAGTAACACCAAATGGGCCCATTTGGGTGATTCGAACACCAAATATTTCCACACATTGGCTTCGGGGAGGCGGAACTAGAACTCGATATGGTCATTGTGTGATGAGAATGGTGTTGTCTATGAAGATGAGTCCGCCCTTAAGGAGTTGGGACAACAACATTTTGCTCATATTTTTCATGATGATAAAAATACCTACTTATTGGAGCAACTCAAGGTAGTGATGCTTTATCCTCACATGATCTCTATCGATGGTGCCCTCTGTCTCTCTGACCCTGTTTCTCTGAAGGAAATTGAATCAGCACTAAAATCATTCAAAAAAGACAGAAGCCCCGGCCCGGATGGCTGGCCTGTTGAGTTTTACTTGCACTTTTTTGATATTTTGGGACATGACTTAGTGAATGCTGTAGATTTAGCTAGGGTTTTGGGCTTTATCCCTCCCTCCCTGAATTCCACCTTCCTTGCTCTAATCCCCCAAAAAGATAAGTCGTATTCTTTTGCTGACTTCAGGCCCATTTCCTTATGCAATCTGCTGTATAAATTGATCTCCAAAGTTATTGTTGTTCGGCTCAAACCCTCCCTGGATTCCTGTATCTCTTAGGAACAATATGGCTTTCTTAAGAACCGACAGATCATGGAGCCTATTGGTATTGTTCAGGAGACTCTCCATTCTATAAAGACTAAGAATATCTGTGCCTTCATTCTCAAGTTGGATCTGATCAAGGCTTTTGATCGTGTTAATTGGTCTTTTGTCCGTCTCATTTTGATACAGATTGGGGTTCTTCTCCTGGTTGTTAACTGGATCATGGGATGCCTCACCTCTGCAAATTTTGTTGTCCTTGTCAATGGCACCCCTTCAAAGTTTTTTTCAGCTTCTCGCGGCATCAGACAGGGCTGCCCTCTATCCCCATTGCTCTTTATCCTTGTCATTGAAGGACTCAATCTCTTGATATCTGATGCTAGGGACCATGGCCTCATCCGTGGTATTCAGATCACTTCCTCACTCACTCTTACCCACCTCCTTTTTGTAGATGATGTTATCTTGATGGGTACAGGTACCTTACAGGAATGGATTGCCTTCGATGTTATACTGAGTACCTTCTGCAAGGCCTCAGGGATGAGTATTAGTCTGGACAAATCATGCTTTCTGTACAATAATATTGCAGATGAAATGTTCCAGGACATTGCTAGGGTCATTCCATATTAGATGGAGCCTCTTGTTTTCGGGTTTTAAATATATTGGTTATTTCTTGAAACCTTTGGGCTATAGGGTAAGTGATTGGAATTGGTTGGTACAAAAATTTGAGAAAAGGATTTGTCACTGGACTCATAAGTTACTCTCACTGGGCGGTCGTTTGATATTGGTCCAAGCTGTATTATCCAGTATTCCGGTGTATTGGTTGGGATTAGCGCCCATCCCCTTGTCCATTCTCCACAAGCTTAGAAGCATAATGTTTGCTTTTTTATGGGGCTCTACTGGTAATAACCGTAAGTACCATTTGATTAATTGGCAGAGTCTCTCATGGCTGAAAGAGAACGAGGGCTGGGGTATTAAAAATATATACTGGTTCAACACTGCTCTTCGTCTTAAGAACCTATGGATGGTACTGATGAACAATAGTCTCTGGCATCGGGTTCTTACCAGCGAATATTTAAAAGGTCTCTTGGTGGTTGATTGGTTTAGGAGGAAAACTTTTGGCACACGAGGGCTCTCTGTCATTTGGAAGGGTTTTCTCCAGACTCTCCCCTAGCTGGGTTGCAATCTTGCTTGGCAGGTGGGGAATGGCTCAGATGTTCTTATCGGTATTGATCCTGTCATTAGTGTCCACTCTTCTAGCTCGCTCCCGAATGGATTAAGATCCTTCCTTGAGGATTTGAAATTCACTACCCTATCACAAGCACACAATACATTACCTGACTCTCAACGTTACTGGTACACGCCTGATGAATTATGTATTGTTGGTGCTTGGAAAGATGCTTGGGATGCATATACGCGGGGACTGGAACTCTGTGGCATTCGTCTCTCTTCTCAGTCCGATACTCTTTTATGGGCATTTAACAAACATGCTGGCTCCATCTCGGCCAAACTAGTATATGAATGCATCGTGAATTCGATGCTCCCACCTTCGGGCAGCAGGTTACATACTTTCTTATGGTCAGGATCTATTCCGAAGAAGATTGGATGTTTCATATGGCTTGTCTTGAGGAACAAAATCCTCACCTGGGATAACCTCCAGAAACGAGGCTGGCACAGAACAGGTATATGTCCACTCTGCTATTTAGATGAGGAGTCAGTTCTGCATATTTTTTCCCACTGCTCTTTCTGGAAGAATGTCTTATCCCACATTTGTGATCAATTCCATATTTCACCCCCTCCTCGAGCTGCTACTCTTGGCCTGTACATTGAACATTGGATCACTCAGTACTCGAGGTACTCTATGCACTGGACTATCCCCTTCTACACGATGTGGACCATCTAGAAAGCTCAAAACTTGATTATTTTTTAGGGGAAGAAAATGTCTGTCCCGAACATTCTGCACCAGATCAAATATTTCATGCAACTGTATAGTCCTCCAGCTGTTACTTGTAAAAAGATCAGGGAGATTGGGCCTTCTCCATGCTTGGTCTTCCCCTGTGGTTTTTTTGATGGGGTTTCTTCTAACAATTTGGGTGGTGTTGGATTCTGCCTATACCTGAATGTGTCACATCATTTTGAATTTGCGCTGGGGGTTGGAGATAGTACCAACACCAAAGTCGAACTTCTTGGCTTATGGGCTCTTTTACAAACTTCCCATATGATGGGGATTCCCTTATCCCATATTTTCGGTGACTCTTTAGTCATCATCAACTGGGCAAAGGGATCCACTGCTCTCTCCCCACCTGAACTTTTTCACTGGTGCGGGAAAACTAGAAAGCTTATTACTTGCTTTCCTGATTTGTCATTTTGTCATATCTGCCGTGAACACAATCAGATTGCAGACTGCCTCTCTAAAATTGCCCTTTTCTGGGCTCCAGGATCAGGCTGCTTCTTTGAATTTACTGAGGACCATTTGGTCTCACACGGGACTTATCGGCGCTTTTGATTTTTGTTTGGGGAGCTTACTCCCTATTTTTTATTCTTGTATTTATATGTGGCTCATTGAACGGGCTCTTTTAGCTTGCTGCTCTGATCTCTTTGGCCCATGGTAGATATGATTTACCTGACAGATCTGCTATATGATGAGACAGTTTAATGATGGGACCACTTTTTTATATATCAGCTATTCTCCCGGTTGCTTCTGTCAGTGAAGTGACTTTTCATGTATAAGTTGTATTCTTCACCTGGATGTAACCCATTCATGGGTAGACACTATAGATGCCCTTTGATTCTTAATAGAATATCAAGGACAGGCTTTTTTCTTCCTGAAAAATAAAAAAGAAAGTCTTACTTCTCCACTTTAGGATATATTTGCTAATGCAACTTTACTTCAATATAAAAAATTGTTTTTTCCATGTGACAAAACAAAATTGAGACCCGCTTCATTACGGTTTCTTAAATCTTATCTGATTGATCGCAATCAAAAACAATGGAAAAGGCATGTCACCTTCGATGTGCAGGCTGATCCCAGCTGCTTCAAGGGCATTATTGCACAACTTATGTCCCACAATCTTGTTCTCCTTTACTCCAGTTTCCCACCTCTATCCCCACTTACAAATTTGAGAGATCCATTCACGTCAACCCCTCATCAATTTCATCATTGAGATCAGAAACCCAATGGCACCATATGCTGCCCATTGCCTCACCTTGTCAGTCCCTCATGGTACAGTTCTTCTTCTATTTGCTTTTTATCTTGTTTGGTTGTTTTGTAGAAAACTTGCAATAGGTTTTTGTTGAATGATAACATAAACATCTCTATATTATAATGGAGTGCAGATGATCCAGAAGCGGACAATAACCGCGAAGAAAGTGGTGAAGAGACTGAGCGCTCCGCCCTCCAAGCTGAAGAAGACCAAGATGAAGTCCTATTCGTGGGTACCCTTTGAATTCCTTACTGTCCTTTTTCCTTGTTTCATATGCTTTTATCTTTCTTTTAATGAGAAGCATATCCCAAGGTGTGGCTGCACTGAGTAACATGGACTTCCTTTAGTATAAGTGTCAGGTTCGAAAGGTATCTATTCTGCCAAATTCTCCTGGGACTTGGACCTTGACTTGGACTTGCACTTGCCCTCTTGTTTTTATATGCCATTTGGATTGAGTTTATCACAGAGTGGAACCTGATACACGGCTTAATATTCTGTCAACCTCACCCTTGAACCAAGGTACCACTGGCTTACTGCCCATTCATTATTTATACTTATCAACAAAATCAAACAAAACAATCTCCTCCTGTATTTAGGGCATCCGGTGTGAATCATGATTTTGTGGGAAATATGTCAAGGGGATTCTTGATGTTAATTTGGAAGGAGGATTGCAGGGAGGAGCATCTCAGAGTATTGTGCACTTTGGCAGGTCATAGAAATTTAGGTTTAGGACTCTTACCAGTAGTCTAATCAAGCGTTGGAGAGGTGGAAAACGACACAATGCCCAAGGTACTTTTTTCGCTGCCGTCTTTGTCATGGCTTTGGAATCTAGATGTTTACAACTAAAAATTTGCAATTATATTTCAGCAATACTTTGATTCTTTGAAGAATTTACAAGATGGTAAACATCACATTAACAAAGTTTAAGATCTACACTGAAGCATCTATTGTTTCCCCGTGAACTAAATGTTTTTCGAAGATCTATTTAGATTTTTTCTTTTGTATTCAGTGTTTCATGAAAATTGTTCAATCTGATCAATTATATGAAATACTATTCTGCAAATGATAACATCAATTTAATTTTGTAGGTGTCACAAAATTCAGTGGATTATTTCTTCCATCGGTCAACGAGGTCTCCTATAGATGGTGTTCAGAAATCTAATTACCAGTTAAAGTGAGCTAGGGCTTTTTCTGATTTTTTTTAGTTATTTATATGCAAAACAATACTCATGCGGTAATGTGTCAGAGGAGAATTCTCCTCAAGGAAGTAACTGTCTCATCATCCTGCTAAATCAGTGGATCAATGCCTCAACACCTTTAGACTTTTAAGTTTTTGTCTAGATTTTACTTCAAGGAAATTAATGAAGTTTAAATATCATCCTGTTGAAATATTGTAATTTCAAAGAATATTCTACTTGTACTTTACATTATTATTATTCCTCCTTCGGGAGATGTCACTGATGTAAAAGGTCATGTAAAGTCATGAGGTAAACCCTCCGTTGTAAGTTGGGTCAATAGTATCAAAAAAAGAATAATATAATTATTATTGTGAGATTTCCTAGGTAGGTCGGCCCTGTCAGTTAGACAGGTCGGCCTAGTTAGGGTAAATGTCAGTTGGGAAGATTAGTATAAATAGGGAGCGCCCTCCCTCATTTATACACACTCACTCACACTTGTATTGCGCAAGAAAGAGAAAGAAGGAGGGACACAGAAGGAGGAGGACTAGTGTCTTTGGTGTTTGGCTCTTATGCTTGGGGTTTGGTCTCTCTCTCTATGAGACCTTGTTCTTTGGTCATTGCATTCTGGTAATCTATATTGAGGAAGTTTTGTTGGGTTTTTCCCTATAGGGTTTCCCAGGGTAAATTGCTGTGTACCTTGTGATTGTGTTTCTTTTAATGATCCTCTTTATGCTGTTATTGTGAAAATGTATTAAATGCTTATCAAGTTAAGACTTAAGCTATGGCAGTATAGATAAACTTAACAAGGTATCAGAGTTAGCCTGAAAAGAGCAACTTTCATGAGGTAAATCTCTCTCTCCTTCTTCGGAAAAGAAAATTAGGGTTTTCTACTAAAGTGGAATTTTTGAGTGTAAATGACACAGGGAAGTGCACCCCTCCTAGGCGCATCTTTTCGCACCAAGATCGAATTTTTTTAGTGGGCAGATCCTCCAGAAAGTCAAGCCCTAGTTTGGCTTGGAACCAGAAAACCAGAAATTTGGAAACAAAACCAGAAACTACAGTCCATAATCTTGCAAGTCCAGTTTCAAGGGTTAGAATTTGGATTCTTTAGAAACTGATTGTATCGGCATACTCGCCTCAGTCAAGCGCATCTTTTGGTGAGTACACTTTTCATTTCTAAGAAATTTCAATTTTTGTTCTTCGGGACAAGATGTCTCCAAGCAGTAAGCTTGATGACAAGTTGGAAGGCATAGAAAAATTCCATGCTTGGAAATACAGAATAGGACTCATTCTAAAAGAGAATGATCTTGCAAAGTTTATCAATAAAGTTGTGTCGGAACTCGAAGAAGATGAAGCAAAGGAAAAGTACAAGAAAGACATGATTAGAGCCAAGAGGATCATAGCAGATTCTATCAAGGATCACTTGATCTCTCAAGTATCCTCCAAGGATACACCTAAGGAGATGTTTGATGCCCTA
The DNA here is from genome assembly GCA_001517045.1 of Pseudotsuga menziesii. Classification (NCBI taxonomy): domain Eukaryota; kingdom Viridiplantae; phylum Streptophyta; class Pinopsida; order Pinales; family Pinaceae; genus Pseudotsuga; species Pseudotsuga menziesii. The sequence continues at coordinate 208,469 of LPNX011110963.1, forward strand.
TCAAGAATGTATGAAGGGAGAAACATCAATCGAAAGATGAACTTGAGAGCCCAACTCAAAAGTACAAAGATGAGCAAGGATGAATCTATCCAAGAATACTTCACAAGGGTCTCTCAATTCAAAGAACAACTAGAAGCAATTGAAGACAAGATTGATGAAGTTGAACTAGTGATGACCACTCTCAATGGTCTTACTAGACCATGGGATTCCTTCATCTAGACAATCTGTGCAAGGAAGGAAAGCCTACAATTTGATGTCCTATGGGAAGAATGTGTTCAAGAGGAAGCTAGAGTAGCTAACCGAGAAACACTACTTAGAGATGATGACCATGCTCTAGCTACTCATTCTAGAAGAAAAGGAAAATATCATTTCAAGAAGGAAACTCATAAGGGTCTTATCCTCCTAGGAAGTTTCAAAAGAATAAAAAGGGAGATTACAAGCAGAAAGATTTCTCCTCTTATCAGTGTTACCATTGTGATAAGTTAGGACACAATACCAGAAATTGTTCAACAAAGAAAGAAGAATATAAGAGAACGAATAACAAAGGACATCAAGCTCACTTAGCCGAAGAAGAAGAAGAAGAACCTCTTAGGAAGTTAGCAAAAGAACAAATTGAAAAATATGTTCTCTAGAAGATGTACCTGTCATTGGGACAGAAGAAGGTGGCCTGTATAGATTGAAAGGTCACTCAGAAGCAACCTTGATTCATGATACTACAAGTCCATGTGAACTATGCCATAGAAGGCTTGCTCACATAAACTACAAAGCCCTACCACATGTGAGCAAGGTAGTCATAGGCCTACCAGACCTAAAGATTGATCAGGAAGGATGTAAAGGATGTGCGAAAGGAAAGAACATAAAGAATCCATTTCCGAAGAGCGGCACCAAGTCATAAGGAATATTTGAACTTATACACTCAGATGTATGCGGTCCTATGCCCTCAACATCTTTAAGTGGGTATGTATATTATGTAACTTTCATTGATGATTACTCTCGTAAGACTTGGGTTTACTTTTTGAAATAAAAAAATGAAGTGTTTGGAAAGTTTAAGCCTTTAAGGAATTCAAAGCCTTGGTAGAGAATTTTTCAGAAAGAAAGATCAAGACACTTAGGTCAGATAATGGAGGAGAGTATACTTCAAATGAATTTGGAAACTTTTGCAAAGATGCCGAGATTAAGAGGGAACTTACCACTCCCTATAATCCACAACAGAATGGTGTTGCTGAAAGGAAGAACCGAACCATTATGGAAGCAGTGAAGACTATGATCCATGATCAAGGTCTTCCTATGCACTTATGGGCTGAAGCAGCAAGGACAACAGTATGTGTCTGGAACAAATATCCCATAGTGCACTTGGGTTCAAAACCCCTGAAGAAATGTTCACAGGCAAGAAACCAGAGGTAAGTCACCCAATGTTATTGGAACCGGACCAGTCATCGAACTGGCGAAGCCCAAAATGTGAATTGGACCAGAACCGGCAAAAAACTGGGTAAAAAGCCGGTTGACTAAAAAATACATAAAATATTCATATTTTGTAAAAAACATATATATTCATGTGCATACATATGAATCCAAACCATTAATACAAAAATACGCAAAGTTTCTCATATATATAGCAAATATGGGTCCAAATATCCAAAATAGCACCTAGTGCAATACATCTCTGAGGTTTTGAACCAAAGTACATTAACAAAGAGGCTCCAAAGTACATTAGCAAAGTTTTATTTTCTGGGTTTTTTAAAAAAAATTGAGTTTCGTGAGTCCCCAGTCCAGACCGACCGGTTTTGGCCGGTTTTGTACCTGGTTTGGAAAAAAATCCGGTTTTTTGAATTTTTTTTGCTGACCGGACCGGCCAACCCTGTAAACCGGTCAGACCGGCCGGTTTTGCCGGTTTCGATAACACTGAAGTCACCTCAAGATATTTGGTTGTCCAATGTTTGTTCATATTCCAAAAGAGAAAAAAACCAAGTTGGATCCTTCCGAAAAGAAAATAATATTTGTTGGGTATTGTGAGGTCTCCAAGGTATTCAAAATCTATATACCAGGTTACCATCATATAAAAATTAGCAGGGATATAACACCTTTGATGAAGATACAACTATCAAGAAATCGAGAAAGTGCCAACTTGAAGAAACATATGAAGAAGCTGTAGCTCCCTGTCACGTCCCCATGCCTCCGACCGGCGAAGAGGACGCGACACAGGCTTCAAACTCCCGGGCTGGGAGCCCATGAACATATGTATGCATAAAAATTTGCATAAACAGAATGCTTAAACATGCACATTGAACATTTATCATGCACAGATGCAATCATTTGCCATGCACAGCGGAAACAACATACATTTCTACAGCATTCATTCAACATCATTCATCATATCAATTTAACAGTAATCAGGATTGCAGAGGCAAAATAAACAAGATCACTTATCTTATGATGAACTCGATCCGCAACCAGCTACGTCGCTGCAACGTTCCACCCAACCATAGGCCAGCGTGCTCATCAATCTCTCAGCAACGCTGCCACCCCCGAGATGGGCATGATTCTCCAAGGAATAAGGGAACTAGCAGGCTGACACATAGCCAAAGATAACCAAAACACAGCCAAGCCAACTCAGTTGGGTTTATCAGGCCATCTAGGAGTTTGGGAAAGGCTAATTGCTAAGCTGGTGAGCTCATTACAGAGCTAAGAACACCTACACCAGAACTAACCTGACCTCTAAAACACCCATACACACCCAACACAAGGAATCAGTCCCTTCTCTGCTACACAGTCCCTCAGACCCTGCATTCCCTTCCAGTGCTATTCAGGGGTGATGGAGAAGAAGGCCAGCCCTCTAGCTCTGTCTGTGTGGTTTCCAGCCACCAGGTTTATCAAGCAAAACTAAGCCCCCTTCCCTGCTCCTCTCACAGTCCGAAGACCAACCATTGCCCTTAGGCAATTAATTTAGCTGCCACAGCTTAAATAGGGAAGACAAATTCTTAGTCATTATTGGCCCTAGCGTGGCCAAAATGACTCTTCAAACGAAATTACAACAGCCCCAAAGATGTAAGGAGGACCTCGGCAACACAGCCAACAATGTGGGAAAATAATAATCCCCAAATGTATCAGTGAGCACAGCTCACAGCAAACGTGGGGAATACATCCCGTCCTGGGCAATAGAATCACTGAGAAAACACACAAAGACCACGCAGAGGAAGAGAGAAAATATCGACTTTCGATAGCCACAGCATCCGCGATTTCGCAGGGAAAGAACGACGTGGGAAAACCCAGAAATTCCTGTGCGTGAGAGGAACAATCAGACCCCGTGAGGAATGAACAGACAATGAGGCCCTACGTGAGGAAGAACAACTCTTCCTGGGCGCGTGGGTGATCAACAACAGCTGAGAGGATGCAAAATTTGATGTGCGTGAGTAACAGCAACAATTCCCTGCGTGAAGATGAGCAACAATGGCAAGGACGTGAATTTGGAGGGCGTGGGTGTTCAGCACAGGCGTGGGGTGAAGAAGAATGTCTGCGTGAGGGATTGATGGTCGTTTTTCCCCTTCCATTGTGAAGTCAAACGTGGATGGAGTGTGCATGGGGGCAAGGACTGACAGTCCTGCCACCCCACTCCCAAAATAATTAACTGCCTCAACCACTAGTAGCCATTCTTCAATGAAAGTGGTTGGGATAAGACAAAGGAAGAAGACACATGGGTTTTTCTCTCATTGGCCAAGGTTTGACAAATTCTCCCACATCCTTAGCCTTGTGAAAATCATGCCCCATTCGATTTAGTTGCCGCGACCGTAGCTGGTTGTGTTCATTTTAATTATAGATGCATATTTACATGATGGCAAACTTAATATATGTATGCCGCATGCCCCGATATACCATCGGCGACAATTTAAATCCAAAACATAACATAACCGATCAATGGTGGGGCCTTGGCCTTTAGCTCCACACCATGATCATTACAATATATATACATCATATACATCTAGTGCAACGGGGTCAAAACCGGGACGTGACACTCCCAGAGTTGTAGAACCGATGAAAGCAGTTGCACCTTCTCTTGATGATGAGATTTCGGAAGCAATGATAGAAGAATACCAATCCATAATGAAGAATGATGTGTGGGAAGTAGTTCCCAAACCAGAAGGTAAAAGTGTGGTATCTTCCAAATGGATCTACAAGATAAAACATACAGCTGATGGAAGTATTGAGAAGTACAAAGCCATATTTGTGGCCCGTGGATTTTCTCAAAAGGAAGGAATCGATTATGAAGAGACATTTGCTCCCGTAGCAAGGTACACTTCTATCAGAACCATCATGGCACTAGCAATCAAGACAAAATGGAAGTTACACCAGATGGATGTGAAAACAACCTTCCTAAATGGTGTTATTGAAGAAGAAGTGTACATAGAAGAACCACAAGGTTTTGAAGTCGAAGACAGAAGGACACATGTCTGTAAACTGAAGAAGGCTTTGTATGGATTGAAGCAAGTTTCAAGAGCTTGGTATGGAAGAATCGATAGTTTTATGACAAGCTTGGGCTTTACCAAAAGTAAGGTTGATCCTAACCTTTACTTCAAGATTATGGATGATGAACCTGTCATATTGTTGTTGTATGTGGATGATTTATTCCTAACAGGGAATGAGAAGCAAATCTAAGAGTGTAAGAAGAAGCTCATTGCAGAATTTGAGATGAAAGACCTTGGTTTGATGCATTATTTTCTAGGTCTTGAAGTATGGCAGAGCCTAGAAGGAATCTTCCTTAACCAAGGGAAGTATGCAGTGGAAATCCTGGAAAGGTTTGATACGTTGGAATGTAAAGCCATGGCCACACCCATGGATACACACTTGAAGTTGCTGGTTAATGCTTTGTCAGAATTAGTGGATGTGACACTGTACATACAGATCATTGGTTCATTGATGTATTTGACGAATACCCAACCAGATATATGCTTTGTTGTGAACACCTTGAGTCAGTATCTGGTCGAGCCTAGACATGTTCACCTGATAGCTGCAAAGAATGTGTTGAGGTAATCGAAAGGTACAGTAGACTATGGTCTCAGTTATACTAGAGATTACGACTTCAGACTGTATGGTTATAGTATATACCGATTCAGATTGGGTAGGAAGTGTCTTAGATAGAAAGAGCACTTCAGGAGGATGTTTCAGTCTGGGGTCAGCCATGATCTCATGGCTAAGCAGGAAGCAGTTCAGTGTTGCTCCTAGCACTGCAGAAGCAGAATGTATTGCAGCTTTTTCCGCCAGTTGTGCAGCCATATGGCTTTGGAAGTTGTTGTCAGATCTATTTGATCTAGAGATGGATGCTACCGTGATTCTATGTGATAACCAAATCTTCTTGAAGATGACAAAGAACCCTGTGTTCCATGATAAGATGAAACACATAGAAATCCGGTACTTCTACATTCGTGACATGGTGTAGAAGGGAGTTATGAAGCTCCAATATGTGAGCATAGATTAGCAGGTTGCAGATGTGTTGACTAAGCCTTTGTCTTGCGTGAAGTTTGAACACTTTCGAGACAAGCTTGGTGTTGTCTGTAAGGACTTCCCTTGAAAGAGGGAGTAGTATTGATGATACTATGGTATCCTGATCACACCAGGTAGCTCAGTTGGGACTAATCATCCTTAGACTTGGTCCCGTAATTATGAAAGGAAGGATCGTCTTAAATGTTGATGTGAGTGGATTTGATCCTGTGAGTGGATTTGATCTTGTAATTCCGAAAGGAAGGATCGTCTAAGATGTTGGGACTAATCATCCTTAGACTTGATCTTGTAATTCCGAAAGGAAGGATCGTCTTAAATCTTGATGTGAGTGGACTTGATCTCGTAATTTCGAAAGGAAGGATCGCCCAAGATGTTGGGACTAATCATGCTTAGACTTGATCCCATAATTCCGAAATGAAGGATCGTCCAAGATGTTGGGACAAATCATCCTTAGACTTGATCTCGTAATTCCGAAAGGAAGGATCGTCTTAAATGTTGATGTGAGTGGACTTGATCCCATAATTTCGAAAGGAAGGGTCGTTTAAAATGTTGGGACTAATCATCCTTACACTTGATCCCGTAATTCTGAAAGGAAAGATTGTCTTAAATGTTGATCTTGATGGACTTGATCTCGCAATTCCGAAAGGAAGGATCGTCTAGGATGTTGGTGGACTTGATCCCGTAATTCCGAAAGGAAGGATCGTCCAGGATGTTGGTGGACTTGATCTCGTAATTCCGAAAGGAAGGATTGTCCAAGATGTTGGGACTAATAATCCTTAGACTTGATCCCGTAATTCCGAAAGGAAGGATCATCTTAAATGTTGATCTTGATCTCATAATTCCGTAAGGAAGGATAGTCCAGGATGTTGTTGGACTTGATCCCATAATTCCGAAAGGAAGGATTGTCTAGGATGTTAGTGGTGGACTTAATCCCGTAATTCCGAAAGGGAGGATCGTCTTGTGTATGTATGTGTTAGCTGTGATCAGTATTGGTAGCTCCACAAAGACTTGATCCCGTAATTCCGAAAGGAAGGATCATCTTGTGTATGTATGTGTTAGCTGTGATCAGTATTGGTAGCTCCATAGAGACTTGATCCCATAATTCCGAAAGGAAGGATTGTCCAAGATGTTGGGACTAATCATCCTTAGACTTGATCTCGTAATTTCAAAAGGAAGGATAGTCTTAAATGTTGATCTTGATGGACTTGATCCTGTAATTCCAAAAGGAAGGATTGTCCAGGATGTTGGTGGACTTGATCCTGTAATTCTGAAAGGAAGGATCATCCAGGATGTTAATGGTGGATTTGATCCCGTGATTTCTAAAGGAAGGATCGTCCTGTGTATGTATGTGTTAGCTGTGATCAATATTGGTAGCTCCGCAAAGTCTTGATCCTGTAATTCCGAAAGGAAGGATCGTTTGAGTACCACAGATGTGTTGTCCATGATCCCATAATTTCGAAAGGAAGGATCATGTTGGTTGTTGTTACACCTGCCATAGATGATGTTACTTCAGCCTTGAGCTGTTGATGATGATGTTGTTATGCCTGTCACATGTTGTTAATTAAGAACTAGAGGAACAAACCGAGAAGTTAAAAGAGGACAAACAGTTGCAAGACTATCTGGAAGATTCAAAATAATAATAATCTATTAGAAAACAAATTAGTTCAAATCCACAAGGAAGAATCCAGACTATCCATAAAACAAATTCCAGTTGAGGAAGAAGAAACAAACACAAATTCGGTTCCCATCACAGTTCAAAAGGAAGTCAATCTAGCAGAAAATCAAACAACGAGAACTCCTTATCGACACCCAAATTACAAAAAGCATATTGACCAACGACAGGGTCAAAATGAACATAAATAGAGGAGACATGATTTCAGAAGAGAAAGAACACAAAATGAACAAGCTAAACAGAAAACGAGAAGTGCCATCCAACAAAGCGGTCAACAAACAACTCCAATAAAAATAGATCTCGGATGGACAAGTTCACAAACAATGTGACAATTTTTCTCGGGAATCTGTAACTCATATCCTTTTGTTTCATTAAGTGTTGCAGTTACTAACACAAAGCTCGAGAAGATGTCGTTACAGACAAGAAATCAAACGTAAGCCTTGTCTTCTATAAGCTTTGAGGACAAAGCTTCTCTAAGGGGAAGGCAATGTTATATAAAAATTATATAACATACCATAAATCAATAATACTAAATATTAATATTGATTATTAATATTAATATAAATTAATAAGTAATTAATAATTATTAAATAAGAAATAATTAATTCAATAATTATGAGAAGTCAAAAGATATGACATATATTCAAAAGGCGCAAAATGGCTTATAAAGCCCAAGGCAATGTAATTGTAAATCATCTCTTATTTTATAAAACATATATTTTATTATTCATGGATTATTGTAACTTGGCTTATCTACGCTGGTTATTTCTGTAAGAAACAAAGTTTCTTTGTTTCAATAGGTAGCTAGGAGTCAGTCTCGTCTATCTTAAAACAACTTGGGCAGATTTAAGCTATGATGTTGGCATGGTATCACAATATATGCCTTTTCCCAAACTATTGATTTGAGAGTTGCAAAAAGAACCTTTTGGGAATGGAACATTGCACTATGGTTCGAAGTCTTTTCACTATGATAACTTCAAGTTGATTGGTCACACATATTCAAATTGGGTAGGTTGCTTAGACGAAAGGAGATTTACCACAGTTCATTGATTTAACATAGGATCAGAGAAGTTTTGTGGGACTGCAAAGCAACCGACAACTACATTTTTCTCCATAGAAATAGTGGTCAAAGTAGCAATTAGTGCATTGTCTAAAGCATTATGGCTCAAGAGGATTCTTGGTGATTTCAGCATACAACAAATTGAAGCCACTCCTATATTTTGTAATAATCAAGTTTTATCCAACTCACAAAGAATCTTATGTTGCATGTTAGGGCCAGGCACATCGAGGTTCACCCACTAGTACATCAGAGAACAAATATAGAACTGTTAGAATTTTTTACTTTAACAATGGTTACATTGATCTTCAAACAATTTGCATTAATTCATCATAACCATATGCAAAAGGATCACTGAAAGAAAGACAAGTGCAACAACACAAAAGAACACACGGATTTTCCTCTGGGAAACCATAAGGGAGAAAACCCAACAACTTCTTTAGTATAGATTCCGTCACCAAATACAATGCCAAACCAAGATAAGATGATGCCAAAAGATAAGAGCAACTTCTTCTTCTTCCCAACGATCTTCTTCTTCTCTCTCTTGCGCACTTGCTTGAGCAAATTGTGTGTCCAAATGAGAGGTGCGCTCTCTCTATTTATACACATCATGTTGTTAAATTTTAGCATGTGCATGTATTCTTTTCATTTTGCAGACTATAAGATAGATAACAATAAGATAAGTGCAGTAGATAATCAAGCATCAACACACATGAACACCAGATGTTTTCACGGGGAAACCTTTAAAGGACAAAAACCCCAAAAGCATTAGTAATTCATTCCTTAAATGAGATGACCGAGTTTGTAGTAGCAATAAAATCTCAGAATTCTGAGATGAATGCTTTTCATAATTTGTCAAGCCCTAGCAGGCTTGACCAACAACATCAAACCCTAACAGGTTTTGACCAACAAATGGCCACGTGGAGAGAGAAAACCAACTGCCCAAAGATTTGCAGACTAAGGTCTGAAGTCCAACATTTTCTCTTTGTTGCCCGAGAGTCTTTTCCCGTTGCCCGAACTGTTTTGGGTTGCCCGAGCCTGCTGTGCTACTGCCCGAGCCTGTTATCCCTCTGCTTGGACCTGTTATGTTGCTGCCTGAAATAAATTAGGTCTGCCTGTGAAGAGTATAGGGCTGCTCAAATTTCCTGAGGGTCGCCCGAGTCAGATTAGGGCTGCTCAAGGTTTCCCCGAATTGTTATGTGTCTTCCCTGTTGAGAAGTAGCCAGCCCGTGAGGAGAGACAGGCTGCCCGTGTAGTTGCCTTGCTGCTTGAACCACTTCTGTGGCTGCCCGGAGAGGGAAGAGACCTGCCCTATTGCTGCCCGAACCACTGCAGTCCCGCATCCCAAATCTCTGCAAGATGTCAACTGCATACTTCCCTTGAGTTAGGAAGATCTCACCTGGCTTTTGCTAGACTTCTAAGCCAAGGAAATAATGCATCAAACCAAGATCCTTCATTTCAAATTCAGAGGTAAGCTTCCTCTTACACTGAGCTATCAGCTATTCCTCTCCAGTCTGAAAAGTCATCCACATATAAGACTAGGATCAAGATATGGTTATGAACAATCTTAAAGTACAGATTGGAGTCAGCAGTACTTCTTGAAAACCCCAAGCTTTGAAGGTAGTCATCAATCCTTGCATACCAAACTCTCAGGGCTTGTTTGAGCCCATACAAAGCTTTCTTCAGTTTACACACATGGGACTTGTCCCCATGAGTCACAAATCCTTCTAGTTGTTCAATGTAGACTTCCTCATCAATTTTGCCATTGAGGAAGGATGTTTTTACATCCATCTGATGGAGTTTCCATCCGAATACAGCAACAAGAGAGATGATGGTTCTGATAGTGGTATATATGGCAACAGGAGCAAAATTCTCATCATAGTCTATGCCGTCCTTTTGAGTAAAGCCACGAGCTACAAATCTGGCCTTGTACTTCTCAATGCTGGCATCAACAATATGCTTGATTTCGTAGAGCCATCTTGAAGTTACCACTGACTTTCCTGTTGGTCTGGGAACAACTTTCCACACATCATTTTTCATGATTGAACTGTATTCTTCAATCATAACATCATTCCATACCTGTTGGCTTGCTGCTTCTTTCTATGTAGAGGGTTCTACATTTATGAGCTTGCTCATAAGGCCTGAGTACTTTTGTGGCGTTATGCTTTCTCTAGAAGTTCCTGGAAAAGCTTTATGCTTCTCAGCTTCTTGCATAGTTTCTCGGTACTAGGCAGGTCTCCTTTTGGAAGGAGGGACCTCAAGTAGTTCTTCTGGAGGACTTCCAAGTTCCTCAGGTACGTCTGGAATTTGAGTCTCAAATTCTTCTTCCTCCCTCTGAACTTTAGTATCTGGAAACTCGGTGGGGGAATCTTTTACATTCTTTGAAAGCTCTTTTGTTTGAAAAAACACAAATCCCTCATGGAATATTACATCTCTACTGGCTTTAATGTACCTTTGTCTAGGGACATAGATGCGGTAAGCTTTTGAGCTTTCACTGTAACCAACAAACATGCCTTTCTTTCCGGAAGGATATAGCTTAGCCCTCTTTTCTTTTGGTACATGAATATACATAGGAGTGCCAAAATTCCTCATGTGGTCAACTGCAGGTTTCTGTCATGTCCCCTCAAAGTGGCCATTAAAGTGTTGACCATACTGGACTCCTAGGAGGGGCTCAATTTGACATTAATCATGCTCCCTAGGGAAACTTTG
>LPNX011110963.1:224191-306561 GCA_001517045.1 Pseudotsuga menziesii
TCCCTAAACCCCTCCTCCCTTTTCTTCCATCTCCCTTTCTATTTATAGCAGGTTTATGGAGCGCTAATTTAAGCCATTAAAGATTATTCCAGAATTTATTACAGCCTCCATCAAGTTTTGGTTGAGTTCCAGTGAAGCCCATGCTTCACCTGTGCTCACAACCACTTTTGTCGGTCATGTTCTGGGCCTCCTGCCCCTTTATTTTGGAGTCTCCCTGTAATGGTCAGTTTAGTATTTGATTTCTGATCTGTAGCAGAATATTACTCTGTAATTTATATATATCAGGTCGAAACATATTTGTTCACAAAGAATTTTGTCTTCAGTTTCCTCAAAAAAGCTTATTTTATCACTGTATGGGGGAAAATTGATGAATCAGAGTGCTATGAGGAATATGCAAGGTTGGGGAATTGTATGAAGAGATTTTATATGTTCAGTGGGATGTTATTTACCTCTGTAATAATTCATATGTATATCAGAAATTAAATCTACACGAATTAACTGCTTAAATCTAGACCCTAGCTAGATTGCTAGCTTTCATTGACTAATCTTGCCAAATTTGATGTAAAATGAGTTCTGCTAACTCAAACTGAGCCTCGTTTGTTCCTGTGGGTCACTGACAAACTCACCTTCCCTTACATACCTCCAGAACAATTTTTATTTGGGTCTGTAATGCATTTTTGGATCCTCCATTGCGCTGGATTTAACTAGGCCAAAACTGTCGAAAAAACCAACATTTCTTCGAAACTACTCAGAACTTTCCAGGACTTATGAAAATTGTCCAAAGCTGTTTATTACATTAAATTAATACTGTAACAACCCTCTGCAAGTTTTCATAAGCCCCTGGTTGGAACAGACCGAACTACTCTTCCTAGTTTCACGGTTTGACTGCCCAGAAGCGTGGTAGTAGGTTTCCGCGGAGCGGACTTTGAACCCTAAATGGCATCAAATCTAAATGTGTTAGGGAAGAGGAAATTATATGTATGAAATATCTTTGGTTGCTTCCCACTACTCAGTCCTTTTGCTTGCAAAATTTCCCAGAAGAAATCCCTGATTTGCCCAGTCCGAGAAGGCTTTGTGTGAATTAATTCAATTTCAGAAATTTTAATAAAAAAAATTGCAGCAAGTTAATATTCTTATTTGTACATCATATAAGGGATATTACAACTGGCTTTAATGTACCTTTGTCTAGGGACATAGATGCGGTAAGCTTTTGAGCTTTCACTGTAACCAACAAACATGCCTTTCTTTCCGGAAGGATCTAGCTTAGCCCTCTTTTCTTTTGGTACATGAATATACATAGGAGTGCCAAAATTCCTCATGTGGTCAACTGCAGGTTTCTTGTTGATAAAAGCTTCTTCTGGAGTCTTTTCCCCCAAGATGGCATGAGGGATTTTGTTTTGAATGTACACAATAGTACATGCAGCTTCAACCCTTAAGGATAAAGGAAGATCAAGGCCAGTTAGCATAACTTTAGCAGCTTCACAAATTGTTCTATTCTTCCTTTTTGCAACCCCATTTTGTTGAGGGTTGTAAGGCACTGTCATCTCCCTCTTGATTCCTGCTTCTTGGCAAAAATCATCAAATTCATCAAACTCATATTCACCTCTGTTATCTGACCTTAGGATACAAATGTGTCTTTCTATCTGATTTTCAATCAAGGCCTTGAACTCTTTGAACTTGTCAAAGGTTTCACTCTTGACTTTGAGAAAGTAGATCTAGGACTTTCAAGAGTGATCATCTATGAACAAAACATAATACAAGCACCCACTCAAGGAGGGTGAAGACATAGGCCCACATTTGTCAGAATGAATCAAATCCAAGATTCCTTTAGATCTATTCTTGCTTTTGGAGAAAGATCTCTTAGTGTTCTTACCAGAGCACAACCTTTGCAAACACCATCATGATTAAGAGAAATCTCAGGCATACCTGTAACCTATGAAACCGGATTCATCCAAAAGGGCCTGCGTGTCCCGTGTCTGCGTGTCGGACACGGACACGCTGACAAAACGTGTCCGACACGTCTTTGCAGCGTGTCCTGTTTTTGGACACACGTGTCCGAGTGTGTCCTGTTTTCGGACACACGTGTCCGGAAAACAGGACACTTTTTCCACTAAAAAAGCGCCCAGAATTGCTTTAAATAAAAAATTTCACTTTCTTTTTATCATTTGCAAGTGTGGAGAGGGCTCTAAAGTGTGTTTGGTGTGCAGGTGAAGAAGATTTGAAGGATTTAAATGTGTAATTACTAATGTTAAATGTGCATTGATTTTGATTTCTATTGAATATTTGTAAAAATTTGGATCTATATGTCTATATTTTTAATATATATAATATTTAAATATATATATATAACGTGTCCTACGTGTCCTGATTCTGGGGGTCACCGTGCCCGTGTTGGACACTCGAATCCCCGTGTCCTTCGTGTCCCGTGTCCCAGTGTCAGGTGACTTAGCCTGTAACCATCTTTTGAAGGCCTGGAAGAGTTGTATAGTGGAGATGTCCAAACCTTCGATGCCACAACTCACAGGGATCAACTGTGTTGTGAACCAAAGCTTGTGTGGAGTTTTCAGAAGCTTTGTAAAGGCCTCCCTCTTGAACTCCAATTGGTACAATTGAGCTTAGATTTTCATTCTTTTCCCATAGTAGGACCTTCTTGTCCATGAAGAGAACTCTGTAGCCTTTGTCTTCTAAACCAGCAACAGAGAGGAGGTTCTTCTTTAACCCAGGGACATGTAAAATGTCATCAATATGCAAAACTGTGCCTGATTCAAGTTGAAGTGAGGTTGAGCGAACTCCTTCAATCTTGTAAGTGGTGTCATCCCCAAGTTCTACTTGAGTAATGAACTTCTTCTTTCAGTAGCTGATGAGTGCTTCACGGAAACCTGTCATATGTCTGGAAGCACCACTATCTACTAACCAAGGGTTAGCACTGTTAGTGATGGATTCAAAAAGAGTAGAGATCAGGTAGTATTTCCTTCTAGGTTCATCTTCTTTGGTTGCCTCAACATTCTTCTTCTTTTGTAGCAGGCTTGAAACCTTCTTTTGAACTTCTCTTTGGCTGCCTGCAATCCTTGGCAAAATGTCCAATCTTATGACAATTAAAACATTCTAAACTTGGAGCACTTGAAAATTTACCTTGTTGTTTCTTTTCCTTGTTTTTCTGAGTGAAGGGCTTCTTGAACTTCCTTGTCTTAGCTGTAAGAGTAAGGTTCCCTTTCTTGGCACTAGTTGCTTTGCTTTGAACTCTTCCTTCTTCCTCCAAACAGTGATGCCAAAGTCTATCAAAGTTTGGCTGAGTTTCACGTCCACTTACAGCTGCCAAAAGGGTTTCCCAAGAATTGGGAAAATCATTGAATACAGTCTGTACAAGGTCATCATCATTTACAGGTATACCAATAGCAGTAAGTTGATCTCTTACCTGTGCAATCCTTGTGAAGAAGGGGGAAAATCCTTCATCCTTCATCTTTAATGTACAAAGCCTTTTCTTTAGTACTCTCTTCTGGCTAGGTGCCTTCTTTTCATACAAATTCGGCAAGGAGTCAAAGCATTCATTGGCGGTCTTCAATGGAGTGATGGTGGGCATGAAGGTTCCCTTGGTTGAGTCATAAATGATCCTCCTTGCCTTTGCTTGCTTCTTCTTGAAAGTAGTTCTACCAGCATTAGATTTAGGTTCTATTAAGGTATTAAGAACCAGACCATCAAGGTAATTTCTTTCCAGGGTGGCCATGAGCTTAGCTTTCCATGAGTTGTAGTTGGTTGATCCCTCAAGCCTCTCTTCTGGTCTGAAAGTGTTGGTGGCCATCTCTGCTTCACACGTCAGTTATCTAAGTCTGCAAAATGTCCCAAGGTATAGGAAGATTACAGTAATCTGCTCTCTTACTGGAATCTTCACATGCAAAGCTCTGATACCATGTTAACTTTTAGCATGTGCATGTATTCTTTTAATTTTGTAGACTATAAGATAGATAACAATAAGACAAGTGCAGTAGATAATCAAGCATAAAAACACATGAACACCAGATGTTTTCACGGGGAATCCTTTAAAGGACAAAAACCCCAAAAGCATTAGTAATTCATCCCTTAAATGAGATGACCGAGTATGTAGCAGCAATAAAATCTCATAATTTTGAGATGAATGTTTTTCATAATTTGTCAAACCCTAGCAGGCTCGACCAACAACATCAAACCCTAACAGGTATTGACCAACAACTGGCCACGTGGAGAGAGAAAACCAACTGCCCAAAGATTTGCAGACTAAGGTCTGTTGCCCAACATTTTTTCTCTGCTGCCTGAGAGTCTTTTCCTGCTGCCCGAACTGCCTGAGAAGACCTGCTGCTGCCCAAATGCTGCCCGAGCCTGTTGTGTTGCTGCCCGATCCTATTATCCCTCTGCCCGGACCTGTTATGTTGCTGCTCAAAATAAATTAGGGTTGCCTGAATTTTTTGAGGGCTGCCTAACTCAGATTAGGGCTGTTTGAGGTTTGCCCGAATTGTTCTGTGTCTGCCCTGTTGAGAAGCAGCCAACCCGTGAGGAGAGACAGCCTGCCCATGTGTTTGCCTTGCTGCTCGGAGAGGGAAGAGGCCTACCCTACTACTGCCCAAACCAAGCGCCTCCATTCTCCTGAAGAATGGCCCTCAGCCCTAGGCTAAGTCCCCCAGTCCTGGACTGGTTCAAATTCCCTGGTAACTGACTAGGTGCCTCCATTCAAAGAATGGCCCCTCAACTCTAGGCCGAGTCCCCCATTACTAGACTGGTTCAAGTTCCTGGTAACTAACCAGGTGCCTCCATTCAAAGAATGGCCACTCAGCTCTAGGCTGAGTCCTCCAGTCCTAGATTGGTTCAATATTCCTGGTAACTGACCAAGTGCCTCCATCCAAAGAATGGCCACTCAGCTCTAGGATGAGTCCCCCAGTGCTGGACTGGTACAAGTTCCTGGTAACTGACGAGGTGCCTCCATTCTCCAAGAGAACGGCTCTCGATGCTGCTTAAGAAAAATCAACACTCCCTCTCAGCGAGAGAGGTATTCTTTGCCATGCCAAGCTTGTCACGAAAGTACACAAACTTCGTTGTTGTCAGAGGCTTGGTCAAAATATCTGCAATCTGTTCATCTGTACGGATGTATTGCAGCTTCAGAGTGCCTCTCTTTACTAGGTCTCTAATGAAATGGTACTTCATTTCAATGTGTTTCGATCTATCGTGAAACAACGGATTTTCCGAAAGCTTGATGCAACTCTGATTATTACAATGAATAATCGTTGAGTCAAGCTTTCTACCGAACATATCAAAGAGAAGTTTCCTAAGCCAAACAACTTCTTTGTAGGCATCACTTGTAGCAATATACTCGGCTTTCGCTGTACTCTGAGCTATGGAACCCTGTTTCTTGCTGGACCAAGAGATCAATGCAGATCCCATACTGCAGCAGTAACCTGAAGTGCTTTTCCGGTCTACTGCATTGCCAGCCTAGTCCGAGTCAACATATCCGACTAATATAACTCCACTGCTGAAAGTATATCTGAGCCCAAGAAGGGAAAGACCAAGAAAAAAAAACATTCTCACAAGAAGCCTAGAAGATCTCAATAGAAGGATTACTCACATTTCAGACGTTACTCTTGTGATGAAAAATGACATCTTGCAAGAGATTGTCTCAAGAATAAAGGAAAGAAGAAGAGATACCATGCTCACGCTACCGAAGAGGAGAGGTAAGGCCACCTTTCTTATAGCTATGGGAGGATATGCCATTAATAATAAGAAGGCTATCAAAGAAGTCACATAATATTTAAAGAAGCTGGAAATGAAGCTGGACACTACCTGGAAATATGATCCACACTTGTTAATAAGAATATAGCAAGGAAGAAAGATTTGGAATCCTCAAGATCATCAATCTAAACCAGAATTGGAGTTACTAGGAAATAAGGTCACCTACAAAGAGGTACGGAGGATAATTGAAGAGAAAGAAAATCCCTCTAAGGTGATGGCTTAATCCTTCCCTGAGCCCACTTTAGAGCCCTCTAAAGCTCCTCCCTGTTATACTTTCTACAGGCCAAAAGGAGCCCAGGTCCCTGAATAATACATGAAATTTCTGGCCGCATGGTGAGAAAGATGTGATGAGTATGTGGTAGAAAATGTCATCAATGATAAAACAAGAAGAGGAGCTTGGTGGAGGATGAGGGTATTCCTAAAAGGAGAATGCTCCCTATTTATTTATCCCTGAAGACAAGATGTTTGATGACTTATATGAGGAATATCGCACTGATGATGATTCAGTGAAAGCTTTTGAAACATGGTCAAATATTCAAGAAGGAATAGGAGAGGTCAAGCTTGTATCAGAGGATAAAGGAAGTATCAGGGAAGATGGAGAGCTCACAACAATGGGAATCTGAGTTTCCTCACCTCCTAAAGAGGTTGAACCGTATATGAAACCATGGCAATGATATTCTCAATGGGATTTGATCTGAATCAAGGGCTCAGGAAAGAAGGGAAAGGAAGTAAAGATTTCATTCAGCTTGAGCAGAGACCCAAAAGATTAGGTTTGGGATTCGAGGCAAGTTGGTCAGATCAAGGACCATTAGTATCAATAGAAGAATATCATGGGAAGGCCCCAGAAGAAACACCACTTGGTTTCAATCAAAAGGTAAGCCAAGGATTTGAAATATCACCAGGGTGGGAACATGGTCAGTTGAAGGAAATGCTACAACAAAAAGAGATTAAGGATACCTTAGAACAAGAGCCCCTTAATTCAAGTAGAGAGCATCAACAAAAGGATGTTGAGGAATATAAAGAAATAGAAATTGGCTTTGATGAAAAGAATTTAGATGATCCAGTAGATGCAGGGACCAGTGCACCAATATAAACTTCTGGTGAAACGACTGCAATTACTGTTTAATCTCATCCTGAAGAAAAATAATATAATGTTGCAGAGATAGTTACAGAATCGGATGGCCTCTCCTCTCACTCATGGAAGCGATTATGGAAGAAGAAAGGGGTAAGATCGTGGGACCCGACGTTCAGGTAATAAAACAATCATCCAATATTTAAAAAAGGAAAGATGAAAAACCTTCAGGGGCAAACCGAAGAAGATAAGAGTAAAGCAGTTGAAGCAGTAGTGAATCCAAAAGAAGAAAAAGAGCAGGATGAAGAGATAATCAACTCCTAGCATGATATTGATCACTCTCATGGGATCCAACCTAAAAAAGGTGAAACTCCCCTCAATTATAGCTATGAGATTTTTGAATCTAACAAGTTCATGTTTGTTATGGTGTCAGGAAATACTGAGCGCGTCATCAAGCTTCAAGGTCTTAGAGATAAATGAGATCACAAACCCTTTTGTGTTACTGGAAAAAGAACACCAAAGGAGAGCAAACATCCCATAGTTCTTTCTTATAACAGAGTCCTTGGATTCACAGGCTCAAGCTAGGCCAATCTCCAAATTTGATCCTAGCACAAATAAGCCCAAAATAGTCACAATGGAGCCCCTGGCCAACAGATCGTACAGAGACTTAGAACCTAACGAATGGAGGATGTCCCAGGTTGTAGTGGACACTACAAATTTGCCTCCTGAGGATGAAGTGTCAATGGCTGAAGGGACAAATAGTATAGTATACAACAAATATGCCAAAAATGTAGTTGATTTGAATAAATACAAATGTCAAGTTGAAGTTCTCAAGACCAAGAACCAGTTGTTTTAAAGCTCCAAGGTGAAAAGTTTGGAAGGTGACAATCAAAGGTTGCAAAATTTGATGGTTAAGCAAGGGAAAGGTACACAGGATTCTACATAAATTTTAACACTATTAGCTAAAAAGGATCAAAGGATTGAGGAGATAGAGAATTCTCAAATCACTCAAGCCTTCCCAGCTACCCTCCAAGTAATTACGGACTACAAGCAACTCCAAGATGAGTTGCAGTTCTTGAAGAGTTAAAATGCCTCATTGATCGCACTAAAGAAGGCGAATGAAGATAGGACCAGGGAGTTGCAACAATCAAAAGTAGAGGCAAGATAAACTAAAAGTAAACTGGATGAGATGGATAGTAAGCTAAATTCTTGTCACATGAAGTTAGTTGAGGAAAGGAGAAAACTGGAATCACCTCTTGCTATCATCCAAAACACAGGACTAGATGAGCAATTAATTGACCTGAGACAGAAGTTGGAGTAGAGAGAGCAGGAGAAGAACAAGTGGAAAGCCTAGGCATCTGGCGATAAATTAGACATCTTCATGCTGCAAGAAATCATTGAAAAGAAGAATGAAAGCTTCAAAGTGTAAGGAGAAAAGCTAGACAAAGCAAACTAAGAAGTCCATACTCTAAATAAAGAAGCGGCTCAACTCAAAGTACAAGTGGAATATTGGAAATTAAAGCATGAGATGCCTTAGCACAAGCTTTCATGGTAGATAAGCTGAGAAAGATCAAGATATATTTGTGGAAATGTACCTTCTAGGACTTGGCTAAAATTCAAGCCCACACACAATTTGTGGAAAGATCAAGATATATTTGTGGAAATGTACCTTCTAGGACTTAGCTAAAATTCAAGCCCACACACAATTTGCTTTAAGTTTCTATAACGTGTATTTGGAAGTTGTTGAGTATTTGGACAAGAATAGAGGAGACATCCAAAGCATGTGTTAGGTGGCTAGAGTAGTGAAAACAAAAATTAATACCTTAACTCCAGAGCAGTTATAGTCTATGCAGATTTATGACAGGATGGCCTCCATAATGCACATGGATAACTGTATTCATAGGGTCACTTCCATGAGAGTGCTGGAAGAAATGTTAAAAAAATCCACAGCTGTTGTCAATCCCTTGTTCAAAACAATGAATGTCATGATGTAGAATGTGCTTCCATCTCCTTGGAATGAGAAATATGAGCTTCTCTTAGAGAGCATATACACTCAGATAATGCAAGAGAAAATGCCAAAACTGATAGCAGCTTCCCAAAGGGAAAATTCGCCCACAAAGTGAATTACATGATGAGATGCAGACCTTAATGGCCACTGCTTCATTATTGAGGAACTTGATTGTTGTTATGGAAGATCTTGACTATACACCTCAGTCTGAATTAGAAAAATCCTTTAGGCTCTTGAAAAGTGGACCGAGTCCACCTGACCGGGTTTGGCAGAGTATACATGCATTGAAATTTTTTGTGACAGAAAAGTAGCAACAACCACAAGACATAGGAGATCAACAACAGACATTGCCATATAAAGACACAATGGGACCTTCTTGGACTCCTAAAAAATATATGCAAGGAAAAATAAAGAAAGGAACAAAATGACAAAGATAGCAAACCATAAGCTCTTAGCAAGAAGCGGTTACACCACCTCAGCAGCAAGGAAATGTCTCGCAACTATGACTTAAGGGCATAGTATGCATCCACAAGCATACTTCAGCTCGATATGAAGAGACAAAAGGAGGTTCAGTCATTTCCGATATTCTGAGACATTGAGAGAAGTTTCCAGGATCTGCCACATTAGCTTGTTCTTTCTTTCTTTTCTCATTTTTCGCCATGCAAGATCGTTGAAAATATGTTGTATTTTGAAAATAGATGATAAGCACCAAGGTTGTAGTGATGAATTAATCCCCTCTGATTGTACACTTCCATAGAATGAAATAAAATTGTTGAGTATTTTGGGACCAGGAATGAGGCAATGATGCCACTAGGTTTCTGAATCAGTAGCATTTTTATATGTTTTGTACTGATGTAATGTTCTTTCAAACCAGTAGACAAGTCCTCATCTGAATTCATTTGTCACATGGATCAAAACTTTATTATGCCTATGTGATGTTCTAACAATTCTCTTGAATGCATTTTTAATGGATAGTTGAAATTGCTTTCTTATTGAAATGTATGTCATGGTTACTGTTTTTCTTTTAAAGAATTGGGTTATAATTAAGGCGCACAGGCTATCCTTGCTTTGAGCTTATTTTGTTTTGGAATACATTGTTCATCTTCTTAAAAATTTCCACACATTGTTACTTTCATAGTTGATATTTCCCTCCATTCACCCCAAGTTTCAACTGTAAACCTAGTCAAGTTTTTCATGCAAATTTGAAAGGTACCTAGGGTGACATACTAGGATTCAAACCTCCCTATGTTTGAGGTTTCCCTCCCTTGGTGAAAGGACTGCCTTACTGACCTAAAGTGGAGCGGAGATGGTGCTCTTTGCATAGCCCTCCTTGGCATTTGCATCTTAATTAGAGACTATTTTGCAGCATTCAAACATGTAGCTGGCATAACTACCAAAGAAATCCCAAATCCGGTTGGGGTACAACCTAAGGGAAAACACATTGATAGGTAATGCTGGGAATTGTTTAGGAGCATAGCCACATGGTTTTATTCCTATCTAAAGTAACTTAGTAACGAGTACTGCAACTCCATTAGTCAACATGCTAGCATGCAAGGGTTGAGGATCAAACCTCCAAGTGCCCTAATCCTTCCATTTCAAACAATCAACCACTTAATTGGATGTGAGTTGTTGGCCCAAAAGCTCATCCAATTGAACTTCAATAGTGGTCCACCTCGTATTTGATCCATATGATTCGGATCTCTGCAAGTGAGGTTGAGCAATGACTCTCTTGGTTTGAGCATGATTAGGAGACAATTCTGGTTGTGAACCAATAGTTAGCCTTCCAACTTGCCAAGGTTACTACAAAAGAGACCAAGATTTCTATGCCCAACACTAAGCAAAGAAGATGGTAGAAGTTTTTCAAGTTGGGTTAGTAAGGATGTGGCCAAAGCTATCGACCAAGGAACCCTCATTACTACACATTGTTTCAGCTACCCATCTTGATGAAATTGTGGAACTCCTTTGTTCCTCTTAGAGACATCTTTAAGCCACAACTGAATATCTAGAAGTTTTGTTGGAAGTAGTGTAGTCGTAAGGCAGTCAAAAGCACTGTGAACTCATGGATTGCTTTTCACCTCTGGTTGCTAATGTTACCATAACCCATAACCAACTACAAACTACCATAGAGTAGAGTAGAACTATTTTCTTAGATGTGCAACATTGGATGGGTTTTCTCAAGAAGCACTAAAGGTTAGTGGACGAACTAGGAGATAAGATCAAGATGATGAATGTGGATTCCTAATCCATGACAAATCCTCTTGAGTAGCAAGGAAAATGTGTAGAAATTCATTCTACAAATGACCAACTAGATGCATTACATGAAGCAATAGTCATAGAAAAAAGTCATCCACGAGCTCCACCCAACTACATAATCCACATATCTAGCACTCCAGCAATTGGACTCTTTCAACAATGTAGAATGGGATGCCTTGGAGAATACAAAACACACTACCTTGGATAGCAAGTAGCTTTACGTGCTCATTTCTTGTGCCTCCATTTTGTTGGGAAAGTGGAAGACGCAGGTCAATGAGGGTCAAACCATCCATGATAAAGCCATTGCATTCATCCCTAATGTTGCCCCTTCATTTGAAAGTTCAAATAACAGGGTTGACTCGAGGGTAAGTCAATGGTTGTGGTCGAGGCTTGTCATCCCCTTCATTTTTGGAATAACGATTGTAGAAGATGGATGGAGCATGCAGAGCATGGGGATTTGTGCAAGAGGTGCAACAAAGGAAAAAAGAGGATGTGGTGCAAGTCAACGTGTAGTTAAAGAAGATGTTAATGCACTGAAGTGGATCATCTAGACTAGAACCATCTTGGTGTGATCAATATTAACTTTTATTTTTGTATAAAATGCCATAAGGGTTAGGGGATGGTGTTAGAGAGAGAGAGAGTTGATTTTTTTATGGATGAGGAGGGAAAGGGTATTGGCTAGAGAAAATATTGTAATGGGAGGGGTTATTCTTCTAAATCTATGGTTACGGGATGTTAATTCCTTGCATTGTATGAAGATGTATGTTGTTTAGGCTGGTTTTAATGAAATTAGGATGTTTTGGGAGCACCCTTTCCAACTATTGCACAATATGCTTAAATGTTGAGTCTACTTTGTCATTTATGTTTTAATGGTTTTATGTTATGGAATGTCCCACATAGATCTTTCTTCCTTAACAATAATACTTAAATTCTAATTTTCAATATGCATGAAGTTGCATCCATCCCTTAAAGACCCCCCGCCCTCCCCCCCCTCCCATTTTTCTCTAGTCTTGGATACACTTAAGTTGAGACCTTCTTCCTTATGGGAGGATTGAAAATGTCAATGCAACTAGACAACACCTAACCTTTGTTGGCTCCTATGTAAGGACCATGGTCTCTACTTGTCACTAATGTTGAAATGTAAGTGAGATTATGGTGATAAGGGACGACTGAGGTAGCTCTAGTGTGGTGAGAATGACTTCTCCTTGGATGTTCTTCACCATCTTGACTCTAACCAAGCATTGGGTAATTAATTCCTTTGGGAAAATCATTATTGCTGTTTCAAATTTTTTGTATGAACCTAGTTTGGATTTGGAATTGAGTTTTAATACACCCCTGCACTTTCCTTTCAATCCTTGGGGCTGAGAAGAATTTGGTTGGTCACCCTATGTGCTTGTTTACTCTAGGCTATGTGTTTCGGTTTAGTGCAATTCTAATGGGGAATTTGAGACCCTCATACTATTGAGTTTAGGTCATTATGATATCTTCATGTGGGCTAGTTGGAACCCTCAAATTCTTCTTTTGAATGCTTTCACTAGGATCTTCCTGTTTTGTTTCATTGTGATAATCTTGGTTGGGTTTACCTAGAGTCATAGGACCATGGATTGCCCCAAATCCCATGGGAATTATCTCTAGTAAATTCATGAAATTCATAGGGTTCTATGTAGACATGAGAATCTCATTAATGGAAATAGGACTTTTAAGCACCTTTTAAGGCTTCTGTGTAATAACCAAATTGCATGTCCAAGAACAAATATGAAATAATCAAAATACAATGATAATGGAAACCCTCCAACAAAAAAATAAAAAATAAAAAAATATCCAACTTTTGGGAAGAGAATGCTCCATATTACAAAATATGGTTTGCAATATAAATAAGGGTTCACATTCGATAGCGTCAATCTCATAATGTCTATGGGTTTTGTTAAAACCTAAAGAAGAGGAACCTATTAACCAAATACTAGAAGGTGTGGAATTCGGAAAGGTATGAGCTAGCTGTGGAGCAAAACTCCCTCCATCGGACGGAGGAGGAGCAAAGTCAACGCTAACTTTGCTCCTCCTCTGTCCAATGAGGGAGGATTGCTCCACAGCTAGCTTACTCCATTGGGAAATTAGGATACACAACCCACCAATCTTTAGTCAAGATGAGGTGCACCAAGCATGTTTTCCATTATTCAATTTTTTTTATGCTTTGGGAAACAAAGCTAGAATTAGGTAGTTTTTTAATGTTTATACTAGTAGCCATTTTAAAAAATTATGTTAGAAAGATAACATAATCATGTAGGCTTTAAATTCTTATAATTTTATTATATATTAAATTTTAAATTATGTAACGATTTATTAATATATTATAACAATGATTCAATTCAGATGCAGCTATTATTTTAATACACATTCTAATCGGAGTAGTCTATTTAGACTGCTACATTTTAATATAGTTTTTATATTGATACTAGTAAATAGTTAATTGTTATATTGATAATAATAAATATATTTATTATTTTACTTAACAACTACATTATATAGTAATTTTATTTTTTATTTTAAATCATTCTATTTATTCACATTTTCTTTTCACATAATATTTTTATCAATATTAACATATATTTTAAAAATAAATAAATAAAATTAATTAAATATATATTTATTCGCATTTTAATAGCAAGTCAAAATATCAAGAGACTGGATAGGCATAGCAAGTCAAATTAGTTGAGAGCCTTAAATAAAAAATATATATAACTAAAATATGAAATGCCATGAATTTTATATGGGAAAAGTGAATAGGAGTCAACGTAATCGTTAAGAGGCCAATTTTAAATGCAAAATCAGCTTGGTCGATGGAGTATAGAATGTCCAATGTTGGCATACGAGTCTACTGTTGATCATATTCATCCTTGAGGTGATGTAATATCCCTGAGTTTACAGAGACTCTTTAGTGGCATTTTGCAATGGCGGCCTTCTCACGACAGAAAATCTTGAGCTGGAATAGACTCCAGTTTAGGCAGTGACTTTGGCATTGCTATAAACGTTGTTATATAATCAAATTGGGTATGCGACTTTAAAGGAGAACATCACTTGTGTGAAGCAAAACGCTTTCAACATGAAGGAATTCACAGGAATGTTCAAATTGAAGGAATTTTGGTTGAATGTATAACACATAAGTTTGTATCTGGGTGTTGCAATGTAGGTTGAAAATTAATAAAAAGAGTGTCTAATTAACATTTTCGACCTCTTGTGATTTGACAGATTCTATGAGTGGTATATGATGATACCAAAACTGCTAAATAAATAAAATGAAACCTTAAGAGAACGCGGAATGATCTATGGCAGAAGCAAATGCATAATTGGGTTCTCTGGCCTTCACATTGTTTTACTGTGATTAACAAAACGAAATCCTGGAAAATACACATTTATGAAACCGTTCCTCGTCATCCTTTCACTGCTGTATATACTGATGAGTACTCTCTTGCTGCATGGTTCTGAAATTATTTGTAGCATAATGCCCGTGATGGATCGTTGTCTTTATGGCGCCCAGGTGAACTGGTATGGAATGAAATGTAATTCTTTCATTGTTGACAATAAATTTTAGATTTTAAATTTTAAATTGAGCGTGCTGCATGCATAAAACAAACTGTTCGCTACAAAAAGACACTTGGGTGAGCATGTTGGCAAATTGAGAGCAATTTTATCCTTAAAAGCGAAAAAATCTGAAAGCCACGGAATCCTTTTGTGTACTTGTTAATATTTGCTTGACCTTCAAGTTATAGCCGTACTTTGCTTATAGCAATTAGTGCCACGCCTTCACCATTATTCAAATTAATAGTAATGCGAAAGGAAATATAATGGACCAAACTAAACTAAACTAAATGGAGACGCTGTTTGGAATTCCTTTGCCAGTAAGCCCTCCTTGGCGACTCAGATCGGAGGTGTTTGGATAAAGCAAAGTATACGGAAACTTGGCAGGACCACACCTGTTCTTCAATCTATCTGCTTCTTGGTTTCTCTCTGTTATATTCTTCTCTATCTCTTTCAACTTTGAGGCAAAGCGTTCAAAGGCCTCTGTCACACGTTCGCCCTCACTCCATTCACTCGTCGCTCCCTGCCCCAGATATACCTCGTCTGTTGAGTGCCTCGATAGGATTTCTATCAGGGCCATGCTCAAGGTCGTTTGAAACTGGTTATTAATCGTTCCCAGAAAATACAAATCCTGCTTCTCCACCAGATCTGAAAATTCTTGGGTTCCTTCTTCTGGAATTAGCCTTCTGCTTATAGCGGGCCTATTGGGCATGTATCCGCCGTAAGGGTATTGCCCAAAATTAACTGCAGCGTGGAGACCTGAGGCCACCCATATGATTGTTGTTAATGCCTTTTTAACTTCGTCCACGCTCTCCATACTGTACCACCATTCCTCGTCCTTCTTGTCTCCGTGACCAACATTTCTGATTTCGGTCCACCATGCTTGAAGTTCTGTATCAGATTTCACTGCATCATCGTTCTCGTAGTACAAGGAAAGGTACTCCTTAACCCATGAATCTATTGCGAACCATATCTCCAATCCATCTACAGCGTAAGGGTAATCTTCGATCATCAGCTTCAGCCCGTGGGGCATTGATGAATCTACCACTGCCATACCCCTGTTATATAGGTAACATATTAATCAAAATTCAAATGGATGACACTCGGATCAAGCTCAGATTTCAGTCAGTATTGATTATGATTACCTTTTGAGGAGATCTGCAGGCAACCCTTGTTCGTCAAACCTCCAGTCCTTGTACGCTACCGCAGACATCTCCATGGCATACTTTCCAGGGAAGACTGTTTGTTCAAGAAAGCCTTCAGCATTTATAAGAACTTGGCGAGCCAAAGCATTCATGTTCATGGTGTCCAGGAAGTGGGGTCTCAGTAGCTTGTGAACTGGATGCATCACACTCAACTGTCTGTTTGTAGCAATGACAAATGGTTCCATGACAGCATGAGTCTTAAGCCTGAAAAATCCGACTATTATTCAGCCTGGACCCTATATATAATGATATGTAAATACGAAAGATATTCTGCATGTACTCTAGTAGTTGCTAATTAGATTTTACCAGTGACTGATAAGCTGATGGTAGCCAGAATCATTAACGACCACATAGGCTTTAGCGAGCTGCCATAGAGCTCCTTGTGCGCCCTCATCTGCTGGAGTAAACACCTTCCGAACACTTTCGCGGCCTTTATCTGAAGGGGGTAGGCTCAGCTCGATTGCAACTGGTTTTAATGTGCCATCTTTCTTCAGGAAGAGAATTGTGCGAGAAGCATATATCTTTAACTCGGTAGAGAGAATGTTTATTCGATTCACATAAGGTGTGATGGCCTCATGGTGGTCCAAAATGAACAGTTTGTTTTCGTCCAGAGCCTAAAATAATAAATATCATATCAATCTATAAATATATGAAACTCACTGCAGATCAAGGGAGTTAGACATTCGAAGACTTACATTAACAAACTTTGAGTTGATTCATACCTGCTCCACTGTTAGCTCGTCGAGATTCTTTTCTATATGTAAAGCAGTGATAGAACTGAGCTGAGGACCATATATCTCCGGGTCCAGTTTACTTTTTGGAGGAAAGCCCTGTCAATTCAATCATAACGTTCAAACTTTGTAGCCTAAGTGTCATTAAAAACCAAGCGATCTACCTTCATGATTTTTCTATTTCCTAAACTACAACGAAACTAGATGGAGAGGCTATGGCTTTGCTAATTACTTGGAGTCTCTGTATAATAACCGGATCGACACCTGCCAACATCTGGCGCGCAAACTCTTCGTCCTTACTCCATGCAAATTCGTCAGCTGTGACCATTAAACCCATTTCCACAAAGATTAATTATCCAGAATCTGTTGGAAATCTAGTGGCGAATAAGAGCATCCAGTGACGAGTTTAGAAGAGAAGTACTTACTGGCAACAACTCCAGGAAGGGGAAACTTGTGCAATTTTTGGTCGCCTGTTTTGAGGAACTCCTTGATGAGCTCAAGAGGAATGAGATTCAGCGCAGCGTCGATAATTGGGTTGTCGGGCAGCTTTATCCCATCAGAATAGAGTTTCATAATGTCTTCAAAAGAGTTGAATTGTTTAGAGGTATTGAAGAAAGATTTGAGCTCTGCTACCGAGAATTGCAGGAGTGACTTGAGGGCATACGCCAGGACATCAGAGAATTTCGGATGCCCAAAACGTTCATCCCGTGGGACGTAGATGCCAAGGCTCACGAGTAACGGCAATCTGCTTTCAGTAGCGGGGTCTGCCATTAATAAACGCAGGCCACAAAATTAGCCGTTTTATAACGCCCTGCCATGTCTCATTGACAAAATGAACAAATGGGGATTGAGTTGTTCTATAAATGGGCATTAGAACTAAACTGACCTGTTTTTGTAGGAGGACGGCCCGTTCTACCCCTCCGGGGGTATGGAAACTGTTGAGACCCTCCCAGCACTGGTCTACTGAGGTGTACACCCTTGTCTGGTTCTCCAAGATCATTGTAGAAATCGTAGTCATAAATTCTGTCACAGTCCTTCCTCTCAATCTTTGCCATTCCATAGCGTTCGCCTCTCAGGCTTATGAGCTCCTCATTCCTCAGTTTTATGAGCCCGGAAGGACATTTCGCAGGAAGATAGCTCTGCAGATCATTACAATATAAAGCATTTAGTAGCCCATAAATTCGTTTCCTAGCAAAAACACCATGCCCGATTCGATATATAAGATGAATCACACGTTTACCCGATTAGAAAAAAAGACACGGCCTCTATTGTATGTAGATGCGGGATACACCCAAGAGTTGCAGTTGAAGTGAACATGGTTGGGAACTTGAAGAGTGAGTGAGTTGAGAAAGAACTCGTGAGCATGCGAATTAGTAATGAATAATGCTCCGGGGGTCTCAAGGTTGGAGTCCCAGTCGAACTCGATACCATAGGTGTTGTGGCCAGTGAGGACTCCGCCAGTGAGGAGTCCTTCATGAGGAGAAATCCAGTTCTGGAGAAACGCATTCTCACTTAACTTTGCACTTCCGTTGCCTGCAGACGAATTTAGAGTTACAAGGTCAGCTTGCAAATTAAATTAGTTAAAAGTAGGGTGAAATCTTTGCGAAAAAAAGGGGAAAAAAAAGTAAGATTGAATGAATGCGGTCGTTCAATGATCAACACCCACTGGAATCGATCTGAGATGTGCTGACAAGCTGGAATGAGACTTTGTTCCCAAAGAACTCTTTGATGTTGTCGCTGACGTCTGCAGTGAAATCATTTAAATCCAAAATATGTTTCTTCCGTATTACCACAAATCCTTTAATTTTGTGCTGTCCAGGCGTAGGCTTGGGATGCTGGCCAAACAGATCTGCGCGTAGAATGGTGGGAGTGTGTTTGAGTCGATTATGACTGCGCATATAATCGGAAGGGGTGGGAGGGAAATGTTTGCAGAGCAATGTAAACATTATGATATTTTCTTGGGGTGGAACAGACAGAGGAAGAAGATCGGATATGGCTAAAAGGTTCAATTAGACCACCATTATATAAGGGAATGCTTCCTCCCGATGCGGTTGGCATATACTAAGTTGAAACCGCGTGAGAAATTCTGGCTTCTCCCCGCGGTCGAATGACAAGCACTGTGATTTCTCTGGCGACGACAGCGGCCATGCCAATCGCAGTGGCGACGAGAGGAAGCTTCTCACGTCTGGTCAAGGAATTTATTAGGAGGTTCGTTGTCGTTGGTGAAGCATTTAGTTCTTTGAATATACTTTGATCTATCCGATGACGATAAAAGTTTCCATCGAGTCTTTGTTCCTTGTGCTTAGGACCGAGATCCTCTTTCCTTGGGATCATTTGACCATTTTTTCTTTTTAACTGGAACCTGCATTATGTACACACCTGAGTTAGAGCTAGAGCGTGAGTACTAGGTTACTAGTCCAAGTTTTTTTTAACAATAAATTTAAGCAGGGGTTTGCTTTAGTTTTAATGTGAGAACGATCTGGCTATGTAAAGTAAAATTGTTTTTTGTAACAATAAACTTAAGCAGAGGCTTGCCTTAGTTTGAATGTGAGAATGATCTGTTTACGTACAGTAACACTGTCATCGTGATTGCAGTTGTAGTTGGTGAAGCATTTTGAATATTTTGATTTATTCGATGAAAAATAAAGTTTTCTATTGAGTCTTTGTTATTGGTGCTTAGGACCGGGATCCTCTTTCCTTGGGATCATTTTACTCTCTTATTTTTTCAACCAAGAACCTGCACCCTGTATACAATGGAGCTAGAGCTGGAGTAGATCAATGAGTCCAAATTTTTTGTAACAGTAAACCTGAGCGGAGACCAACCTTAATTTGAATGTGAAAACGATCTGTCCATATAAAAGAATTGTCACTATAATTGCATGAGACTAGCTCCCAAACTTAACTTCTCACCATAGAATTTGAACATAAAACTTTATGAAAACCAAACCCACAGAAGCCAAGTGTGAACATAAAACCTTACAAAAACCAAACCCACAAAAGCCAAGTGTAATCATTTTACACAAAAACGAGTTTGACTAATACATACATTAATGTAATGGTATTTTGATACAACAGTCCTATGATAATTTTCAGGCCAAGTCAAGCGAAGATGAACGAGGAATCTTCTCCTACTTTTCATTGTAAGCTCATTCTAAATCAGAAATCACGCGGAAGGGACTACGGATTTTCATTTGTGTTATATGCACGTTGCACAAGTTTCCAAACGCTACAATTTGGGTTACAGATATATGTGGTCAAATGCTGCCTGTTAACTTCGTTGGTCTACCCAAGGAAATAAATGTATTTGAAGGGCGGGTTTTCACGGTATTCTACGCCGCTGACTGTTTGACTAGTAGATGTGCATTGCCGCCAGATTCGTCATGACTTACTTTATTGTACGTCCATTGTAGATCCACATGGTGTCGGCAGAGGAAGAAAGTTCCATCAACATTCATATGAAAGGGGCAAGTTGCAACGACTATATTGAAAGTGTATTGTGAAAGTATGATTATGTTAATTATTGTTTATTAAAATAATAATAAAATATTATTATATTATTAATTAAGTTTAGTTATCTATCAAGGCATATAAATGAATTGGGATGGTTTGTTTTACTATCACGCGAGAAAAAATGATATGAAAGTTTGTTTTTATCTTGGGTATTAATTTTTTTCTTTATACATGTTAAAATATATAAATATTATAAATGTTTTTGATCTTTTAGATTAGGGTTAATAACTTTTATATAATATTTTAATGTTTTTTAATATCTAAATTTTTTATCACATCACAAATTTCCTTGAGATTTAGATGTAGTAATATTATTAATATTATCTTTTTTTTAAGTGATTTTTTGTCAATTTCTCAATGGTTTAACCAAGCCAATGCATCTTTGTGCCAATCCCCACTTAAGTCGTAAGAAGTTTTGAGAGGGTTTTAAAACAAATTTAGGAAGCCTTCGGTCTCCCATGTTATTTGTGTTGTGCTTGTACATCAAGTACCTAGTCATAGTCATGCTCTCAATGGGGGAAAGCCCAACTTCTATGAGGAGAACAAGATAGAGCGTATTGCTTTTAATTTTGAGGTTATAAATTATAAAACGCTTTTGTTCTCCAAAAATATCTAGAAATGTTGCAACCCTAAACTTCAAAACCGTACACAATAATAAGGGCGACGAGAGTTTCAAAGAGGAACTTCATTTTATCCCACATCACAAGGTTTGTTGATTTACAATTTGTGCATGAATGTTTCCACAGTGTTCAGTCATTATGTGCAAGCTTATGGATTTGCACTGTGTAGAAATTTAGAAGTGATCGAATGTTTCCACAGTGTTCTGTCATTATGTGCAAGCTTATTGATTTGCAATTGTTTTCAATATCAAAATATTCTTTCCACCCTCCATTATTTTTTTCTCAATGCTATAATTCCAGCTGAGTTTGTGATGGATATCAATTCCAAGATATTTGTATGAAGTCACTTCCTCCAAGGCATTTTGTCATACATGAAATTAGCATTAGTGGCCCTCTCAGATTTGATAATCACAACTTTTGTTTTGTCGATGTTAATAGCCATACCCATATTAGAACAAAATTCCTTGATAATCATGAATTTCTTATTAAGATCAAACAAACACCTTGACATAAGAACAATATCATGAACATATAGAAGAAGGATGATGACTATTCTTGCTAATGTTGTGCAAGTCCAACCTAATTCTTCTAAACTACCTTCTAACTTATTGATATATATATGCCAAAAAGGGTGGGGGAGAGAGGGAAACCTTGCTTAACTCCAATATTACAATTACTATCTTTTGCCCAACCCTTAGTGTTCTTAAACTTGGCAATGACTCTCTCATACAACCTTATCGCAATAGCTCTCAACTCGATAACTCTTCTAATACATTCCATAGATTATTTATAGGTATTGTATCAACAACTTTTCTAAAGTCCACAAAGCAACACAAGAGTTTGGATTTATTATTCTGATGCTCCTCTGCAATGATCTTGAATGTAATGAGGTGGTCTGTTGTTGAATGATGCCTTGTAAAACCCACTTTCCTTTAGCCCATTTACCTTCCCTCTCTAGCCATATGCTGATATTCTTTTCCAAAATAATACTGTATAACTTGACTAAGAGGTTATAGTAATGGTTTGATAGTTAAAGGGGTTATTTTTATCACCGCATTTAAAAATGAAAACAATGGGGCTCCAAGTTCACAGTTTAGGGAATCCTTGCTTGATTGTTAGACTGAAAAGATTATGGATGCGAGGGATGAGGACATGCACTCCATTTTTTAGAATTTCTACTTAGTAGCCTTCAATGTCCTTAGATTTTCCATTTGTTAGATGCTTGACCCCAAAATCTATGTCTTCTAAAGAAAAATCTTCTTCCACTGTAAGGAGAGTTTGAATGTAATCCATGACATCAAGGGACTCATAAAGCTTCTTAAGATAGGAATTTCAGTCCTTCAAAACGATCCTATTATTTTCTTTAGTTTTGCGAGTTAGAATTTGTCTCCAAATTATTTTTGTAGCCATTTAGAGAAGTGTAAAAGCTTATCCTTCTTTTTATTTATATAGTGCATTTTTTTTTCTTTTTAATTAGAACTTTGTACCTCGATAGAAAACTTGTTAATGGAATTTGAGATGGTTTTAGTAAAATTATGATAGAGGTCTTTTGTATTGATTATTTGTAAGATGATTTAATTATTTATGAAGCATAGTCCACATTATGATATACAAAGATTATCATGCTTTTAAGCATGATTTTAAGATATGTTGAAAATTAACACCATGCCTGCAAGACGATGTTGATATGATATTGGAAAGCCCTGGTCACAAGCTCTCTAATTTTGACCACTATGATCTCTACTTTCATCACTACTTTCATTTTGTCATTTATCACGCTTTTAAGCATGAAGTTAAGATATGTTGAAAATTAACATCATACTTTAAAGGAGATATTGATATGATATTGAAAAGAAGATATTGGTGTGATATTGGAAAGCCCTTGTCACAAGCTCTCTAGATCACTATGATCTCTATTTTCATATTTTCATTTTTTCCATTGGTACATATGTCCTTTTACTATTTTTTTTAGTTTTTTTAACTTGTTATTTTAATATTTATTTTATTAAATTTCTATTAATTTTAGTTTTAATTAATTTATAATAAATTAAAATTAAGAATTTTAAAATATTAAATTGATTTTTCTAAAATGTAGAATCTTATTTTAAACTTGCTAATAAAATATTTCAAAATTCCAAAAAGTATTCTATAAATGTGATTTATAAAGTTCAAAAAGTTCAATATCAAATCCCTTATTACTACTTAAGGTTAATTTTTTTTACACAGTTTATACTATTTTCTAACTATTCTAACAAGAAAACACAACTTATTAATTACATATTGAAAAGAAAGCACAACTTATCAATCACACACTGAAAATACTAGAAGAAAACACAACTTATTAATTACATGTTGAAAAGAAAGCACAACTTATCAATCACACCTTGAAAATACTAGATGATTATTAGATTTTAAGATTTTCATCATATGCAAATTAATACTTACAATTTTTTGTTTGTTTGTTTTGTTGGTAAGTAGAGCCCTTTTTATATTTTATAACAAAAAAGAATACATACATACTTCTGACTCTTAAAACATGGAGTCAGACCATGGTCTTGTAGCCAAAAAAAGAAAACATACAGAATCGAACAAACAGAATGTCTAAACAGTGTAAGAGTTGCCCAACCTTTGAACAATGGCAACCTCACTCTTCTAAAAGCTTTAAATAAGAAAGTAGACATAGAGATGGCTTAAGAAGGGCTCAGCCAGAAGAGAGCACGAGGAGAGGTTATGCCTTCCTAGCGGATTCCACCTCATCCTCGAAGGCGTTACTGGCCTCCTCGTCGTTGTTGCCCTTAGTACCTCGTTGAAACAGAGGTTCCGCAAGTTGCAGCAGGCTTTTCATATGAACTAGGCCTTTCTCTGCATCCTCTTTGAAAGTACTGACATTGATCCTGACCAGGTTCGTGAAGCTCTTTGTTTCATTCATGGAGCGGGATATAATGAATTTTAGCCTTCAGTAGTTAGATATGGTCATGTCGCGACTGATCCTAAGCTTGAACTCCTTGAAAATCTCATTCTCCATCGACGCTATGGACTTACGAATGTGCTCTGGAGTTTCCTGGTTGAACATAGCTTACTAGTCCACATCAGTTCCTCCCTCCCTAGGCGTCGCCATGCTTGGCATCGAGCAGAGGAATTTGGTGGAGCGGCCTTGCTTGGGAAATTTCCTTTGCTCTTGGCACGACAACGCTTAAGTCTACCAACTATCGTCCTACGTGCTGACTTTTTCCTCAGACCCGCACAGTTATGTTTGTCCTAGACTACCTTGATAATTTTGAGTGCCATTCTCTCTCTTTGCGCTTTCCTCATATAGCTACTCGTCTGCCATTGCAGAATCCTCTGATGATTGAGCCAAGTACTCAACGGCATGGTCGAGGGGTCGCTATGGGCTCGCAGGTACCTCACCTGTACAGAACCATCAGTGCCTGAATTGCCATCCATATCCTTGGCACAACGCAAGATCGTCTCAACGTATCTCCCCCGTCCTTCCTTATCGCTCCAAGGACCTTCACGCGTGTATTTATGCATGCTGGTGAGTGTGGGAAGGGCTGACAACTATCCTTCCATGCACTTGCCCTTTATCCTGCCTCCCGTCCTCTTCATGTTTCTCACCTGCATCCAAGAGTTTTACATTTAATAATTGATATACTAATAATAAAACATTTTTAAAAATGATAGAAACTTTCATATATTAATAATTCAAAATTTAAAGAAATTTTTAATCTCATTTAAAGCTTTTAAAATGGAGTACACATAATCTACAACTACTTGTCATTCATGTCTTCATAATTACAACTTAGTATAATATTAATATAATTTTTCATCATCACATATATCACTTTGGTTAGAATCTTTCACAAAAATTTCGTTTTTATAATCATAAATACATCCTTAAGAAAAATTGTGTTTTTATAATCATACATACAATGTTTCAAAAATCTTATTAAAATTATTTAATACCGGTCACAATTCTTTAATTAGACTTGTCATTCTCTTGTTTTTCATAAATCTCTTATTAAAATTATTTAATACCGGTCACAATTCTTTAATTAGACTTGTCATTCTCTTGTTTTTCATAAATCTCATTATAATTATGACAACAATTATTTCAATACATTAAAAGCTAAAAGTACATAATATTTATACATTGTAAACTTTTTTATAATTAAAATTGAAAATCAATACTTATATAAAAAATTAATTAATTAATTTTTATTTAGATAAAAATATTATAATTAATGGTATACTCACGGATTGGCCAGTTCCTATATGGAAGGTTGTAATTTTCTAACTACTAATAGTTTAGCACATTCTCTGCTGCTATTATGAGGACCTGAAGCACAAGGGATTTTAATCGTTGGTGTCAATTAGGTGATCTATGGACCTTCGTTGCTCTTCATGATGCTTTCGGTCTAATAGGTTTCATGTTAACTAATTTTTGTTTAGATAAAAATACTATAATAAAATTAATGTACTATTAAATTTATCATATGCAACTAAATATAAACAAATCTTATAAACCATATAAAACATTGTCATGTTATTAATAATATGTTCTTATGTTTTTTATAATAGATTTCATATAATATGTTCCACTGGTAAAAAAATATAACAATATTTGATTTAATATCGGTCATTTACACTATTAGACTTATAACTTTTTAAAATTACAAAGTCCTCTTTATCACTATAAATATATTTTCTTCATTATTATAATTTTTTTTTTAAAATTTATTTACAATCCTTGTGTTTTTAACACTATAAGCACTCTTGAAAATTTATTTAAAAGTTTAACATATACATCTCTATTCTCAAAACCAACATGACCCTCTCCAAGTATTACTAAATTAATGTTCAAAGCATTTGTAATTATATGAATGATCGAATTTTGGACAATTACTTGTTTTTTAAAGTTTTATGAATTATATGTAAAAATGGCTATTTATTTAATATATCTTTTATATTTATAATTAAAGAAATGCAATACACACATTAATATAATTATTTGTGCATTGTAATATTATTTGTGGTATATGCGATTTTTCAAAAACGATAATATTGTTTACATCTTATTTATATGTTTTTGTTAATAATTAATTTTTAAATAAATATAAATTTCAGAATCACTTTTAAGTTTGACAATTCAACCCTTCCAAGAATTCAAAATCATGCTAGAAGGACAATAATAAAAATCCTTCTTCAAAAAATAATTGTGAAATATTCAAATTACTTGTCATTTATGAAGACATAAAATGTAATACAATTTCAAAAGAAGGGTTATATTCTGTACAATTTATAAATGTTTTGTCTCTTAACACTAAGTGCTTAAATACCATTTTACCTTTAGTATTATATATGGATGGATGTGAAACATGATCAAAGTCCAAGGTTCAACAACCACTACTTTCCTCTTGCATTTAAAGATTAAAATCATCTCTATTCTTGTTGGCTTTCATATGTTTTCTAATATGATATACGGTCCCTTCTACAATATTAAATTCATGAAATAACTCACTACCACATAATTCCATCGCCATATTGCCAAATCCACCATTTTAAGCGTTTCTTATTGAAAGTTTCATAGAAAAGCTTGGAAACCTTGTATTTCTTAATCCCCACTTAAATCCATGTGTTATTTATAATATATCAATCCCCCTTGATATGAGAATTGGTAGTGTATTCATTATACATATTTAATGTGTTCGTGTTGAGTTTTATAGCTCAGATGGTCTTCTACAAGCTTTGTGCCTAGGATTGTGGAAGTGACCATAAAGTCACTTTCTCCTAGACATTAAATTTAATTGATAAAGTTAAAGTGACTTATGTTTTATTATGTGAGAAAATGAATTTATCACAACCATTGATATTGTCTTGACTGTCCATTTTGCAAGATGGAGGGTGAAGAGTCATTTCTCATTAATAAATGGGTAAAGGGAGGTCTATGGGGGTGCATTAGACATAAGGAGAGAGAGAGAGAGAGCAACTTAAAGAGGGGGCACATTTACTAAGGAGATTGGCACAAATCCCAATGTAATGCAACATTAATGACTAGGTCGTAAAGAGAATTTATTGTTGAATTTGTATTGTTGTTTCCTAGCATAGAATTCAAGGAGATATGCACAGTTGAGTAGAGGCACAAAGTTCGAGGAGGCTCATACAATAGAACAATGGCACAAAATTCAAGGCCATACAGTTGAGGGGGTGGCACAAAATTCGAGGTGCAAACCTGTGTGATTTTCTAGGCACAAAAAAATGAGGAGTAGAGTGTTGGAGATATGCACAGTTGAGTAGAGGCACAAAGTTCGAGGAGGTTCATACAATAGAACAATGGCACAAAATTCAAGGCCATACAGTTGAGGCGGTGGCACAAAATTCGAGGTGCAAACCTGTGTGATTTTCTAGGCACAAAAAATGAGGAGTAGAGTGTTGGAGGCTGTTCGTACATGCAGTGTTTACTAGGCATGCATTTCGAGGTAGATTGTAGGAATTTCTAGGAAAGTGAAATTGTTTTAATGTTGTTATTTCTTTGTTGTAACACTCGTAGGTTTTTGTGGGTTAAAAATAAATAAAAATCTCTCTTGAACTGGTTTTCCCTCTGGGGTTTTTCCAAGGGCTTTACCAAAAAATATCATTATTCATTTTTTGTGGTGTGTTGTTGTTAAATTTTAGTGTTTTAGTTTACAAGTTGAAAGATAGAAGCCATTTTAAATTCTATGCATTTAATTTGACGAGAAACTTGTTGAGTAATGAAACCATAATTCAACTTTGAGAAAAACGAACATGGTATCAAAGCTTTAAACATAAAAAACTAGAAAATAACATAGAGGGAAGCAAGAGATTTGCTGAGATTTCTTTTCACCTAGTAGATTTGGGTTTGTTTTCAATTGGTCAATGAACTTGTTTGTGGCTTTTGGCTTATAGTTTGATGACAGGATTGAGGGTGCATCCAACTTCATTCCATGGAAGGAAAGGGTCATTCTTTTGTTGGAGGAATTTGACTTATGGAGTGTAACCAAGGAAGTCGTCATGATTCCCATTGACAATGATGAATTGGTTGAATCTAACAAGAAGATTGTGAAGGAAAAATGTATTCTTCTTGATGCAGTCAAAGACCACTTGAAACCTCATGTGACTAATAAGAAGAATGTATTTGACATGTGGGAATATTTGCTAAAGTTGTTTCAAAGTGATAATCAAAACCAAAAAATGGTTTTGAGAGAGAAGTTGAGAAATACAAAGATGACAAAGGTTGAAAATGTTACCTCGTACCTTGCCTGGATTTCACAGGTAGGTGATGGGTTGGGGGGATGTTGGTAAAATAGTGGGGGAAGCAAAGTTGGTATGGACTACTTTGAATGGTTTCTGAAAACAATGCCAGGAATTTGTGCATGCAATTGTTTCCAAAGAGAACATGCCTTCATGGACAAGACTTTGGGATGACTTCATATAGGAGGATATTAGAGTTGGCTCAGCCAGTCACATAGGTCAGTAACATGGGGGTGATGAGGAGAATGTTTCTATTACAGGAAAGAGGAAGAAGAGGCCCAAGAAAGGTGTGGGAGGTGGGTTGAGATAGAAATGTGATTAGAAGGACATGAACAAAGTGAAGTGATTTTCTTGTCACAAGTTTGGGAACTATGTAGGGTAGTGTCCAAACAAGAAGAAGAAGAACGAGCAAAAGGTAGTTGCACCAACTGAGGTAGAGGACTTAACTAGCAGGTTCAAGGAGTTCTAGTTGGCGACTTGTCTTGCTTCTACTTTTGACTACTCCAGTGTTTGGTATATAGACAATGGCGCCTTTAGTCACATGACATGGGTACATGAACACTTCACCAAGTTTACCGAGGGTAGTGTGGACGTGGATATTAAGTTGGGTGATGATTCCTAGGTCAGAGAAGTTGGACTGGGAACAATGTCATTTCATATGGAGTTCTAGTAGACCTTGGGGATGAAGGATGTCTTATATGTTCCAAAGTTGGCCAAGAACCTGATTTCAATGTATGCTATAAGGGATTGAGGATTTGCAGTGATTTTCCAAGATGGAGAGTTGCTTATTCACCCGAAAAGGTATAACTCAAATACAACACATGTGATTGGGATCAGGTGCGAGAAGCTTTACAAACTTATGTTTCATCTAGATCAAGCATTGATACATTGTAGTGGTAGTGGTTGTGTGAGATTTGGCATAGAAATATGGAAGATTTGCACTATGGCGCTCTTATCATATTGAGAGAGATTGTTATAGGATTTCCTGACTTTATAGTAGAGCAGTAGGATGTGTGCAAGGGTTGTGCTCTTGGAAAATATTAAGGAACCTTATCATAGCAGTGACATTAGAAGAGGAGAGATATTGGAGTTGGTACATTCAGATATTTATGGGCCCATGCCAGTGGTTTCTTGTGTTGATATGAGTATTATGTTACTTCATTGACGATTTCTCCAAGAAGACTTGGATATATTTCCTGAAGACCAAGGATGCGGTCTTCGACATATTTTAAGAGTTCAAAGCTCTTGTCGAGAATTAGATGGGGAAGAAAACCAAGGTGTTCAGATCGGACAATGCGGGTGAGTATACCTCCAATGATTTCAGAGACTCTTGTGCATCAACAAGAATCAAGAGAGAGTTGATTGTTCCTTACAACCCTTAGAAAAATGGGGTTGCAGAAAGGAAGAACAAGGCCATTGTTTGTGTTGTGAAATCCATGTTGCATGACCAGGGTCTACCTTTGTTTCTTTGTGCATAGGCATGCAACACTGTAGTGTATGTGTTGGAAAAGGAGCCCACATCGAGTGTTGGGGAGTAAGACTCCCAAGGAGGCCTTCACTGGCAGGAATCCTAAGGTGAGGCATTTTTGCATCTTTGGGTGCCTCATGTACTCAAATGTCTCTTCTAAGAAGACGACAAATTTAGATCCCACTACATAGAAGGGGATCTTTATTGGTTATAATGAGACTTCAAAGACCTTCTACATTTATATTCCCACATTGAGGAAAACAATGGTGAGGCAAGGTGTGAGATTCAAGGAGAAGGAATTGAGTAAGTCACTAGATCCATCTTCTGTAGGGGGGAAGGAGTAGTTGGTTCCTTCAGGTACATGTATAGGTTCACAAGTCTCACAAAATTCATCGATAGCTCAGGTCATAGGGCCACATAGTATAGTCACATATGTTTAAGGGGTTTCAGGTTCTTAGAATTTAGATACACTAAAAATGAATGCTCAGACATCAAATTGAAAACCTTCAAATAGTCAGGATGAGCAAGAGATACTTTCAGGGAAGAGGAAGTAGAGATGGATTCGACGGACCTTGAAGGGTGCATGAGATCATGTAGAGAGCCTTGAGAGGGTTGTGAGGGAAATCATGCCACTATAGAGTTTTTGCAGTTATGTGGCAATGATGAGCAATATCTGTGACCAGGAGCCTTCTACTTTTGAGGAGGAAATTGGCCGAAAGGTATGGAGAGATGGCATGATGGAAGAGTATGCTTCCATCATAAAGGATGATATTTGGAAGGTTGTTCTGTGACCCAAGGGGAAGTTAGTGGTGACTTGAAAGTGGATCTACAAGATCAAAACATGTTGCAGATTGCATCATTGAGAAGTACAAAGCACGATTTGTGTCTCAGGGATTCTCATAGGTAGAGGGAGTAGACTATGAGGATACCTTCGCACTAGTAGCCAGATACACTTCGATCAGGGCCATCATGTCCATTGTAGTAGAGATGGGTTGGAGTCTTCATCAGATGGATGTGCAGACTGCATTTATGAATGACTCATAAAAGAGGAAGTGTACATTGAGCATCCACTAGGATTTGAGGCACATGGGAGAGAGTCTCATGTGTGCAGGTTGAAGAAGACTCTACAAACTCAAGTAAGATCCTAAATCTTGGTATGCTAGGATTGATAGCTACTTGCTATAGATGGGATTTGAGAAGAGTGAGGCAAATACGAACCTATACTACATCCAGGTTGGTGAGAATCCAGTCATTTTGATCCTTTACATGGATCATATCTTTCTTACAGGGTGAAATAAGCTCATCAAAGATTGCAAGAGGGATCTATCTATTGAGTTTTAGATGAAGGATATTAGTTTGATGCATTACTTTCTGGGGATGGAGGTGTGATAAAGTCTTGGTTAGTTTTCTCTTGGATAGGGGAAGTATGCAGTTGAGATCTTAGAGCAATTCGAGATGGTAGAGGGAAAGACCTATGTTGAGGCCCATGACAACCAACTTGAAGAAGCTTGATGCTCTCGAGTAAGTGTTGGTTTATCCCACTTTGTATTGTCAACTAATTGGGTCCTTTATGCATCTAGTCAACACTAGGCTGGATATCTGTTTTGTTGTGAACACTCTTTATTAGTTTATGGTTGAGCCTAGGAGAGTGCACTAGACCACAACAAAACATGTTCTTCATTACTTATGTGGAACTATAGATTTTGGGTTGAGCTATGTTCAAAGGGATGGAGTGAGATTGGTTGGTTTTAGTGACTCAAACTAGGAAGTCAGTGTGGTTGATAGGAAGAACACCTCCGGGTGTTGCTTTTGCTTGGAATTAGCAGTAGTGTCTTGGTTCAGTAGGAAGCAAAAGTCAGTTGCATTGGGTTCTGCTGAGGCAGAGTATATGGCTTCCAATTTGGTGAGTTGTGAATCCATATGGATTCACAAGCTACTTGTTGGGTTATTTGGCCAGGAGTTGCTTTCAACGGTGATTCACTGTGACAGTTATAGTTGTATCAAACTCTTAGAGAATACTGCATTTCATGATTGGTCAAAACACATTAAGATTAGGTACCACTTCATTTAGGACTACGTTCAAAGAGGGGTAGTGCAACTATAGCATCTATTTGAAAATGAGCAGGTGGAAGACTTCCTCACAAAGGCTTTGTTGAAAGGAAAATTTATTAAGTTCAAAGATAAGTTGCGGGTGGTACAGAACACCTTCCTCGCTTAGAGGGATTGTTGAGTTTCATAGCTCGGATGGTCTTCCACAAGATTTGTGTCTAGGCTTGTGGAAGTGACTATAAAGTTACTATCTCCTAGACATTAGATTTATGTTATAAAGTTAAAGAGGCTTTTGTTTTATTATGAGAGAAAATGAATTTAAGTTGTGAAAAAGTGAATTTAGCGCAACCATTGATCTTGAGAAGTCAAGATATAATCTTGACCATCCATTTTGGAAGCTAAAGGCCAAGAGTCATTTATCATTAATAAATGGGAAAAGGGAGCTCTAGGGGGTGCATTAGACACAATAAGAGTGAGAGATTAGAACTTAAGAAAAGGAGAATGGAGAAATTGAAAGAGAGGGGGCACATTTCCTAAGGAGATTAGGAATGAATCCCAATGCAATGTGATATTAATGATTGATACGTATTGAGTGTTTATTGTTGGATCCATACTATTGTTTCTTGGCACATAATTCATGAAGGTCCTGACAACTGAGCATAGGCACACGATTTGAGGAGGTTCGTGCACCAAAACAGTGGCACAAAAATGAGGCTATATAGTTGAGGCGGTGGCACAAATTTCAAGCTACAAAACTATGTGATTTTCTGGGCACGAAAAATCGAGGAGCAGACTGTTGGAGGTTGTTCATATAGGTTGTAGAGGATGGGCATGAATTTCGAGGTGGACTATGCATGCATTTTTAGGAAAGTGAAATTGGTTTACTGTTGTTATTTCTCTGTCATAACACATAATTTTTTGAGGGCTCAAGATAAATAATTTTTTTTCTTGAACTAGTTTTCCCTCCGAGGTTTTTCTAGGGACTTTGCCCAAAAATATCTGTGTTTGTTTTCTGTGGTGTGTTGTTGTTAAATTTCATTGTTTCAGTTTTCAAGTTGAAAATTAGAAGCCATTTTAAATTCTATGCATTTAATTTGACAAGAAACTTTTTGAGCACTGAAGCCATAATTGAAATTTGAGAAAAATGAATAGTTTGTATCTTAGCCTCTCCATAATGCCATTCAATTTGTTATATTCCCCCTCACACTTGGCTCTATAAAACACCAAAATAATTAGTCATGGATTAAAAGTGTAAATTGTAATGGCATTGGAAGGTCATAGTAATATTAAGTACACACATGTGGTTCAATAACGATTCTCAATAGCAAATAATAGACATGGATTGAACCCAAGGAAATGCGGTCACCTTTTTTCTTCATGTTT
Source organism: Pseudotsuga menziesii (assembly GCA_001517045.1). Classification (NCBI taxonomy): domain Eukaryota; kingdom Viridiplantae; phylum Streptophyta; class Pinopsida; order Pinales; family Pinaceae; genus Pseudotsuga; species Pseudotsuga menziesii. The sequence goes on from LPNX011110963.1 coordinate 257,090, forward strand.
ACATATGTTATTTCTTTAAATATATGTAGCGTGTTGGTTCAGAGTTATTTGTTGCAATGGTAATGCTACATGTCTAACTGTCATTAACCATGTTAGTCCCTGAGATGTTCTAAGGTTACTTGGAACAATGCCAAGGCATCAATAAACTTGTATTTGTATTTTGAAAGGTCTGCTCAATGAGCAGAGAGATAATATATCGATATCTTGGTAACTTGCTTATATCACAAATCAATCAGATTGGTTTGTGACAGGATGGGCATTGGTGGGCATCATTTTTGACATGATAGACAATAATATATGGAGGAAATGAATGAATGAAATGAGAAAAGATACTTGAAAAGTAAATCTTACTATCACAATACAAAAAACATGTTGAGCAACAAAATTCAGTATTTTAACATGAACTGTAATTGTCAATATTGCAATATTCTCATACGGAGAATAGCTTTGATTTCAAATATTATATCATGAATACTTTATAACACATTAACAAGAAAGGAAACATTCACCATAACATGTGACCTAAATGTAGGATGAAAGGATGCCTCATGGTCTTTCCTTAAATACTCAGTGGATCAATTACACAAATATGAAAGATATGAAAACACAAAATAAGATGTAACACTCAGTAATCACTAAAAGTTTCGAAACCCCAATGCTCCGATTAGAAAAATGGCAGATAGTACTTGCATACAAACTTGATCAAACGGAATCTCTGAGAAGTTATACTTAGCCCAAATAAAGTGTAGACCTTATAACATAGATATTTTCTTCTATATATAAACCTTGATTTTCAATCTGTTACAACAAAATTATGTTACATAACAAATCTATTTTTTTGGTTACAATTTTTTGTTACAATCTTTCTCAAATGCATCTCCTAGATAGTGTTGATGATGACCTTGATGTTGACTGGCGCTTGGCCTACGATGCTGATATCTTTTTTGTCATGTTGTTGACCTTGAGTTTGAGGTGGTTTCTGCATGTACTGCGGGTGTGGAACCTAGAAATTCTGTTGAATGGGAACTTGGAATGCCTGTTGAATTGGCACTTGAAGATGTTGTTGTGGAGGTTGTGAAGAAGATGCACCGGTTGTTCATTGAAGTGTAGTTGATCGGAAATGTGGAGTGGTGGCCAAGCTCATATATTTGGATATATTTTTCCAATCCTTCCCCATTGAATATTATAAGTCTCTCAAATATCTCACACACATATCCAGATCAATGTAGTATGAATATGAGGGTGGGGGGAGTATTTTGTGTTGATGTAATTGTAACTTCAGAATGTATTCACTTGTATATTTTATGTATTGTACCTTGATGTATATTCCAGGAAGTGTTTGTAATGTAATTGAGTCATGTCATGCCCCGATGTTCCGATCGAGAGTTTCTATAATGTGAACAAGTCATGTCAAGTCATTGTGGGTAACCCTCATATTGGTCAAGGGTTAAAGTCCCCGTAGTTGTGGGGCCCTAGGGTTATTAGACTATCCTAGAGAATTTGACCCTAGGTGAGTCATTGTAAGTTGAGGAAATAGTCCCCATCGTTGTGTTAAGGATAACCCTCCTTGTTGGTCAGAGGAGGCAAAGTCCCCACAAGTTGTGGGGCACTAGGGTTATTAGAGACTCCTAAAGATGTCGGCTCTAGTAAGTAATTGTTAAGAGAGGCCGACATGCTGGAGTGGGTTTCAAGTGAATGAAAGAATATAAATAGAGAGTGAGCCTCTCTATTTATCACACACACACTCACTCATTGGGGCGCATGAGTGAGAGAGAAGTTGTTGGGATCAGAGAGAGAGACTACTGTTGTCGGGAGATCATCTTTATGTTTTCGGGTTTTACTTTTGGTGCTGATTCTATCTCTGAGGAAGTTGCGGGGTTTTCTCCTTTATGGTTTACCCGAGGAAAATTCTTTGTGTCTTTTGTCTCTTGTGTTTTATTGCTGTGCATGTTATTCTCTCAGTTAAAGATCCTAGGATCATAATGCTAGCTTGAATGATAAAAATATAACATGGTATCAGAGATAACTTGAGAAGAAGACACTGTGCAGCTATAGAAGTTAGGGATTCTTACTTTTTGGGTCTATCTCCACAATCCATCAGCAAAAGTATGCTAGGTTGACTCTCCATTGAAGGGCGCATCTTTCTGTCGAAGTGGAATTCGATTCCGAGCATTTTCAATTTTTGGTGCGCAAAATTAGGGCTTCTTACAGAAGAGGAATTTTTGAGTGAGCCTGACATAGGATTTCTCTCCTCATCGAAATCGAAGTTTAGAGACTTGGGTCAAGATTTTTGGTTGGGTTAAACTCTAGGAAAGTCAAACCCTAGTTTGACCCCGAGCTGGAAAAACCCTAAAATATTAAAACTGATAAGTTTTGATAGATTCACTATATCTCAGGATTGGAGAAGGTTTAGGAGCTGAAACTTTCACAAGCTGAATATACAATATGGATTTACATTGTGTCCAAAATTCAGCCTCAGATTCGCTATATTCTGGGAGACATGATCCCTCTAAGTTAGGGTTCCAGCCTCTTCCAGGATTCATCCCTAAACAGGACACTTGAGGATAATTGCTATATCTTGGGCTATAAAGGTCCAAATGAAATTTATGAAGATGTTCTAGAAAGGGAACAGAATGTACTTTCTATGGTTTGAGTTTCAGATGCAGAAGATGAAACAATGACATGTGTAAGTCTGTACAACTTCGCTATTCTGAACAGTCATGTAATAGGTCACCTTGGGAAAATGATCATAAGTCCCAATTGGTGAAACCAATTTTGATGAAACCTGTGGTGTTGAAACAGGGATAGGCGAGGCTACCTCAGTGAGAATTTTTAGATAGAGAGGAGCAGTAATTGCAGATATATCGTAGAAATAGTATCAGGCATTTCTGTAGAAGAAATTGGTAAACTAGGGCTTCCTGTTCCGGGAGCTTCCCTCCACTGTTTTTAGAAAAGGAGTACATTGGACAGCTCAACTTGAAGAGATCTATATTTCTATCCAATCAAATTTGAAAGATTCCAAGTTTTGAAAATTAGGGTTTCTCTGACAAACCCTAGATCAGCCAGCTCCGGAATCAGGACGGACACCTCAAATCGGTAAGATCTAATCTTTTGCTATTTTCATTTGAGGTTCTCATTTCAAAGTGATATATCACATCAGCTTGATGATAATATTGGTGAAGTTGACAACTTCCAAGCATGGAAGTATATGATCTCTCTGAAGAAAATGAATTGGACACCTACATGAATAGAGAGGTTCCAGTTCCAGAGGGAGATGAGGCTCCAAGCCTTACACAAGTAGAACTTGGTCAAGGCCAAGAAGATCATTGTTGATTCAATCACGGATGAACTTGTACCACAAGTGTCTTCCATAAAGATACCGAAGATGTTTGATTACTTGACCAAGCTATTTGAAGGGAAGAACATAAATTGGAATATGACCTTAAGAAACCAGTTGAAGAATGTGAAGATCCAGAATGTAGAGACCATACAATCATACTTTATGAGGGTCTCTCAAATAAAAGAACAACTTGTAGCAGTAGAAGAATAAGTGGAGAATGCAGAAGTGGTGATAGCCGCCTTGAATGGTCTTTCAGGATCATGGGATTCATTCATGCGAGGAATGTATGCCAGAAGGAAGTGATTACTTTCAACAGACTCTAGGAAGAAGAAGAAGAAGCTCGACTCATAATAAGAGAAGAGAAGATGGGAACAACTGAAGATCAAGCTCTCACCATCCAACGAAGAGCCCTCAAGCAATGATGAATATGAAGCTCTCAACTTTTGAATAACCTCTTATCCACCTTAGCATTTGGATAATAAATGATGCTATTATGAATGAAGAAGATGATGAAGCTGAAGGCTCAAGAAGGAGTCTACCCACGAAACAAATAAAGATAAGTATTCAATTTCCATTTCATGATATTGTTTTGGTATGCATTTGTTTATATTCAGTTAATGTATTATGCATGATAGAATGTTTTCATTAATGACAGTATACTACTAATCTAGAATGAAACCTCTTTGCTGACATATTGGATTAGTGCACAATCTCAATGTTGTCTTGGTAGAGATGGAAGGCATCTAGAAAGTTTCCGTGAGATATGGATGAATGTTGTATTGGATAAAATAGTTGCATAATCATATATCTTAATGCAGAAGAATTTTTCATTATGAATATACCTTATGAAATATTTCTAACCATAAAACTAATGCATTTGACTTGCAGGAAAGATCGCGTAAAATTGCCTACAAGTAAAGAAGGATGAGACTTGTTCCGAAGAATAAGTGACAACAGTTCAAGATGAAGAATAATATGACAAATGCAGCGACATCATAGATGCAGAACCTTCCAGCCATGAAGAAGTAACCAAGAAGAAAGGGAAGACCAGTTCAAGAAGAATGATGTCTAGGATGCAGTATCGATACGTGAAGGGAATTTCGTAGTTCCATCATGCAATAGATGGAAACATCGTGGGATACAAGGCAAGATTCATAGCACGAGGCTTCTCACGAAAAGAAGGCATAGACTACAAAGAGACATTTGCAGCCAATGGGAGTTGAAACACATACATGATGAGCTTGATGAAGATCTTAACCTTTGCTACAAGGTTGAAAATGAAAGTCTATATACTAGATGGATACATAGAATATTAGTAGCATAGAACTCTGGTACAGAATGTTTCAGTGCATAGAGTACGGAAGATAGAGGGAGTATGATGCTCCGCTTCAGAGGGAGTGACTACATAATATCTTGAGGTTCGACATGGTACGACAGGATGGACAGATTACTTATGACTCTAGGATTTACTGAGAGTAAAGATGATTCCAACCTTTGCCTCAAGGTTGAAGGCGGAAGACCAGTGATGCTCCTATTATATGTCGATGACTTGTTCCTGACAGAAAAGAGGAACTCATTAAATTTGCAAGAAGAAGACTTGCTGCTGAGTTCGAGATAAAGGAATTGGGGATGATGCACTACATTCTAGGCATGGAGGTGTGGACAAGGGAAGTATGCAGTAGAGATCCTGAAGAGGTTTAGGATGATGGACTGCAAGGCCATGCCCACACCTATGGCATCGAACCTAAATCTATTGAGTGTTGCTTCATCAGAGTCAGTTGATGCCACGATGTATCATTAAATGATTTATTCCTTGATGTACTTGACGGATACGAGACCAGATATTTGCTTTGTTGTGAACACATTGAGACATGTTCACTGTTAGTTTTTCATCATATAAGCTAGCATTATGATCTTAGGATCTTTTCACTGAGAGAATAACAAGCACAACACAAGAGACAAGAGACACAAAGAGTTTTCCTCGGGGAAACCATAAAGGAGAAAACCCTGCAACTTCCTCAGAGATAGAATCAACACCAAAACAGTAAAATCCCAAAAAAGTAAGATGATCTCCCGACAGCAGCAGTCTCTCTCTCTCACACTGAGAGAGCTTCTCCTCTCTCACTCATGTGCCCCAATGAGTGAGTGTGAGTGTTGCAAGTGATAAATAGAGAGACTCTCACTCTCTATTTATATTCTTCCGTTCACTTGAAGTGCACTCCAACATGTCGGCCTCACTTAACAATTACTTACTAGAGCCAACATCTCTAGGAGTGTCTAATAACCCTAGTGCCCCACCACTTGTGGGGACTTTGCCTCCTCTGACCAATAGGAGGGTAACACAATGGTGGGGACTATTGCCCCAACTTACAATGACTCACCTAGGGTCGACTTCACTAGGATAGTCTAATAACCCAAGGGCCCCACAATTGTGGGGACTTTAACCCTTGGCCAATAGGAGGGTTACCCACAATGACTTGACATGACTTTCTTATTATAGAAACTTCCTGGAATAAACATCGGGGTGTGACATTACTCAAATACATTACAATACATCCCGGAATGAACATCGGGTTACAATAGATAAGAAATGCAAGTGAATACATTCCGAAGTTACAATTACATCAACACTCCCTCTTAACTAGGAAGGTATTCTCTCGACACAATTTATCAACACAAGTCTTCTTCTCTGTATCATCTGAGTCATCGTCAGGTCTTCATCATCTTCAAAGTCATCTTCGTCATCGGATCTGGATCATCTCTTGATCTGGATCATCCTGGGACATCATCACTGGATCTGGATCATCACTGGCTATCATCACTGGATCTGGATCATCAATGGCTATCATCACTGGATCTGGATCATCACTGGTGCTATCTCATGATTCTTCTCGTCATAGGAAGTTCTACAGAGCCAGCCCTTTTTCATGCTGGTTGTAGGCCTATCCTCCATGTAGGTCTTCGCCCAGCACTTATATCTGACCTACTTGTTAGAAAGGCATGCCCAACACTCACATCTAATCATATAGGAACCAATCCTATAATCACATCAGAAAGGCCCAGCACTCACATTCACCAACATGATAGGACATCACATCACTAACATCTGTGAAAAGGCTCAGCACTTACATCTGACCTACTCGTCAGAAAGGCACATCCATCCAGGCGGGAACACATCCTACCACACTGATGGAAGACTCCCATCCAGGTTGGAACACATCCTACTCACAGTGATGGAAGATTTTCCCACTTTCATCCAAGCTGGAACACATCCTGTTCACAATGATGAAAGACTCCCATCCAGGTTGGAACACATCCTACTCACAGTGATGAGAGATTTCAGCACTTACGTTCATCCAGGCGGGAACACATCCTGCTCACAATGATGAAAAGGCTCTGCACTTACATCCATCCAGGCGGGAACACATCCTGCTCATAGTGATGGAAGGGCTTGCACTCACATCTGATCATGAGGGAACACATCCTAGCAATCATATCAGAATGGCCCCTAGTCCTCGACTGAGCTACCTGGTAACTGACCAGGCGCCTCCATTCTCCTAGAGAATGGCAGTTGCCCTTACATCCAACCTCCTTGTCGGAATGGCCAACCCTCACATCTGACATGGAAGGAACTTAATCCTTTAGCCATGATAGAATGGTTTAGCCCTTACATCTGATCAAGTGGGAACACATCCCTCTATCACATCAGAATAGCTACTCAGTCCTACACTGAGTGATCCTGGTAACTAACTAGATGCCTCCATTCCTCGAATGGCAGTTGCCCTTACATCTGTCCTACTCGACAGAATGGCCAGCACTCATATCTGACATGGAAGGGAGCAACCCTATCACCATGACAGAATGGCTCAACCCTTACATCTGACCATGGAAGGAACCAATCCTCTCACCATGTCAGAATGGCTATGGGTCTCATCACTTTCTCTTGGAGGGAACCTTGATCTGGAGAACACCAAGTCTCTCCCTAAAGTACTCGAACTTCAGCCTAGCCAATGGCTTCGTCAATACATCAGGTATCTGTTCCTCCGTCAGAACATACTGGAGCTTCACTGCTCCTCTCTGCACCATATCCTTGATATAGTGATACTTGATCTCGATGTGCTTCGACTTGTCATGGAACACTGGATTCTCTGACAACTTCACGCAACTCTGGTTGTCACAATGTATACAAGTAGCATCCAAATGGAGATCAAATATATTAGACAGTAGCTTCCGCAGCCATACTGCCTCACAACTAGCTGAACAAGCTACGACATACTCTGCTTCAGCTGTACTCAGTGCCACACAGGATTGCTTCCTGCTAAACCAAGAGATCACACCTGATCCCATACTGAAGCAACATCCTGAAGTACTCTTCCTGTCGATGGCACTGCCTGCCTAATCTGAATCAACATAACCCTCTAGGTTAATCTTTTGATTCGCATCGTACTTGAGCCCATAATCAATTGTACCCTTCAGGTACCTTAGAATATGCTTTGCAGCAGTCAAGTGAACACTTCTTGAATCTGTCAAGTACTGGCTCAAGGTGTTCACAGCAAAGCAAATGTCTAGTCTCGTGTTCGTCAGGTACATCAATGACCCAATCATCTGACGATACATCGTAGCATCAACTGAATCTGATGAGGCATCACTCAATAGCTTCAAGTTCGATTCCATAGGTGTTGCCATAGTCTTGCAGTCCATCATCCCAAACCTCTTCAGGATCTCTACTGCATACTTCCCTTGTCCAAGGAAGATTCCATCTGTACTCTGCCACACCTCCATACCTAGAAAGTAATGCATCATCCCCAAGTCCTTCATCTCGAACTCAGTAGCAGGATTTCTCTTCATATCAACAATCAACCCATCCATACCTATCACAAATAGATCATCTACATGCAGTAGAAGCATCACTAGGTTGCCATCCTCAACCTTGTAGTAAAGGTTGGAGTTTGCTTTACTCTTAGTAAGGCCTAAACTGGATAGAAAGCTGTCAATTCTGTCGTACCATGTCGAACCTCAGGATCTTCTACAATCACTCCCTCTGAAGTGGAGCATCATACTCCCTTTGTTTTCTGTACTCTATGCACTGAAATATTCTGTACCGAAGTGACAAGTAGTATCCATCTAGGATCATTGTATACCAAGATCTTCTATTTTGAACTTTTTCAAAAGTTCTTCTCACATCCATCTGTGAGCTTGTCATCCTTTATCAACTTTGTAGCAAAGGTTAAGATATTCATCAAGCTCATCATGTATGTGTTATCCCATGGGTGTCTTCTGAACTCGTACAAGGCCTTCTTTCATTTTCACACATGATTATGCATGTCATGTGACTTCACTTCCAGTGGCTGCAAATATCTCTTCATAGTCTATGCCTTTTTTTTCATGAAAAGCCTCGTGCTACGAATCTTGTTTTGTATCCCACGATGTTTCCATCTACTACATGATGGAACTACGAACTTCTCTTTAGGTCTCGATACTGCATCCTAGACATCATTCTTCTTGAACTAGTCTTCTTGGTTACTTCTTCATAGTTGGAAGATTCTGCATCAATGATGTCATTGCACTCGTCATATTATTCTTTGTCTTTGAACTATCGTCACTTGTTCTTCGGAACAAGTCTTCATTCTTCTTTGCTTGTAGGTGATTATGTACGCGATCTTTCCTACAAGTCAAATGCAGTTGTATGGTTAGAAACATTTCATAAGGAATATTCATACTGGAAATTTTTTATGCATAACTATATGATCATGCAACTATTTTAGCCAATACAACATCCATCCATATCTCACGGAAACTTTCTAGATGCCTTCCATCTCTACCAGGACAAAATTGAGATTGTGCACTAATCCAATATGTCAGCAAAGAGGTTTCATTCTAGATAAGTAGCAATGGAGAGTTGTAGAGCACCATGAGCTACTTACCCATCACATGCATATTCGTAGTATACTGTTGTTAATGCAAACATCCTATTATGCATGATACATCAACTGAATATAAACAAATGCATAACAAAACAATATCATGAAATGACAATTGAATACTTATCTTTATTTGTTTCGTGGGTAGACTCCTTCTTGAGCCTTCAGTTTCATCGTCTTCTTCATTCATGATAGCATCATTTCTTACCCAAATGCTAAGGTGGATAAGAGGTTCTTCAGAAATTGAGTTCTTCATATTCCTCATCACTTGAGGGATCTTCTTTGGATGGTAAGAGATTGATCTTCAGTTGCTCCCATCTTCTCTTCTCTTCTTATGGGTAGAGCTTCTTCTTCTTCTCGGAGTCTACTGAAAGTAATCACTTTCTTCTGGCACACATTCCTCACATGAATGAATCACATGATCCTGGGACGCCATTCAAGGTGGCTATCACCACTTCTACATTCTTCACTTCTTCTTTTACCGCTACAAGTTGTTCTTTGATTTGAGATACCCTTATGACTGCATGGTCTTTGCATTCTGGATCTTCACTTCCTTCAACTAGTTTCTTAAGGTCATATTCTGATGTATGTTCTTCCCTTCAAATAGCTTGGTCAAGAAATCAAACATCTTTGGTGTATTTAGGGAAGACACTTGTGGTACAAGTTGATACATGACTGAATCAGCAATGATCTTCTTGGCCTTGACCAAGTTCTTCTTGTGAAAGGCTTCTAGCCTCATCTCCCTCTGAAATTGGAACCTCTATACTCATGTAGGTGTCCAATCCATTTTCTTCAAAGAGATCAAATACTTCTATGCTTGGAAGTTGTCAACTTCACCAAGCTTATCATCAAGCTAATGTGATAGATCACTTTGAAATGAGAACCTCAAATGAAAATAGCAAAGGATTAGATCTTACCGATTTGAGGTGTCCATCATGGTTTCGGAGCTCGCTGATCTAGGGTTTGTCACAGAAACCCTAATTTTCAAAACTTTGAATATTTTAGATCTGTTTGGATAGACAGATAGATCTCTTCAAATGGAGCTGTCCAATGTACTCCTTTTCTGAAAACAATGGAGGGAAGCTCCCGGAACAGGAAGCACTAGATTTCCAATTTCTTTTGTAGAAATGCCTGTTACTGTTTCTGTGATATCTCCGAAATTACTAATCCTCTCTATTTGAAATTTCGCACTGCGTTAACCTCGCATGTCCCTGATCCAACACCATAGCTTTCATCAGAATTGGTTTCACCATTTGGGATTTATGATCCTTTTCCCAAGGTGACCTGTTATAGGACTGTTCAAAACAACGAAGTTGTACGACATGCCACGTGTCACTGGTTCATCTTTTGAGTCTGATATTTGGACCATCGAAAGTACAGTCTGTTTCCTTTCTGGAACATCTTTAGGAATTCCATTTGAACCTCTGTAAACCAAGATATTGCAATTATCCCCAGGTGTCCTGTTTAGGGATGAATTCTGGAAGAGGCTAGAACTCTAACTTGGAGGGATCATATCTCCCATAATATAGCTAATCGGAGGCTTATTTTTGGACACAGTGTTCACCAGGATTTTATCTTTGGTCCCTGCAATTTTCAACTTCTGAGACTTCGCCAAAATCAGAATATAGCGAATGTACCAAAACTTAGCAGTTTTAGTATTTAGGGTTTTTCTAGCTCAGGGTCAAACTAGGGTTTGACTTTCCCAGAGTTTCACCCAAACAAATTTCATGATCCAGGTCTCTAAAATTCGGTTTTGATGAGGAGAACAATCCTATGCTGGTCTCACTCAAAAATTCCTCTTCTGTAGAAAGCCCTAATTTCTGCATCGAAAACTGAAAATGCTCGGAATCGAACTCCGCTTCGACAGAAAGATGTGCCCTTCAATGGAGAGTCATCCTAGCATACTTTTGCTGATGGATTGTGGAGAGAGACCCAAGAGTAAGAAGCCCTAGATTCTGCAGCTGTACAATGTCTTCTTCTCAGGTTAGCTCTGATCCCATGTTAGTTTTTCATCATATAAGCTAGCATTATGATCTTAGGATCTTTTCACTGAGAGAATAACAAGCACAACAATAAAACATAAGCACAACATAAGAGCCAAGAGACACAAAGAGTTTTCCTCGGGGAAACCATAAAGGAGAAAACCCCACAACTTCCTCAGAGATAGAATCAACACCAAAACAGTAAAAGCCCAAAAAAGTAAGATGATCTCCCGACAGCAGCAGTCTCTCTCTCTCACACTGAGAGAGCTTCTCCTCTCTCACTCATGCGCCCCAATGAGTGAGTGTGAGTGTTGCAAGTGATAAATAGAGAGACTCTCACTCTCTATTTATATTCTTCTATTCACTTGAAGTGCAATCCAACATGTCAGCCTCACTTAACAATTACTTACTAGAGCTGACATCTCTAGGAGTGTCTAATAACCCTAGTGCCCCACCACTTGTGGGGACTTTGCCTCCTTTGACCAATAGGAGGGTAACACAATGGTGGGGACTATTGCCCCGACTTACAATGACTCACCTAGGATAGTCTAATAACCCAAGCGCCCCACAACTGGGGAACTTTAACCCTTGGGCAATAGGAGGGTTACCCACAATGACTTGACATGACTTTCTTATTATAGAAACTTCCCGGAATAAACATAGGGGTGTGACATGACTCAAATACATTACAATACATCCCGGAATGAACATCGGGTTACAATAGATAAGAAATGCAAGTGAATACATTCCGAAGTTACAATTACATCAACATTCACCTGATGGTTACAAAGCATGCAATGAGGTACCTGAAGGGTACAGTTGATTATGGGCTCAAGTATGAGGTGAGTCAGAAGATTAACCTGGAGGGTTATGTTGATTTAGTTTGGGCAGGAAGTGCCATCGATAGGAAGAGCACTTCAGGGTGTTGCTTCAGTATGGGATCAGGTGTGATCTCTTGGTTTAGCAGGAATCAATCCTATGTGGCACTGAGTACAGCTGAAGTACAGTATGTCGCAACTTGTTCAGCTAGTTGTGAGGCAATATGGCTAAGGAAGCTATTGTCTGATTTATTTGATTTCCAATTGGATGGTACTTGAATATATTGCGACAACCAGAGTTGTGTGAAGTTGTTGGAGAAACCAGTGTTCCATGACAAGTCGAAGCATATCGAGATCAAGTATCACTATATCAGGGACATGGTGCATAGAGGAGCAGTGAAGCTCCAGTATGTTGCGACGAACGAACAGATAGCTGATGTGTTGACAAAGCCATTAGCCAGAGTGAAGTTTGAGTACTTCAAAGAGAAGATTGGTGTTTTCTAGATCGAGGTTCCTTCCAAGGAGAAGTGATAGTCCGTGAGCCATTATGACATGGTGAGAGGATTAAGTTCCTTTCATGGTCAGATGTAAGGGCTGAGCCATTCTGTCATGGTGAGAGGATTGGTTCCTTCCATGTCAGATATGAGTGCTGAGCCATTCTGATATGACTGTAGGATTGGTTCCTACATGATCAAATATAAGGGCTATTGCCATTCTTGGAATGGAGGTCCCTGGTTAGTTACCAGGAATACTTGGTCTAGGACTGAGGGCCTTTCTGATATGACTGTGAGATGTATTCTTACATGATTAGATGTGAGTGCATGGCCATTCTGATGTGATTGAGGGATTGGTTCCCACTTGATCAGATATAAGGGATGATGCCATTCTCTGGGAGAATGGAGGCACCTGTTCAGTTACCAGGAAATCTCACTCTGGGACTGAGGGCCATTCTGATATGACTGTGGGATGTGTTCTCACATGATCAGATATGAGTGCTGGGCCATTCTGACGAGTCAAGGTAAGATGTAAGGGCTGGCCCATTTTGACAAGTCAAGGTCAGATGTAAGGGTTTGGCCATTTCAACATGGTGAGAGGATAAAGTTCCTTCCATGGTCAGATGTAAGGGCTGGGCCATTCTGACATGGTGAGGGGATTAAGTTCCTCCCATGGTTAGATGTGAGTGCTGGGCGTGCCTTTCTGACGAGTCAAGGTCATATGTAAGTGCTGGACGGGCCATTCTGACTTAGGGTCAGATATAAGCGCTTAAGAAGACCTACATGGAGGCTAGGCCTACACCCAGCATGAAAAAGGTCTGGATCTGTAGAACTTCCTGTGACGAGAAGATCATGAGATAGCACCCGTGATGATCTAGTGATGATGATCCAACAGTTATGATCCAGATCCAGTGATGATGCTCCAGTGATGATCCAGATCGAGTGATGATCCAGATCCAGTGATGTTGATCCAGCAGAGATGATCCAAATCGAGTGATGATCCAGATCGAGTGATGATGATCCAGATCGAGTGATGATCCAAATCCAGATGAAGATGACTTGAAGATAAAGATGACTTGAAGATGAAGATGAATTGAAGATGACAAGAACTCGATGATGATCCAGACAATACAGAGAAGACTTGTGCTGATAAATTGTGTTGAGATAATACCTTCCTAGTTAAGAGGGAGTGTTGATCTAATTGTAACTTCAGAATGTATTCACTTGTATATATTATGTATTGTACCCCGATGTTTATTCTGGGAAGTGTTTGTAATGTAATTGAGTCATGTCATGCCTTGATGTTCCGATCGGGAGTTTCTATAATGTGAACAAGTCATGTCAAGTCATTGTGGGTAACCCTCCTATTGGTCAAGGGTTAAAGTCCCCGTAGTTGTGGGGCCCTAGGGTTATTAGACTATCCTAGAGAAGTCGACCCTAGGTGATTCATTGTAATTCGGGGTAATAGTCCCCACCGTTGTGTTAAGGATAACCCTCCTTGTTGGTCGGAGGAGGCAAAGTCCCCAGAAGTTGCGGGGCACTAGGGTTATTAGACACTCCAAGAGATGCCGACTCTAGTAAGTAATTGTTAAGTGAGGCCGACATGTTGGAGTAGGTTTCAAGTGAATGAAAGAATATAAATAGAGAGTGAGCCTCTCTATTTATCACACACACACTCACTCATTGGGGCGCATGAGTGAGAGAGAAGTTGCTGGGATCAAAGAGAGAGACTACTACTGTCGGGAGATCATCTTTATGTTTTCAAGTTTTACTTTTGGTGCTAATTCTATCTCTGAGGAAGTTGCGTGGTTTTCTCCTTTATGGTTTCCCCGAGGAAAATTATTTGTGTCTCTTGTCTCTTGTTTTTTATTGCTGTGCATGTTATTCTCTCAGTTAAAGATCCTAAGATCATAATGCTAGCTTGAATGATAAAAATCTAACATTTTGAATAGTATCTAAAGGATGGAGAGAAGACCAAAACCATTTAGAAATTTATCTAGGATGATTTGGCCTTTGATGCTTCCAACAATGTCATCAAACCATTGATCATCATTTCGACAATAAACTATTAACACATCATAATGTTTTTGGGAGTACAAAACTTCATTCCTGTACCATAGATATGGGAGGCCTTATACTATACAATCTTCATAAATATTTTTGAACAAGTTAGCATCCTTTTCCAACTGAAGATATTTCTCATGGACCATCTAGGAAAGATTATTATTTTTTATTAGCTTATAAGCTTCTATGATGATAGTGGTTCTTTCATGGATAGCCAAAGCCTCTAATTTGGGACCAGTTCAGGAATTCAAATTGTTGATCACCGTCATAGTTGTTTTTTAGGATTATCCCCCAAGTGAGAGAGTATCCTTAGCTTCTAGTACTGAAGTGGATGCTAGTTCCCATTCTTCTTGAGCCACAATGAATTGGATCCAATGTTTGGCCATGACTGCTGAAATTTGGTCTTAGGATAGGTGATTTTCCCCCACCAAGGGAGATTTCCATTATTTCTTTTTTCCAAGTTGGTCAACTTCTTTTTGGAGCTTGTCTCTAGTGGCTTATAAGTCTAGGAAAATGGAATCCCTTTTTTTTTCCTACTTGCTTTAGAGATTCCCCTATTCTTTATGTTTTCTGAGATCCTCTTTAACTTGATTTAACTCTGCATCTCTAAAAGGCATATCAACCATGATCTTAGAAAATTGGTCGATTAGGTCAACTAAAAAGGACTCCAATAATGTGGTTCCCTTAGAAGTCAAGACTTTGTAATTCTCCTCTTTTAAGGTACTTATTTCCTTTTTTAGACTATATGCTTTAGTTTTGTACTCTTGAGATAGATTATTAACCCGCTCAGTCTCCTTTTGATCCGCCACTAACTTCAACATTTGAACATGCTCCGTGCTATGAATTTTAAGCTTTTTCCTTAGTGTATGATCTCCTTTTCTTTTTCCTTTTATAATCCTCGTGTAGGAGCATGATTGAGAAGTTTATCCCTTTCTCAACTAATTTACCCTTGAACTTTGTTATCCTCAATATCTTGGCTTTGTTTTCCACCTTCTCATCTTTCAACTACTTTTTAAATCTCTTGAAAGTATTTTGCAGCTTGTTTACACTCATAGTTGATTTCAAGACATATCTATATAACACATCTCCAATTTTCCTATGTAACTGAACTTTGTCAAGTGTGTTGAAGTCATCTAACTTTAAAGTCATTTGAGTAGCTCTATATTGATTTGGAGTCATCCTTTTTCCCAAAATAGCAGGCTCTAGTATTGTCATTTTAAATGTGTCCCGCTTCAGATCAACTGATAGTAACCAAGACTATCTAGGTGATGTGAATTGTGACTTGGGAAACATGTCCTTCTTCAATTGTGCACTCTCAATTCTAATAGATGATAATAACCCTGCAAGTCCGGATGCATATAGGATATACCTAGAGTATTTATCTGCTCCATGTGGCTAGCTAGATATTGGGATCTGTTCAACAATTAACGGTGACTTGAAAGATGATGAAACTACACTCCCTTGTGGTTGATAAACTTCCAAAGCCAACTAGTGTTCAATCCTTGGATTTTTAGGCTTTGGCACTTCCAACTTGTTCTATGTCATCTCTGTATATGAGGTACTTTCGTCCTAAGTCCTCTTTAATCCTGCATTTATCTTGACTGGAGTAAGTATCACTTGAGACTTCTTTTGTTGTCCTGGAAGAAGGATGTCTTGAACCTGTTCCCAAATTTCCAAATTGGAAATCTTGTCCAACTATTAAAGATCCTGATGAATATACTCTACCGACTTCACATTCTTCCTTTTCTTTGACATTAGTCCCTTGGGATTGTAATTCCATATGAAACCTAAAGGTAGATTCATACTTTTCATTAATTCTTCTACTATTAACCAAGCTATACAAGACTTGACCATAAAAGGGCCAACTTGCTGTTGATGTATTTGTAACTTTAGAATGTATTCACTTATGTATTTCATATATTGTATTTGATTGGTCCCCGATGTTCCTATCGGGAGAATCATTAATGTAAACAAGTCATGTAAATTCATAGAGGTTAACCCTCCTTGTTGATCAGGGGTTAAAGTCCTCGCAGTTGTGGGGCACTAGGGTTATTAGACTCTCCTAGAGAAGTCGGCCCTGGTAAGTTATTGTCAAATAAAAAACTAGTATAAATAGAGAGTGAGCCTCTC
Source organism: Pseudotsuga menziesii (assembly GCA_001517045.1). Lineage (NCBI taxonomy): Eukaryota > Viridiplantae > Streptophyta > Pinopsida > Pinales > Pinaceae > Pseudotsuga > Pseudotsuga menziesii. The sequence continues at coordinate 273,839 of LPNX011110963.1, forward strand.
TATTTATCACACAGACACTCACACTCAGTTGTAGTGCATGAGTGAGAGAGAAGGAACTGGGATAAGAGAGAGAATAACTGGTGGAGATCATCTTTTCTGTCTTTGGGTTTTATTGTTACCATTGGTGCTTATTCTATCTCTGAGGAAGTTGCGGGGTTTTCTCCTTTATGGTTTCCCCGAGGAAAATATTTGTGTCTATTGTCTCTTGTGATTGATTGTTGTGCATGTTATTCTCTCAGATAAGATCTTAAGATCATATTGTTGAAATAGATAAAAATCTAACATGGTATCAGAGCTAACCTGAGAAGAAGACACTGTGCAGCTGTGGAAGCTAGGGCTTCTTACTTTTTGGGTCTCTCTCCACAATACATCAACAAAAGGAGGCTAGGATGACTCTCCATTGAAGGGCGCATCTTTCTGTCGAAGAGGAATTTGATTCTGAGCTTTTTCAGTTTTTGACCTACCACTGCATCGAGAAATTAGGGATTTTCACAGAAGTGGATTTTTTGAGTGAGCCCAACATAGGATTGATCTCCTCATCAAAATCGAAGTTTAGAGACAAAAATCAAGGTTTTTGGTTGGGTAGAACTTCGGGAAAGTCAAACCCTAATTTGCCTTAGAACCAGAAAATCAACACTGCAGAAGATCAGCTCTAGATCCAGTTTCAACTTCTCAAATTGGTAAGATCTAAATATTTTGCATTTCCATTTGAGGTTCACAGTTAAGATGTCTCATCACACCAAGCTTGATGAAAAGCTTGAGGGAGCTGATAACTTTTGAGCATGGAAGTATATGATCTCACTAGTTCTTGAAGAAAATGAGTTGGACTCTTACATCCGTGAAGAGGTTCCAGTTCCAAAGGGAGATGAGGCTAAGGCCTTACACAAAAATAAATTGGTCATGGCTAAGATGATTATTTCTGATTCAATCAAGGATCACCTCATACCACAGGTGTCCTCCCTAAAGACACCTAAATAAATGTTTGATGCCCTGACCAAGCTGTTTGAAGGGAAGAACATAAATCGAAAGATGACCTTGAGAAATCAATCGAAGGATGTGAAGATTCAGAATGTAGATACCATACAGTCATACTTTACAAGGGTCTCCCAGATCAAAGAACAACTTGAAGCAGTAGATGAAGAAGTAGAGAATGCAGAAATTGTGATGACCACCTTGAATGGTCTCCCTAGGTCATGGGACTATTTCATTCAAGGGATTTGTGCTAGAAGAAAGCTAGTCACCTTCAGTAGATTGTGGGAGGAATGCTCACAAGAAGAAGCTCGAATAGTATCCTGAGAAGATAAGATGGGAAGTGAAGGTCAAGCTCTCACAGTACACTCCAAGAAAAGCAGAACAGACTATCATAGAGGTAAGCACTCTCACCAAAAAGATAACCCTAGAAGATCTACCAGAGATCTATCTAAATTCAGATGCTATACAGATGAAAAATGACACTTTTCCAGAGATTGTCCTAGAAACAAAGGTGGTTCTCACAAGAAGAAGGACAAAAGAAAACATCGTGCTCACACTGCAGAGGATGATGATCCTCCAAGGAAAAGAGTCAAATAAGAAAGTGAAGATTCTTCAAGTGATGAAGAGTATGTTATGATTTCTACCATCACGGGAACTATCACACATGGAAGCAATGCTTAGCTTATAGACAGTGGGGCTTCCAAACACATGACACGATTCAAGGAATCCTTTGTGAAACTATCCAAACATGAGTCACCTCACAAGGTGAAACTTGGGGATGACTACCAGTGTCCCATAAAAGGTAGTGGTGAATCCTCCTATAAGATAGACTCTGGAAAGTCTATGAAGATGAAGGATGTCTTGTTTGTACTAAGACTAAAGAAGAATCTCCTCTCCATATCTGCATTGGATGCAAAAGGCATGAGGGTTGCATTTGTAGATGGCCAAGTCCTTATGTGGCAAAAGGGAAAGACTATAGATTATGCAGTAGTGATTGGAGAGCAAGAGGGAGGCTTATACAAACTAAAGAGCCAACCAGAACAAGCCTTGGTTGATGAATCAGTAGAGCCAAATGAACTTTGGCATAGAAGGCTTGCACATGTGCATTATAGGGCACTACCACTTGCAAGCAAAGCTGTTGAAGGTCCTTCAGAAATACAGACAAATCATGAAGGTGTTCGCAAAGGATGTGCAAAAGGAAAGAACACAAAGAAGACATTTCTAAGTAGCAAGAGAAAGGCAAAAGGAATCTTGGAAATCATCCACTCCGATGTATGCGATCCGATGTCATCCAGTTCATTGAGTGGGTATGTATACTATGTTTCTTTCATTGATGATTTTTCTAGGAAGACATGGATATATTTCTTGAAGAACAAAGATGAAGTATTCATCAAGTTCAAATAATTCAAAGCTTTGATCGAGAACCACTCAGAAAATAAGATCAAGACCTTTCATTCAGACAATGGCGGAGAGTTCACATCAAATGAATTCAAAGAATTATGCAGAGATTCAGGGATTAAGAGGGAGTTGACCACTCCATATAATCCACAACAGAATGGTGTTGCATAAAGGAAGAATAGAACGATCATGGAATTGCAAGGGCAATGCTTCATGATCAAGATATCCCCATGCATCTATGGGCAGAAGATGCTAGAACAATTGTGTATGTACATAACCGTACTCCACATAGAGTACTTGAAAACAAGACACCTAAAGAAGTCTTCTCCGGCAAGAAACCAAAAGTCAGTCATCTTAGAATATTTGGTTGTCCAGTGTACATACACATTCCAAAAGAAAAGAGGAAAAATTTAGATCCTTCAGGGAAGAAGGGTATATTCATGGGATATAGTGAAAGATCGAAGGCTTACAAAATATATTTCCCAGGATTCAAGAAGATCGATATCAGCGGAGACCTAACATTTGACGAAGACTCAGCATACAACAAATCCAGAAAGAAACCTGCTGAAGACCCTGAAGAAGAAGAAGTACCCAGAATCCAAGATACAACTATGAACGAAGCAACTCTAGAAGAAGATAGAGAAATATAATAACCTCAGGAACCTGTAGATCCACCTCATGAGAAGAATCCTCACAAGAGGAAACATGCATGGGTACGAGAGGCTATCCAAGGTGCAGAGAGATATGGGGCTCCAGAAGAAATGCACAGAGAAAGGAAGAGAACTAGGTCATACTCCGGATATGTAGCCCTATTATGTGACATCATTGATAAAGAACCTTCCAACTACGAAGAAGTGACAGAAAATAAAGAATGGAAGGATGCTATGATCGAGGAGTACCAGTGGATCATGAAGAATGATGTTTGGGATGTTGTCCCAAGACCAGAAGGGAAGTCTGTTGTGACTTCCAAGTGGATCTACAAGATCAAGCATGCTGCAGACGATAGCATAGAGAAATATAAAGCAAGATTTGTGGCTTGTGGCTTCTCCCAGAAAGAAGGAATAGATTATGAAGAGAGTTTTGCACCTATAGCCAGATACACTTCCATCAGATCAGTACTTGCTCTGGCTGCAGTAATGAAATGGAAGATACACCAGATGAATGTCAAGACAACCTTCTTGAATGGTGTAGTAGAAGAGGAAGTGTATGTGGAGCAGCCACTCGGCTTTGAGACACATGATAGGGAGACTCATGTGCAAATTGAAGAAATCCCTGTACGGTTTGAAACAAGCACTTAGGACATGGTACAACATAATTGATAGCTTCCTGACTAGTTTGGGCTTTACCAAGGGTAAAGTGGATTCCAACCTTTACTACAAGGTTGAGGAAGGGAACCTAGTGATACTCTTACTATATGTAGATGACCTGTTTGTATCAGGTGAGGATGGGTTGATTATTGACACGAAGAGGAAGCGTGCTGCTCAGTTCGAGATGAAGGACTTGGGTATGATGCATTACTTTCTAGGCATGGAGGTGTGGCAGAATGCGGATGGAATCTCCCTGGGACAAGAAAAGTATGTAGTAGAGATCCTGAAGAGGTTCGGGATGATGGACTGCAAGGCCATGACCACACCTATGGCATCGAACCTGAAGCCATTGAGTGTTGCTTCATCAGAGTCAGTTGATGCTATGATGTATCGTCAGATGATTGGGTCCTTGATGTACCTGATGAATACGGGACCAGATATTTGCTTTGCTGTGAACACATTGAGCCAGTCCTTGACAGATCCAAGACATGTTCACCTGATTGTTGTAAATCATATGAGGTACATGAAGGGTACGGTTGATTATGGGATCAACTATGAGGCGAATCATAAGATTAACCTGGAAGGTTATGTGGATTCAGATTGGGTAGGCAGTGCCATTGATAGAAAAATCACTTTGGGGTGCTGCTTTAGTATGTGATCAGGGGTGATCTCTTGGTTTAGCATGAAACAATTATTCATGGCACTGAGTACAACCAAAGAAGAGTATGTTGCAGCTTGTTCGGCTAGTTGTGAGGCAATGTGGCTAAGGAAGATACTATCTGATTTTTTTAATCTCTAGTTGGATGCTACTTGTATATATTGCGACAACCAGCGTTGTGTGAAGTTGTCGGAGAACCTAGTGTTCCATGACAAGTCAAAGCATATCGAGATCAAATATCACTATATCAGGGATATGGTGCAGAGAGGAGCAGTGAAGCTCTAGTACGTTGTGACGGACGAGCAGATAGTTGATGTGTTGACCAAGCCATTAGCTAGAGTGAAGTTTGAGTACTTCAGGGAGAAGCTTGGTGTTCTCTAGATCGAGGTTCCTTTCAAGGGGGAGTGATGAGTCTGTGAGCTTTTCTGACATGGTGGTAGGATGTGTTCCTCCCATGGTGAGATGTAAGTGCAGATCCTTTCTGACATGGTTGCGGGATGTGTTCCTCTCATGGTAAGATGTAAGTGTAGAGCCTTTCTGACATGGTTGCGGGATGTGTTCCTCCCATGGTCAGATGTGAGTGCTTGGCAGGCCTTTTTGACATGGTTGTAGGATGTGTTCCTCCCATGGTCAGATATAAGTGCTGAAGAAGATGAAGACCTACATGGAGGCTAGGCCTACAACCAGCATGAAAAAGGGCTAGCTCTGTAGAACTTCCTATGATGAGTGTAATTGAGATATAGCACCATTTTTTCGGGATAGAGGAAGCAGTGTTGATGATGATCCAGTGATGATGATCCAGTGACGAAGACTTGTGCTGATGAATTGTGTCAAGAGAATACCTTCCTAGTTAAGAGGGACTGTTGATGTATTTGTAACTTCAGAATGTATTCACTTATGTATTTCATATATTGTATTTGATTGGTCCTCGATGTTCCTATCGGGAGAATCATTAATGTAAACAAGTCATGTAAAGTCATAGATGTTAACCCTCCTTGTTGATCAGGGGTTAAAGTCCCCGCAATTGTGGGGCACTAGGGTTATTAGACTTTCCTGGAGAAGTCGGCCCTAGTAAGTTATTGTCAAGTCGGAAACACGTATAAATAGAGAGTGATCCTCTCTATTTATCACACAGAAACTCACACTCAGTTGTAGCGCATGAGTGACAGAGAAGGAGCTGGGATAAGATAGAGAACAACTAGTGGAGATCATCTTTTCTGTCTTTGGGTTTTACTGCTGCCATTGGTGCTTATTCTATCTCTGAGGAAGTTGCGGGGTTTTCTCCTTTATGGTTTCCCCGAGGAAAGTCTTTGTGTCTATTGTCTCTTGTGATTGATTGCTTTGCATGCTATTCTCTCAGATAAGATCCCAAGATCATATTGCTGAAATAGATAAAAATCTAACACTTGCTACAAAATACTAAAGGTTATAGGAATGTTATTCTTCCAGAAGTGGACCTCGTCTGAATTGAATCTTTGGAAAATATGCTCGAGTGAAAATATTCTTGGCATAAGGAAAGTCGAGAGCTGGTAAGGGGCGCTTCACATCTATAAATTCTCATCTCTATGTGGCCTTCAAACAAGAACCAATCCCCTAAAGTATAATTAGGGCTCAATTGTAGCAGCTTCTTGTATTCTCGTAGTACTCTAGGAAGTGGGGTGCCATGCAGGCTGATGTAGACCTTACCCATGACTTGATTGGAAAACTCCACATACCTATCATTGATAGGGTGATGCAGTACTAGATTAAGGAGGGATGGTGGAAACTGATCAAGGAATTGATAAATAGTCATGTAGAACATATAGGACTGGTATCTAAAATATGAAGGGTGGAGAAAGTGGATATCTGATCATGCATAGTATCAGTCAAGAAATGGGAAAAGTTTGGTCTGACATTTGACTCACCCGAGTTGGGGGTCATTTCAAGAAGTAAACCAAACTTTGTTTCATTGACTAGATGATCACCAATGAAGGCCATAAGGTGGAAAATTAGGGACATAGAAATTTGAGGGACATCGGTAAAAGTTCCTAACATGAATGGAGGGTCTCCCTTTGGTAGCTCATCATCCGGTGGAAGCAAGGTTCGGAGGAAGCTCACTTTTTCTTCTGGTGAAAGCTCGTTATATTTGGCGTTTAGAGAATCTTCATTGAAATCTTTATAGGGCACATAAGTTGGAACGGTAAGCATCTTTTGGATGAAATGCTTATTAATTGGAGAGATTGGAGTCCCATCTCGAGCAATCACTGTGCTTTGTTCTTTTGAATATAAATCGATGCACCAACCTATGAACTAAGAAAAATGGCGCATCTTAGGAATAACCATCATGGGTAGACCGGATCCCCATAGATGCTACTCATCACACCCTGCCTTGAACCTTTATTTTGCTTCCTTTGCCACTTTATTAACATTGGAAATTGATGTGATAGTATTGAAAACGTATGAAAAATAATTAAATAGATGGTCTTCTGGAACTATGGCAGTTGTAGCAAGTTAAAGTATGAGCGAATATAGTAAAAAGTTCATGGGTGAAGATAATGGTGGAAAATCCATGATGAGTATGGAGAATTCACATTTTTTGCTAGGAAGAAAGAACTCTGATAATTGGATTCTATCAATGCTCAACACTTCTTCAGATGATTTGAATATTAAAATTCGAGGAGTTGAGGGAAATATATATAAGTGAATTTGTGTAATTAATGTGGCTGCCACTTGGCATAATTAAATAAGATAAGGTGAGATGGAGGTATATGACCATTAAACAATTTAGCCATTTTGGGTTGGGAACATGTGGAAGCACGCTATTGGTAAGCGACATGCCAGGCTAGCAGTTTGGCACTTGAGCAATATGAGCAGTTTCTGGTTTCAAGATCGATTATGAGAAGGATTTTATAATCTTCTTTTGAAATCCTAAAGCCCTATGGTGAAGACATTTGTCTAAGGTGGTTTCCTTTCAGGATCATATTCCTTTGGATAATGCGTGGGAACTTTGACCATCCTGAATGCTTCTTGACCTTTGATATACCAGCTTTAAGATCTACTAACATGCTGAGCGTCAAATAAGTTTTGATAATGTCATGTCATTTCTCGTTGTCCCATCATGTCACCTACTGGAACACAAGCGCCCTTCCAAATCGATTAGACAACTTGACAGTTTTTATAACTTCGAAATTCCAGATGAGCGGTTTGATAGCTTCAAGATCGAGCTAGGAGAGGTCTTCTTAAACCATTTTTGTGACCCTAAACTCCTCAAGTAATGACACATGTCTCAAGTGGTTTTCATTCAGGATCAGGCCTGTAGAAATAAAACTCGAGCATGGTCGTAAGCCTAAAAAGAGCAACACCATTGATGTTATTGGAGCTAATCTTGACGGAGTAAACTTTCTACCCGACCATTTGCACCGATCGGACTACCTAGCTCGCGTGAGGTGACAGCTCACGCGAGCTAGGTCGTCCTATCGGTGCAAATGGTCGGGTAAGTAGGTTACTCCAATCCGGACCGCTGGAACTTGCATGCCCATGGTTCATCAAGGATAAGATTGACCTCAAAGTATTTTAAGATGCCACCATTGCACTCGGACGATCCTTACGAGGAATTATCTTCACCTTCTTGATGCTTCATCCCGCCTAACCATTGTCTCACTCTCTTGAGTTGGACTACTCTTGAAAAATCATTCTACCAATATGACGAATTGATCATTCATCTTAAAACAGAATCGCACACCCATATTTGTTTGTTGCTATCCTAGATTGGGTAAATGATGGTACCAACATTAGCTCTAGTGGGGAACATCTCTTCCTCTGGGCGAGGCTGAGAACCATAGACTTGTGCCTCGATCCATTGGGTTATGGAGTCTAATTAGCTTCGAAAACTCCCTCTTCATCTTTTCTTTGTGCAATTTTTTGAAAAATATAAAATTGAAACCATTACAAGAATTAAAAGCAAAGAAAAATGCTGTTTGAAAGAAAGAAAATAGAAAAACCAATGTAACTATTGAGGAGTGCCTTTGAAATTAATTTTCAGACGTCTGCAAAAACGAATGCAACCTTTAGAATGATTTCATAGAAATCGTCAACATTAGTATCCCGAGGTTTTACACTGAAAATCAACATATCTTTAAACATACTCATTAGTGAAGTACTGGAATCCTCATCCTTCAATGAGTATCTTAGAATCCTCATCCTCCCATGAGACTGAATAATTTTTTATTTATTTTGGAATACATTTATCTCTTTGCGAACCTCTAGAATGGCTTCATAGAAATCGTCAACATCACAAGCCCAGGGTTTTATATTGTACATATATAGATCTTCAAGTATACTTATCGTCACTTCTTGGTGCGAATCCTTCACTCTAGTTATTGTTGCTTTCAGAGCCTTGTTCTTGTTTTTTTCTCTTGCTAGAATTCCTTGAAGAAGATTTTCCCGCATTAATAGTAATGCCTCCCACTTCAAATAATTATAATTATTATACTTCTTCCTAGTAAGTAAGACAATGTTGGTATCATCATGGGCTTGCTGGGCATCTTTTTGCAAGACAATAAAAAGAATTTGTCAAAGCACATGAAGTGGAATCCATAGTTGGTGTCTACTAGAGTTAATGAATAAGCCACAATTACAAAGCAAAGCAGGTTAAAGAGAAAATATGTCCTTTGTCAAGATGTAGATACAAATGTTTATTGTGGCTACAATCTTCAATCCTGGAAGTCAAAAGAGCTTGATAATTGTGTCATTTGATAACATAATCAAGTTAGACACTAAGGTCCATCCAACACTATATCCCTTAAGGATGGTTGCATAAAATGTAGAGTTAACAGTCACAAAATAGTGTGATTTCAAGTTCACAAGTTCTTCTCAGTTTATTAATAAATTCAATTATGATGTAGTGCCTGTGGATTTTGTACGACCATTGTAGGTGGTCCCTATATGCGGGACAAAGAATTAATTTTATTAAGGCATGGAAACCAATAAATAATTTGACTAAGGATGGAGAACATTATATGATTTATGCATACAAAAGGGTAGATAATGTCTCTTTGATTATAAACACATTAGTGAAGCACCTAATTAATTCCAGTTAGAGTATTCTATCGAAACCAGTCAAGCAAAAGACTAGAGATGCATCCAAGCAAACATCCAAGAAAGAGCAGTTCAAGTTCCATTGAAAAACCCCCGCAACTAAAAGTTGATGGGGAACATCAACCTCAAGGCTCAAAGTAGTGAGGTTTGATCTAAATTTGGACTTTTGATTTCACAGGGGTGTAAATCTCATAGATAATTAAGCCAGTCACAATATGCATGACATATGAAGTTACAATGAGAACTGCGATGATCTATAGAGTTCAAGAATACAGCAATACAAATTTTCAAAGTCCAATTGAGGACCGTAAAGGAGTGTGGCCATGACACAAAAGATGCCACAAGAACATGTTTTGCAAATCTGGAAGGAATTCAATACTAGGTTGCAATAAGCCCAAAGAGGCTTATAACATTACATTTGAAAAAACCATGATAAGTTTGTAAAAGACACATTTGCATCCACACGACTACAAGCATACCCCCACAAGTTGTAGACCCAAATTGTGGAAGAACTAAGAAGGCTCCAAAAGAAGTAATGCAAAGAATCAACGATATTGATCATTGTGGAAATTGAACCATACACATGAATGAAGAATATTGACATATGAGGAACCATTATAGAAGTTACCACGATAAAGATGCCCCTTAAACACACAAATTCTATGGGTTTCCCCATTTTGGGAATCTTGGATCAAACAATATGTAAATATAAATATAGTAGAAAACAATTATCAAATGACTTTTTCTTTGGCACCTATCACATTTTTTGCAAGCATGTTGGTAGTGGTTAGATTAAATCAAAGATAGAACTAGGGCCATGAGATCTTAGCCCATGGGACAAGTAGCAAGAATTATGTTGATGCAATTGTGCAATATAAGGGATGGACTCTATGGACATATTGCATAACAACTTCGGGGTGACTCACAGGAATAATTACATGTTGAGGTGGGAAAATATTTTTTTAAGAGGTCTTCAAGAGTATCATATCAACTAAAAAGGTTCCTTTGAAATCTCATTATGCACTCTAAGTTGTAGAATGATGTTTTGAACTAGGGAAATTAGTGCTTTGTTTGGAAGCCATCCAACATTTCTTAACATAAGTAAAAAAATATAGCGGGACTTGTTAATGGTACTCCAATAACTTCTTAGTATCTTATAAAGATAAAACATTAAGAACTACCCTTAGTTTGGAATCAGTAAATAAGGAAAATAGACTCAACATAGTGTAAAGAAAATCCAAACTACCTGAGTATTTGAAGATTGAGGGTGGCCTTGTATTGAGATGGTACTTCCATAAATGACACAAGGACAAATTCAATCTCCTTCCTAGATTGAGGGACATTTTTCGACATAAGCTCTGTAAAGTTTAAAAATTGCAAAACCAAAATAAAAATAGTTTAGACACAATGATATCACAAAGTAGATATTACGTTAAGGTCATTTCTCTCCATTTTAATCTAAAACACGGTTTAGATTGATAGAACACTTGGAAGTTGTCAAACATTCATGCTGTAATATTATCATCAAGCTGCCACATCATGTCCCAAGTCCCATCTCCCACTTCAACTAACACAATTGATAATGGATACTCACTGCAACAAAAATGATATGTTCAATGTTAAAATGTCATGAGATTCATAATTAAATAATGACTACACTATTGTATTAATATGATTACCTAGATTACACTCTTGCATTTATTGTATTCAATTCTTGTGTACTTAGTTGTCCATTTTCAGTGTCAATGCTTCTTGTAACCTACACAAAATTATCAACCATATTATAATGAGATAATGTTCTGAAATGTTGATCCTAAGAGGACTCACGATTCTAATTTTTATCTACATCCAAAAAAAGGACCAAAACTTTACAACATAAATAAAGGTCGTGATCATAATTAATGAAAATCACACTCAATGCACAAATGCATCAATAATGTCTACAAACAATAAGAACAACCATGCTCAATGCATATATTATAAATAGTGCAGACAGATTATACCTAAAGTCTAAGAGGAATTGAATATTTTTAGTTTGTCTAAATCCAAAAGAAGAATGGAAAGCAAAACTTTAGAGCACAAATAAGGACCCCAATCATAATTCACATAATTTTGTGTTTAGAACCAAAATAATAATAATAATGACCACACAACGCATGTTCATGGAGGAATTGAAGACTCTCATGAAGATTCAAATAAGGATAAAATCTTTGCAACATAAAGGTCATTGCCATAATTCATGAAAGTCACGCTTACTGCACAAATGCAACAACATTGCCTTTGCCTTTGTGTTTGTTTATAAGGGTTGAGCCTAAGACAACAACAATTCTAGCTACCTATATTTTGGCTATATTCAGGTTGCAAATTTGTAATTGCCTTTTGTTGTTTTATTTGGATATATTCATCTGGAATAATTTCATGATTCCCCAATAACCTTCAAAGAAACTAGTTATAACACTCGCTTTTCATTGTGTGCTTGATTGCTATGACTAGAGGGGTTATGCAATTGTTTAAATGACACTAATTTTAGTTTGAGAAGCAATTAAAAAACATCACTTATAATCTCCAAACATAAATACAAATATACATATGTGACATTTCATCATGGCTATCACATATTGGTCACTTTAGGGACAACTGAAACAACGACAAGACATACATATCAGACTTGGAATGTTAGGGAAGTGCTTATGAACAAAAAACCTAGAGAACACTAGATAAGAAATATAATTTTATTGATGTCTGACAAACAACCACATTAGTAGATCAATGTAACACAAAAGCACATCTAGTGTAAAAAGATAGTGAGAGTGAAAAAACAATAATATCCTATGGGAATAAGACTCAAAGAACACATACACACACACACACAATATGCAAATTGTATGAAGAGAGTGATGCTCAACTCCTAAATGTGACAACTGATGCACTCTAGTTGGAAGGCTTATCTAATGAAGGTAGCTAAGTATTAAAATTTCTAATTAGGGTCATTCTTCATCTTTTTAACAATTGTGGACTACAATTTCCCATCACTAACCTCTCCACCAAAACACACCTAAGAATTTTGATGATGATGACTGTTACACACATTTCTGAACTATGTGTGCCCTAGTTTTGGAAAGCAAAGGGTTGTTCGAAGAGTTCTAGAACATACCTAAAATCCTGGGAACATGGAAACTTTATAAGAAGTCTTAGGTGTATCCTATAAAATAGCACCCATGAGAGGTAATTTGTTTGTAGAAAAGAAAGTATCCAAATGCCATAGCAACAATACTACAACCTTGTAACAATAAAATCATGGTTCCCTTTTAGAGGTGTTTACAATGACATAATGGTCCAATTGAAAAAAATGTGTTATAACAATGTTCAAAAAATGATCTCGCTTAAAATGCATATATCCTTGTACATTAAGCAGTTTAGAAAAATATCCAACACTTTAGAAAAATATCAAACTTGTTCTGGCCAAAATTCTAAGTATTTTATAAGTTCAAGAACTACTTGTGCATCATATTTGTCTAAAGATAATAAAATAATTCCAACTTCTCTCTAACAGATCTACATACCAATTGATTATCATTTTTCTCATTTGTTTCTTAGACCTCTTCATCTATATGGCCACAATAATTTAAAAAGCTTACTTTCATCATTTAATAAATAGCAAAATTAATCTCAGTAGCCTCTTCATGTAAAGTGACATTCTAATGGATAATTTTAGTACAATCAATGGCTTCTCTTTCAAGCAAAAGAGCATACAATGTATGGAATTAAACACCATTTGATCCTTGATCCTATATCTATGAAAATGAAAAGATTTTAGAAAACTTCTATTAAAACATTATAGATTGAAGAAAGGCTTCACCAAGCTCAGAAAACATAGCCACCAAATTTGTGAGTAAAATATTTAAAACTAAAACTAAAAATATACCATATATACCATTCTTATGATCCTGTAGTTATTACAAAGGAAATGTTAAAAAAAACATTAAGATTTTATGCATTGCCAATAGAAGTACAACCCTTGAATTATTGGTTCATGACAAATTAAATAGATTTTTTCAAGGTGATGAAATGTATAATGCAAAGTTTCCATACCCAACACAACACCTGTCCCATTGGATGAAGGGTCAAAGTTGACCCATGACCCAACAAGGGATCAAACTGAATCAACCCAACACCAATTTGGAAAATATAAAAATAGAAATGATGCATATATAATCCTAAGAAAAATACAAATTCTACAGAAAAAACTTGTCCAAGCACTGAAAAAGTAAGGCTCGAAAATGGGCTCAGAAATCTATGCTCCAGTTGGTGAAAGTTAGATAGAAATAATCTTCAAATCCCGGCTCCCCCAAATCTGCTCAGAAAACAAAATCTATCATAGCAGTTGATGTGTTGTTGAAAGTCTACACTCTAAAATAGTGAAAAACTAGCAAAGACCCTGTTGTTGTTGGAATGCCCAGACTATGTGTCAAACAAGGGCTCACTATGCAAATGAATCTCTGCAAATCCACTTGAGGGTGCTCTGGTTCATTATTGGCAAACAAGGTAAAAATTGCAATAACTCTTTTTCTATGCAATAAAATTTACAGAGTGGGTAAGTTGATTAAGTTAAACCAAACCTAGTCTGATGAGCTTTCTAGTCTAACTAGGGTTTGTATTTTTTCAGGACGCAGGAAGGAATAACCAGGCTAAGGGAGGATGGCGCTGGTCTTCGATCGCCCTCATGGTTATGGCCGCTCAATTAACTGATATCTATTTGCCTGCCCTCATTTGATTCGGCTTTCTGTTAATAAGATTTCTTGTCATTGTATTGGTCTCGTTTGGCGTTTTTGTTGGGTTTTTGTTTGTTCGGCTGGGCTTCTAGTTTTTTGTCACCATTCCTCTGGGGTTTATCTGGGTTTGATGGAGTGCATGGTTATTTTATTAGCCAGTTTTGTCTGGGGTTTGATGGATTGCTTGGTTATTGTTTTGGCCGCTACCGGCGACTGGAGTCCCTCCTCATAATCGAGGACTAGTACCAACCAGTTAAAAATAAGTGGGAAGCCCTATCATTCTTATTATTAGTCGGTATTGGCTCGGTTTTGCGTCCATCTGCTCTTGTTTGCTTTGTTTTTGTTTTTCTGTCACCTTTTTGGACGTCGTTTGGGTTATGATTCGCCTTTTCCGGGTTTGAAGGAGTTGGATGTCCTTTTACAGTTGATTCTATTCTATTATTACGACCGATAGTGATGATCCCGTCGCTTTGTGGTCACCCTGTTTGAAAGCCAAAGGGTTATGATGAGGGTTTAACCATGCGTAATAACCCTTCTTCCTTCGGTTTGGTTCTTTAACTAGGGTTTGTATTTCGGCTGTGTTTTTTATGTTGCCTCCTGGATTGGATTTGACTCTTGGTTTATGGATAGACCGTCAGTGATGATTTTTTCGTTTTGTGGCTGCCCTGTCCGGAAGACAAAGGATTAATGATGAGGACTTAACCCTTCTTTTAACCCTATTTTCTTCGATTCAAGGGTTTATCTTCCGGGTGTGTGTATTTTTTGCTATCGGCCAGGATTTGGTTGTGGGTTGGTATTGATTTATGTGTCGGGTTGTGGCTTTATTAGGGTCGTCTGCTAAGTTTCGCGGCTGTTAGAGATTGCGCACTTGGATTGTCGTCTCTCTGTTCAAAATTCCAGGGTTTGATGAGGGCTTAACTCTCCCTATTTCGAGTTGGTCTTTAACTGGGGTTTGTCCTTCGGCCGTTCCTGCTTCTTATTGCTTGGGTCGTCTGCTCAGTTTCGTGGCTATTAGAGGTTGACTTTAGCGCCCCTGGTTTATAGCCCCCCTGTTCAAAATCTCTAGGTTTATTGAAGAGGGTTTAATCCTTCCTTTTTGGATCAGTCTTTAGCTGGGGATTAATCATTCCTTTTCGGATGTTTTACTTGTTTCTATTTGATTGTCCCGGACTTGGTAATGGGCTTGTATTTGATCTGTGATGTCTGATTATTATCCCTCACCGTTTCCGAAGGCTTGAGGGACTCGATGAATTTCTGCTTGTTTCCGGTGTTCGAGCCTATTCCGGCGCCTGTTACTTGGATTTTTGTCGATTGGGTCCTTCTACTTCGCTCTTTCTTTTCCCCGACTCTGTTTGTTCAGGATTGTATGTGATTTCTAGGGGGTCTTCGTCGGTATTTTATTAGAGATTTTTGATCTTTCTATGACTGGGTCGATTATTGACGTTCTCATTAAGGTTATTGGTGAAGTCTAATCCTTATTCTGCTACTTCTCTCTTCCTAGGTTCGATATTGGGTTGCCTGTGTCGATTGAGGACTTGTGTCGATTGAATGATTATTGGTGAGTTTTTCCTTGGATCCGATCGTGGAGGCCCATGATGGGTCTCTAGACCCTAGAGTATTCCTTGGCTCTACTCGATTTCAGAGGCGTAGGAAGGCAAAGGCTTATAAAACTTTGGAAGGGAAACTTCGCTATGTGGTTGGTTGGGATATTTATTTGTACAGGGTGGAAGCACTGAGTCGTCGTGCTTTAATTGGAAGGTTGGAATATGTTTCCCTGGATAAAAAAGACTGGGTTTCTTGGGCCTCTGAACATTGGAAACCATTTCTATCCTATGTTCCAGCTATCAGCTTGCTGGTTAGGGGATGGATCGTTTTTGTCTTCTTAGAGGAATCGCATGCCTCTGAGGTCTTAAGCCGCTTATGGAGAGTGGGAAATGGTTCATTAGTACTAGATCGTTGGCATGTTAACTTCGATCCCACGAGAGAAAGAGTGAAAAAACGCCATCTGTGGGCAATTCTCCCAGGGCTTCCTTTCTCGCTCTGGAATCGAACCCTTTTGGAAGGACTTGGTAATACTATAGGTCAGTTTGTGGCGTTAGAAGATGATTTCATGAATTCCTATGATAAAAGGAAGGCGAAAATACTTGTTGAACTAGATATCACAAAAGGCCTTCCTGCTGATGTAGAGATTCTCTGTCATGAACGTTTGTTTATTCAACGATTAGATTTTCAAGGCATCCCTTTTAGATGCAGTGTGTGCTAGGAGACTGGCCATTTGAGACGAGACTGTCCGTCTTTTCGTCGTGGACCTGCTAAGCGCTCTTTGTTTGATTCCTTTGTTAATTCTTCTTTAAACTCGCCTTCAGAGGATTGTAAGACTCCGGCTCATAATGTCTCCTCTCCTGGTCATGTTGTTTCTTTATTTGGGGAAGTAACAGACCTTGATCTGGCTCTGATTGACTCAGTGATCAGCAGCAAAAAAGCTACTCTTTCTTCGGGCTTAAATCCTCCAAGTGAACCCGACCAATTGGATCCTCCTAAGACTGATTCTTTGTTACAGGAGCCCTCCTTGCCAGTCCTTGCCACTAGCCCTCTTTCTGCTCCAATTCTCTCAGGCATTTCTGCTGCTCCACTGCTAAATACTGTCCCTTCTTTGATCCCATTGATTGTTAATCCCCCCGTCCCTCTATTTTCCGAGGCTGACTTCCCTCCATTAACCTCATCTGGCCAGTCAAGGCCCCATTCACCTCCTCTCAGCCCTGCAACTTCCCCCTCCTTTGCCGATCCATCTTTGCAAAAATCTTTGAATATTTTCTCGGATAAGACGCCTCTTTCTCCTTCGGTTCTCCCCCTAGACTCAATTCATTTTGAAAATGTTACTATTAGGTGGAAGAAAAAATCCACCAAACCCACTCTTGATTCATATGATTCAGTCCAGGCTCCTTATACTCCTCTATCTGAGAGATTAAAAGTAGCAGAGCGATCTCATTCTTCTCCTTCTCATCGGGTCCTTAGAGCTTCGACCCCTGATTCTTCGGTTTCTTAATGCGCATCCTTTCTCTGAATGTTCGTGGCCTGGGGAGTCTGGCCAAGCAAAAAATCCTCCGTCATTTGTTGTTCGCTCTCAATCCTGATGTTGTTCTTTTCCAAGAAACCATGACTAGTCCTTATCCTGCTTTATTTGGCTTTTCTAAACTTTGCCCGGGCTGGGAGTTTTGTGCTCTTAGTTCTAATGGCCTCTCTGGAGGCATTCTCTCTGGCTGGAACCCGAAAATCATTAAATGTAAAGCCTTCCATACTGCTATTGGTATTCTACTAAATGCTTCGATCAGGGGATATTCCCTCAATCTCTCAATTTTAAACTGCTATGGTCCTTACCTTAATCATGATTCTTTCTGGAATGCTGCATCTTCGGGAGGTCTTCTTTCTCTGCCTAATCTCATCTTAGCAGGGGATATAAATCTAACTCTGAACGCCTCAGAAATCTGGGGATCCAAAGCTCTTACAAACCCATTGGGTCCCTTTTTCTCGAAGCTTTTCTCTGATCATAACTTAGTGGATGTTGCTCCTCCCTGTGCTGGCCCTACTTGGAGGAATGGAAGGATAGGGGAAGATGGTATTTCTAAAAGGCTTGACCGTTTTTTGTTATCGGAACAGCTGGTCAGCTCTCTACCCAAGTATAGAGCATGGGTGGACAGAAGTGGGATATCTGATCACTTTCCTATTGTCTTGGAATGGATAGACCAACAAAGTCCTAGTGCCTATCCTTTTAAGTTTAATCATTCTTGGTTAGACAATGAATATTTTGTTCAGATGGTTCATTCTGAATGGCCTCTTATTCAATCAGATCCCTCTATGGATGCCATGAATGATCTCTCATGAAGACTTCGAACTCTAAAAGATAAGGTTAAATCTTGGACTAAATCTGAAGCGTTAAAAATGAAAGATAAATCTGCTGCATTGGAAGAGGAAATTAGCTCTCTTCTTCATTCCTCTCAGTCAACAATTTTAAACCAAGAACAACAACTTAAGCTGTGCTCTCTCAAAGTAGCTCTTCAAAAATTGACCGATCATGAAATTTCTTCTGCAAGACTTCAAAGTAGAATTACCTGGGCGCTTAAGGGGGATCCTAATACCAAATATTTTCATGCGATAGCTACTGCTCGGAAAAATCATAATGCTATATGGAGTCTTAAAGATGAGTCGGGCACTTGGGTTTCTGATGATCAAAGTCTAAAAGCCCTTGGTATTCAATATTTCAAGTCTATGTTTGAAGATGACAAGTTGACAAAATTGGAATCCCAGCTAAAGGTAATTCGTCTCTTCCCCTCTTATATCAGCCTGGAGGATAAAGATTCCTTTTCAAGCCCTGTTTCAATTGTGGAAGTGGAAAATGCACTTAAACTCTTTAAAAAAGATAAGGCTCATGGGCCAGATGGTTGGCCAGTTGAATTCTATTTGTTCTTTTTTGATCTTTTGGGTCCTCTCCTTGTTAATGTGGTGGAATCTGCTAGAACCTTTGGCAGAGTGGCTCCTGCTCTCAATTCTACTTTTCTAGCCCTTATTCCGAAGACTGACCTGCCTGTTTCTTTCGCTGACTATCGAACTATCTCCCTTTTTAATCTCTACTATAAACTGATTTCCAAAGTTGCAGCTATGAGGCTTAAACCCTTTCTGGATGCTTCCATTTCTCCTCATCAATATGGCTTTCTTAAAAATCGTCTGATCCATGAACCCATTGCTATTACTCAGGAAGTCTTGCACACCGTCAACTCCAAAAATAAATGTGCTCTCATCCTCAAGCTGGATTTATCTAAAGCCTTTGACAAAGTTAATTGGACCTTCATCCGTCTTTTACTTATTCAAATTGGAGTCCCTCTTGTTGGTGTAAATTGGATCCTGGGTTGCATCTCCTCAGCTAACTTCGCTGTTATTATTAATGGTTCATCTTCCTCATTCTTTCCTGCCTCGCGGGGTTTAAGGCAAGGCTGCCCTTTATCCCCCCTATTGTTCATTCTGGTAATAGAAGAGCTTAGTCTCTTGATTGAGGATGCAAAACGGAATGGGAAGATGAAAGGCATAAAAGTTTCTTCTAAGCTCTCACTCACCCATTTACTATTTGTAGATGATGTGATTCTATTTGGTCTGGGTTCCTTTGAAGAATGGTTGGCTTTCAAAGTCATTCTGGATATCTTCTGTGAGGCCTTAGGTATGAGTATTAATGTGAACAAATCTTGTTTTCTTCAAAATGGTATAGATGAGGCAATTCTCCAAAAAATTACAGGTATTCTCCCTTACAGGTCTGATGATTTTCGGAAAGGTTTTAGTTATTTGAGATACTTCCTGAAACCATCTTGTTATTTGGTTAAAGACTGGCTCTGGTTGGTTTCGAAATTTGAAAAGAAAATTTCTCATTGGACAAACAGGCTTCTTTCCATGGGAGGTCGGCTTGTCCTTATTCGTGTTGTTCTTTCAAGCATGCCAGTCTACTGGATGGCTTTCGTTCCGATTCCATTCTCTATCCTAGATAAACTCAGAAAGGTGATTTTTTCCTTTCTGTGGGGATCTTCTGCCAAGACTAAAAAATTTCATCTAGCGGATTGGCATCTTTTGGCTCGGCCCACTTCCCACGGTGGCTGGGGTATTAAACATCTCCCTAGCTTTAGTCTTTCTTTGAGAATGAAATCTTTTTGGCTGGCAGTCAACAACAAAGGCATCTGGAATCTACTTATCACTGTAAAATATCTGAAAGATAAGCCTTTTCACCTATGGCTCAGGGAAAAGAATTTCATTTATAATAATGCTTCAATTATTTGGAAAGGCTTCGTTGCTACCTTAAATTGGATTGGCAAGGGAATTATCTGGAAAGTTGGTAATGGTGAATCCATTTCCCTGGGTGCAGATCCTATTGTGGGTATGGGATCCTCTTTTACCCTGCCTAGAGGATTGCGAGAATATTTAGAGGATTTTGGCATTTGTTCCTTAGCTTAGGCTCGAAATCATACTTCAAATGCCAAAGGTTATTGGTTCTCTGTAGATGAACTTGATCTTATTGGTGAATGGAAATCTATATGGGATAATTATATAAGAGGTCTGGAATTTGGTCGTATACGGCTCACTGAACAAAATGATATTTTAATTTGGACCCATAATAAGTATACAGGGCCGTTATCTGCTGCTGAAGGTTATACTTGTGTAATCTCTGATAGCTGTTCATAATTAAATGACAAGGTTCTGAAAATTTTGTGGACTTTGACTATCCCTCTGAAAATAAAATGCTTTATCTGGTTATTGATATACCGAAAGATTTTAACCTGGGAGCAATTGCAGACTAGAGGCATCAATGGGCCTAGTCGTTGTGTCCTCTGTGAAGGTAACCTGGAAGATATCCAGCATCTATTTTTCTGCTATCCTTTTTTTGCCCATATTTACACTTTTTTTGAGGTTAAATACAACTGCTCTTTCTTGCCCTTTTTGGACCATTGGTTCTCTTGTACTGCGAGTTCTGCCCCTTACTATTTCTTGCCTCTGTTTATATTTTGGGGAATTTGGCTCATCCGCAATCTTTGTTTATTTGAAAATAAGAAATCATCCTTCTCTGCTTTGAAAATAAGAAACTCCTGTGCCTCTGAAAATTCACAAAGTTCGCAATATTGGCACTGAACCATTAAAATGCTTTCCTTGTGGTTTTTTCGATGGAGTTGCTGCGGAGTATATAGGAGGATCAGGTTATGTGATTTTTATCAATGATTCTCATTTCTTTAGTTTTTCAATGGGCTGTGGAAGAAGTTCGAATACAAGAGCAGAATTATTGGCTTGCTGGGCAGTTCTTAGAGTCAACTTATTGATGGGTATTCCTATGCAGCTGATTTATGGGGACTCCATGGTTATTATCTCTTGGCTTAACAGAATTACTGCACTTGATGTTCCATCTCTGATGCATTGGTGTTGCGACATAAGACTTATGCTTCAAAAGGCCCCGCCGGTGATCTTTAAACATACATATCGTGAGCATAACATGCTGGCAGATGCACTCTCCAAACAAGCCCTGAATTTGGAAATGGGAGTTGTTACTTTTTCAGAAACTATGGATGGTTTGATTGTGAATCATGGCAATCTTAATCTCTTTTAGAGTAGCTGAATATCTCTTTTTTTCAGCATGGTTTTAGCAGTTGATTGATTATTACTTTCTGTTCTAAGTTGAGTCCTTCTTGCCAGCATGTATTGCTCTGTTTTATATGTTTGAAGTTCATCTTCGATATTACTCAGTATTTTCTGACCTGATTTATCAGGGATGATGAGAAAAGTCTGCTACGATCAGACTTTATCTTTTGATTCTGCTGTTATGTATTGTCATTTATATTTGTTGGTGATGGAACTGGAGTTTGGCAGTCATCATGTTGATATGTAAATGATGTCTTTTGATTCATATGAATAACAAAGACCGGTATTTTTTCCTCTGAAAAAAAAGGTCTAGTCAGAACCGGGTCTACTGACTCTGACCAGTTTTGTCATCTTTGGATAATCCAGTCTGACTCAAGCAAGATTTGGAGAAGGCAGAGGAAAATATGACCAACTATGGGTCAAACACAATGGATATGACTTCTTTGGTAAAATGGTGGGAAGCTTAAAAGGTACACCATGAAACATAAGAAGAAACAATAGAAATGAAGACACAACTCACAACTAGAAGGAAATTGTAGCTCCTAAGTATTAGGTGACACAGATAACAGAAGCATGAATGTAGGCAACTTGCACACGAGTATATATCTTCAATTTAACATATAAAATTATAGATATTTTAAAATATTAAATAATTGGTAGCCCTCGGGGTCTAGACCAACTAGCAATAGGATGCACTATTAAGACACTCCTTGTGACATCGCATGTTCAAACCTCGATTAACGCCACGTGTTGCAGAAATCAACCCCATTTCATGCAAGTATGAGCCCAGACCCAATTATTGATTCCCCTAATTATCCCAAAAAAAAAGATGTTTATATTTTTAAATATCAAAATATAAAATATTTAAATATTTTTAAATATTAAAATATCACATGATTAAGTACATGAGGAGGGATCCCTATCTCTTTAATTTAAGTACAAGCAATTTTATTTGGCAAAGTTTAACAAAATGAGAAGATGTAGTGTGCACACACAAATAGATATATGTTTGTTTAATGCAACACAATAGAATAATAAAAAAATGTATACAAAGAGAGACATAGAGTGTACTTGGAAGCTTCATAAACGATCAATATTTATCCTATATTTTTTTATCGTCCCATTTTTTTTATATAATTCGACAGATACGAAGTGAGGATGTCAAAGAAAGAGGGGAGGACCTTTCTCTATCACTAGACAAGATTCCTTTCTAGAGGATTTTGCATATTTTCTTTGTAATTGTTGAATTTCCTTATTGCATTTTTCCCACATACCAATAATAAAACACATGTACATCAAACTTCAAAGATGATGAAAGCGATTTTTTCCTTTTGCTACAGTGAAAATCGTTGCCTCCTCTTTCTAGTAATATGTTTATTCTTTACCGCTTGCCTCTTTCTAACAGAACAAAAATTCAAATGATCTCTAAAAAAATTATTCATTTTATATAATCCAAATGACCTATAATTATTATTTACATATTTACGTTATTTTTGTTGCTTTATGTTGAGAGCTTATATTACATATTTATTTATTGAAATTTTTATTGAGTATTTTTAGTTAAATGCATGCTTAAGAAAATTTTCATTTATAACTATTGTTGCTATATTCTAAAATCATCAAAATGAAAAAAAAAATTGAATGATCAAATTTCATTCAAATGGTACAAAAAAGGGTTTAAATAAAGATATATAGAAAACCTTACACAAAATCAAGTTCATCAATATGGAACATTATATATGTTCCTATTGGAAAATGCAACATCCTCTGATATATAGAAAACCTTACACAAAATCAAGTTCATCAATATGGAACATGATATATGTTCCCACTGGAAAATGCAACATCCTCTTTATTTAATCCAAAGAAAAATGGTAAAGCTAGTATTGATATTGATAGATTGAACATCCTTATTAAGATTGTTTAAAGTAAAAAAAACACAACCTAACCTAGGAAAAGGGAGAAGAAACAAGATTTCATAAGTTTGTTTTAGTAATTTGATTATAGTAACTTTAAACATTGGTTTAATTTTAATTTCAAGTTTATTTAACTTCTAATAATAAAACACACTTCAACATAGTCTTTCTAACAAACACGATTATTGAAAACATTTTTTAATGGGATAGATGTATTAGTTTTGTTTTTCAACATATTAATATAGCATTTCGAATTAGATTGTAATATTTTTAGATTATTAAAGAGACATGGATCTTAGGCATAAAAATTAGGAGCTTTCTTGAAGAACACATAACAATGGCATAGGGATATATGACCATGGATGGTGCAAACAAATCGATAATTCACAACGACACCTTTATTTGAAGATGGCCATGCTTAAGTTTCATTTACTTCAAACTGAATTCCAACAAAATAATGGTTGTTTATTTTGGTCTTTTAGGTTTTAATTTGATAATCAATGGCTTCAAACAACTCATATAGAGACAGAGAAACAACAAGAAAATATCATCTTCAAAAGAAATTTTAACATAAATTTTGGGCAAAATATCACAATTAGCTAGGAAATGCTATATTAATGCATTAGAGGAAATGAAAAGAGGATGGCTGAATGATTGTCAATGCTCTGTAGAAGCAATGAAAAAAGGTTGGTTGAATGATTGTAAATTCCCTATAGTAGTAATGATAAAAGGATGGTTGAACGATTGCCAATGCTTGTAGCAATAATGGAGAACACATGTTGAAGCAAAAGTTAAATGAGGGTAAAATCCAAGGATGTTTGATTCTCGAGTTTGTGCATAATAAACCTAAAATGAAGGAAAAAGTCAATCGCATAGAAAATGATCTAATACACAATAAAAGAATGATGTCATATTTTGTATGCGATAAACAACTAACTAGGGAGTCTTCCCCTTCTTCCTCTTTTTCCTCCAAGCACTCCATGTATTTCTCATCATAAACCTCTTTCCCAAGTTCCTTGCAACACTCCTTGTCTTCCTACCCAACCTTCCCTTGACTCCCCCACTCCCCTGACCTCGTCCTCATCTTCCCCAACATACCCGACCTCCCTCGCAACATCCTCAACCTCCTCCCTGCCACCCCATCCTTCACAACATTAGCACGTGAGTTTTGATCCCCCTATAGTGAGGAATGACGACCCCTACTGCATAGATTGCAATACTAATTTGAATTGTTATTCTATTAATAAGTCCAAAAGATAAATCCATACACTAAGTTCACTCCATAGAGATATGTTGGATTATTTTTTATTAAATTAATTAATATACAATAAACACTAAATAGTAAACATGCATCCCTTATCCACAATTGAAAGGGATTTTAGGAGTGTCAACATGTCATCGTTATCCCAAATCTCACAAGAGTATACATATTTTCTAAATATTATCATCCTATCCAAGAATGAGTTGCTAACTCTTCCTAGAGGGCACTAATCTCTACCATATGGAAAGGAGGTTATTTGTCATCTTTCTGCATTGCAAGTGGATATCTCTTTATCATCTTTGGATTGAATTAAACATTAATGTACTATCCCTCGTGTTAGAGATATTACACACTAGCGACCTCCATAAAGCATACCAATAGTGACATCCATAAAGCATGGATTTTACTATTGGTGAGTGACTAAGATCTCTCTAGATCACTACTATGACGAATTCACTTAGCCATGCAAAGTATATCATGAGTAATTTTTACTCATTCCAATTAGTAATACAATTCATTATTTCTCCCAATATTGTCTCACTTATTTTCTCTCTCTTGCAAGCTTTATGCGATCTTTCTACCAGCTAGGTTTACTGTGAAAAATTCACACTATTCCCACTTCAAAAGATAACAAGAATTCAAATTGCTCCCATTATAAATTTATTAACTTTTGTTATGTTTATAGACAATGACATTCACATTCAATCTTTATGAAAATGAATAAAAAATGATATACATGTGGCCTAAAATTATGAGTTTGGCTTATGGACATGCATCATGGATCAAAATTATGGTTTAGGATTTATTAACATAAAAAATACCTGACGTTAGGGTTAAGCTTAAATCCATGATGCAGAATTGGATTTTACAGTGCACACTGATCTACCATTAAAACCCACCATGCCATTCCCACTTGTCTCTAAGAAACGCCAAATCCAAAACCCTAAATCCCTAAACTAGCTACAATTTTCAACAAATCAAATGCATTGATAGAAAAAGTATGAAACCAAATTCATCTTACCTTGAATACTAATAAAAATATAGTAGCTAAGGTCTTCAGGAGCTTACGTTTCTTGTTTCCTAGGTGGAGAAAATGCTTATGTAGGTAAAATACTTTTTATCTATGGATTTGCATTAATTTATGAACTCACTTAATACAATTTGCTCTATTCTGCATAATTCCTATAGATCTTTGGATCGAGATTCTCACATAAATCCTCTCTATAAACTCAAAACCTAGCTTTGCATTTATGAGAGCCTTTATGCAGGTGTCGACCATGACAAATTATAAAAAAATTAGTGTCATTTGACATTTCAAGACTAGAAGTTTGAAATTGGCTTTCCTCTTCTCTGATTGAGGTGGAAGAATATCTTTGCACATGACCCAAAGAAAACCTTACAAATTATGAAAATGAAGTTATAAAAGGCTAAGAATGGTCTTCTTATTTTTTATTATATTTATGTTTGCAGGAGGTGACATGTTAAATCTTGGCCGTTGTGCACTAAAGGAAGCACCTTTTTCAACCTTTACAATCTTCCTCCCCAACCTTTACAGGAAACAACTGTCGCATTAAAGCCTACGCAACATGCTGGTTAATTTTCACCCATACTTTGGGGATCACGATCATGAGGATTTTTTGTTTAGGATAGAAAAGGAGTTAGTTTGAAAAAATTGTCACGATTATCCATCACTTGTTACATTAATATCTTTTCATTATGATGATAATAACCACAAACCCTAGAAATATCAATTCTCGAATGGATACACAACATGCATTAGAAGAGTATTTAGATTTTCCTTGTGTATCTATCGGCAAAATGGAAAATTACTTGGGGAATAACCACATCCAAAGGTGGGCCATCCACCATTCAATCATTGATCATTTTAGTTTCCATTTACATACTAAACCATGGTGATCAATACAAGATCCATAAATAAAACTAGGAAATGGGAAAACACACACACGCATGCACACACACACACACACAAAATTTATTTATTTGTTTTAATTTTATAAACTAAAACCAATAAATATACATATAGTTTAAAAACTAAAAGAACAAAAACTAGAAGTGTAGTTAGAGAACTTAATTTTTTTTTACCAAACTATACAAAAACATCATTCATCAACAAGTAGGCTATTGATGGTGGTGCAAATAGTATAAGTAGGCTATTGACTAAGATGCACATAGTAGAATATTGGAGGAAGTGCAGTCAATAAGAAAAATGTGGCAAGAGCAGGTAACACTCTCAAATAGTGAATCCTCTATTTAGGTTCCAATCCAAAGACATTATAGTTATGGTCGTTAAGGTCCAAGTATTTGAGCCTCATGTTATGATACCATATGTAAGAACTCATTTTTTAACAAAATACTTAGTGGGATATTAACCATAATGCAATGTAAGGTTACGATTTTTATTTGGGAGAAACACAATATAGGTAATCATAAGGATAATTATCCTTGTAACCAACAACAACTAAAAAAAACGATAACCCACTTTGAATTGATTTGAATACTTCTAATCTCTTCTATCACAATCTATAGAAATTATTGAATAGATTAATTATGTTGAATCAATTTGCAATAATGAGAATTTAATTAATATTTCATTGAATTAATATCTAATGAAGAAGCCTTGAGGGGTAGCTCAATTGGTTCGTGCTCCCGAATCTAAGACTTAAGTAGTTAAGGTTAGAGGTTCAATTCTCTAGGTCCTTTAGGGTTAGGCTTCAAAATCTAGAGCCGACAAGTTGGGGCCTGTTTAGGTGCCACCCTAGGAATTATTCCCATGGACGTAGTGTGTTTCGTGAAAGTAACGAGGTAATGAACCACATGAAAAAATATCTAATGAAGAAGCATGAAGGCCATAACTTACCTGAGTGATTCCCAACTTGTAACCAACATCAATTAGTCAACGCCATCCTCAACAAGAACCGTGTTTGGGGGACTACTCTTCTCACAACATAACTCCTTAGTGAATTATTAAGGCCCCTAAGCCCCCAACAGTTAAGTCTATGCCAAAATACCCTGCTCAACCTCACATAGTTCCTCAAACCTCCAACATCCTCTTCCCCTCACAACACATAATCACAAAGTCAACACAACTACAACACTAACCAACCCTTCACAAAATAACCAAGGATGAACAATCCTTCACAGAATAACAAAGTATGAACAAGACTCCCAACCTTTTTTGAATATTTTTTATTTTCTTTCACTTTATTACAAAATTTTGTATAGGTGACTAGTAGTCACCCTTGAACTTATTCTAACTTAAACTAATCAATCCTCTTTTTAAACATAATCCTAATGCAATTATTTTTTAAGTTTATTATTAAATTAATAATTTACAAGTTAAATTGTTAAAATATAAGCTAATCATAATTATAGTATTTTTAATTAACTTTAAAGTTTTACATAATCATATAAATAATAAAAACTTACGAAAAAGGTCAAATATATATAATGGTATTCAATGTGTTGTATAATGTATAGGGATAACCAAAGTCGCAATTGCTCAAAATGATTTGGTTGAATTTTGTTGATTCTCAACCACGCTTTTTTTTATATAATTTAGTTTAATAATACATAAATTACCATCTTGAATTTTTACTGTAGTAAAAATTTTAATGAACACGAGGGTCAATTATTGTACTCAACCAAACACATTCATCCATTATTTTATTTTCTGCAATGTCGGATTCTCTGATTCATGCATGTTATGCAATGGTTTTAAACACTTAAAACCATTTTTTTGTTTTATTCTAAATAAAGTATAATTGTTTGATGATGATAGGTGAGGATATATAATTTAGTTTAATAATACATAAATCACCATCTTGAATTTTTACTGTAGTAAAAATTTTAATGAACACGAGGGTCAATTATTGTACTCAACGAAACACATTAATCTATTATTTTATTTTCTACAATGTCCGATTCTCGGATTCATGCATGTTATGCAATGGTTTTAAACATTTAAAACCATTTTTTTTGTTTTATTCTAAATAAAGTATAATTGTTTGATGATGATAGGTGAACATGCCATGAACCATTTTTATAAAATTTAGAAAGTGTTCACCATTTTTTAAAATCATTTTATATTAGCACCAAGAGGTGCAAAAAAAACGCCGAGAGGGTAAAAATATTCTGTCCTTTCGCAAGCCAACTTTTGTGACTCACCTCGGGAGAGTGCGTGAGTTTTGAAATTTTAGGTTAAGACATTTATAATTGTTGTGATTCGGGGTTTCGATTTTCGATTATAAATTGTGCAAGAAATAATAAAAATTAACTGACAACAACCTAAAATTAACGCGTACAATGATTATACCGAAAATTGCGAAGAATAATAATAAATTTCAAGCTCCTGCAATCCGCAACCCAAAAATTGCGGGATGCAAGTTTCAGGAAAGTTTAGCGGGATGACGATGGATGGTATATATGTTATTTGATATTTGATCGACGGATTGAAAGTATTCCTCAGATGAGACTTGTGCGATGGATTGAATCGGACCAACTTGGTGAGATATCAAATGTACCCACGATCGGGCGATCCAAATGAAGACAGGTTGCAGATCGAGGGTCTCTGTTGATTCCATTGAATTAAATTGTGCAAATCTTGATAAGAAGCTATATAACTAGAGAAGTAAATGAAATCTACGTGGTTCGAGATCGGCTGATGAACCAAATCTCCCAGCGTGGACAAAATCTTTTGATGAACCTGGTACAGAAAGGACATTCCCACATACGATCTGTTTTTTCTTACCAGTAATTGAGTCCCCAGACACCATTCACAACATCCTATAGGTCAAGATCATGTCCCCAACATCGCCTGCTGTCCCAACTCCGAGGATCCATCATGAAATTTAGATATTTGAAACAACAAATCTTGCCTCTACATAAAGCAAAGAAACGCGGCCAGCCGAATCCCCTCTTATCCCACCTCCAACATAGGCGAAAGGGCAAGGAAGGTCAAGTCCAAATTCCTTGACCCACCTCGGCAGCAATGCGGGAGAACACCTAAGGTCTTATCCATGGCCAGTATGATAATTGAATATCAGAGGAGATGACTTAACTGGATTTTTCGCAAGGAGTGAAGATCCTCGCTCACTTGTCACTTGTACTATTGTTATGATTGCCGGTTGTCAAGTGTACAGCTATGCCGGTAAGTTATTTTCGGATTTGTTTGGCTCACCCTATATAGCGCCACCCTCCAGAACTGCTGAAAAACGGGGATGAATGAACACTGAGAGAAAGGCCAAAAGTGCTCAATTACGTGAGGGCTTGAGTTTTCTTGCAGACAACAATGGTTGTATGGTTCGAGAAGCTCATTTGTGAGAGGGTACTGATGGTTGGAAAATATGAAATTATGTTCCTTTATCATCCTGGTTGTCTGCACCAGGAAATTTCCAACCATCAGGGCCTGGATGTGATGCACTTTGAATATTTGCGAATAGTGATACCTCCAACTACACAATACGATGGTTTTCCTGTCCCTGGAGTGTGTCCCCAGAAATCCTCGAAGAGGTCACGGCTTCCAAAGTCCCACTGCATGGGGGCCATGTTTAGTGACAACTAGTCAGAGCGAATGCTTGTATTGGGGTGGCGGGTGTCCAAAGTATTTATCACCTCGTTTGTAATTCCCATTTGCTAATTTTCTCTGAGGTGGTGACGAGGTTGAGTACACACTCCACTATATTGCCTTTTGGAGAACCTACTTCATGGGAGGTGAGGAGAACAAGAATGCCTCTCTCCAAGTCCCCTCATACAACAATGTTACCAGGACATAGGGGAATTTTGGACACGGGTGAGCACAAAAAGCACATAAAGTCCTTTGCCATTATGGAAACCATGTAGAAAGGCACCCTTGAACACGATGTTGCAGCTGCAACTTTCCTCCCCAAATTTCTTAAATTCGGGACCCCTCCTCATGATTTTGGTTTGATCGTTGAATCTTTTGAGTATTGATCTGTGTTTTATTTTTTAATGACTACAAAGGTTAATTCTTGACCAAGGTTCAGATTTTAAATGCGATGAAGTTTATGGTGAGCCGTAACTTTTATTTTTGTTTTGCGTATCAAACTAGTTAACTCTGCTGTGGTTGCCGTTACGGAGGTATGACAGTGGGCTGTCCTTTGTTAAATGTTCGTAGCTGATTGAAGCACTTAGTTTTTTCCATTGGATCGGGAGTCTTTCTTGTCTTGGTCGGAAGTTTTAACCTTTCTCCCGTCCGCCGTTGCGGCTTTTGAAGCTGTTTTGCCATCCGAAGTTCAAATCGTGCCGACGTCCGATTCGTTTTGTCTTCACTCGCTTGTCCGGAGCCTTTACCTTTCTGCCGTTGCGGCTGAGAAGAGCTAGAGAGCTTCCGATTCGAGTATCTCCCGACGTCCGATTTAGTCCTCACCCACCCACGATTAGCTTGTGTCTTAGATCCTGGTCTCGTCCGCCGTTGCGGATGGAAAAGGCCGTTCAACCGCCGATGTGACATCTCTCCGACGTCCGATTAATAGCCTTCCATCCTGCTAGTTGGCCCACCTTTCCGATGTTAGGGATATCCCCAGTATTCTTCATGGTTCAGCCGTTTCAATGGTATAACTTGTTGTTCTGTTTTGTAACGTAAATCCGATAAATGATGCATCTCTGTTTTTGTGTAGGTGGATCTAAGGGATTGGCGGAACTACGATGGCGTGAAGGTATAGCTGAGCATTTTGGCGTGGATCGAACCGAGGCTAGAAGGACAAGCGAAAGAAAGGACAACGTGAATGGAAACGGAGAAATGGAACCTGAAGATTTGTCAGTTACTCAATAGTTCGTAGAAGAATTTGAAGCGTTGGGAAGCTGAGAAAGGGATAGAGGAGGCAGCCCAAGGGTCGCAAATTGTAGTTTAAATATTTGAAAGTAGGAATGAGAAGGGGTTTTTTCCCTGGAAAATTTTGTAAATGTTTGCTTGTAAGAGGAACTACTTCGTTTTGCAAAGGAAACTGCAATTTTGCCTGTTGGAGAGAGTGAGAAGTGGAATGTATCAATACAACTCAATGAATAATGTTGAAGAGGGACTATTTCGTTTTCAGCTGGGTTTCATTTACTGTAAGAGTGCTTAATTTCCTGAACCTATGTTCTTGTTGAATTCTTTTCGGTATCTTTTGGGATATTTTCCACTGTGAGTAATAAAGGTTGTTTTATAAAATAATCGGCTATCTGGTTATTTAAATTTCTGTGAGTGTTCATGTGTCTTGAAATAAGTATCAGCTATCTGTGATTCTTCATTATGCATGTGCAAAATGTATTACTCACCAATAAATGCTAATTCTGCTCCCTAGGGATAGTTTAGGTAGTCAGTTTGCTTTTTGTTGTATGCGATTTGGATGCCTATGAGCCATAAGACGAGAGGTAAGAACCTGTGCATCACATTATGACTGCTCCTGGCATCTTTATCACCCTGCATTTAGTTAGGCACTTGCATTTCATATCTTAAGTCAAAACGCAAAAACTCGGTGGACCGGGCTGCAACCGGTAAAGCCTTTGTTTTGTTACTTGACCTACGGTAGCCGGACCGCAAACCGGACGGATTCCCTATTCCAAATAGTCAACGGGCTAGTTGGGAACGTTGATTGGGGAGAATCCCTTACTGTTTTTGCCTGCGATTTTCCAGGCCTCAACAGTTTTGGCGCTAGAAGGAGGGCCGCCAGTGCATGGCTGGCCGAGGAAACCCGTTTTCCTGAGATTATTTCACTTGTTACAGTTTTGAAATTAGTGGACCACGTAATCCAATTCCGGAAGAAGTAAATAGAGAACATCTATATCCTGTTCGCAACGAGATCGTTAATGACCTAAGAAGACACACCAAGGCATACGTAAAGAAGATTGGAGGATTGCCGATTATCCCTGAGTTGCCCAGGAGAGAGTATAAAAGGAAATACCGTCCTATAACAGAAGACTCAGTGCTGGTTGGAGACTGGGAAGAACTTGTGGAAACCGCCTTGCAAGAAGTTGAGCTACCTTTGAATCAAGAGGGCCCAGAAACCCCTTACATTTCTCCTGTTCACACCCCTGTTGGTTCACCTCCTCATTCTCCACCTCAACTCATGGCTAGTGTTAACGCCAACCAACCTCCTCCCAATCCACCAAATCCACCACCTGCATGGAAATCCAGGTCACCCCTAAACCTGACTCCTCCTTTGCATGACCTACCTCAGG
>LPNX011110963.1:306677-380432 GCA_001517045.1 Pseudotsuga menziesii
TAAAAGAAAGAGTATTGAAGATTACCCCGAACAATCAGGAGAGAGAAGGAAAACTTTATTGTTCACTAAGCCTAAAGAGGAGAAAGCACCAGATTATGAAAGTATGGCCAAAATGATGCAAAAGCTGTCTAATAAGATCATAAACTTGGAGAAAGAGAAGGAAACACAGAAGTTCTACAGGCCTTATTATAAGAAAAGGGAGGAAAACAGTTAGTCCCAACCTCCTCCTCACAATACTGCGTCTATGAATCTGACAGAGATAGGGATTGAAAATTTCTGCACCTTTCACCAGCAGCCTCACTCCGAAAAGAATTGTCCGCAATGGATAAATTCAATGACACTAGTCATGAATCAGATGTTGGATTCAAGATTAACAGAGGAAGGCGATGAAGAAAGAAAAGAGAATTCTACTGCAAATTCTGCTAAAGAGCAGGAAGAGGAGACCATGGCTTTGTGGAGTTCTGTTTCTTTATTTGACGCTGAAGAGGAAAGGAATCAAGGATACAAGGAAGTTTTGGATGCCAACGTAACAACAAGAAGTCAAGGGACGGTTAAAGATGACAATCTGATACTCCCAAAGATTAGGAGGCTGCAGAGAAACGTTAAAAAGAAATTCCAAAATAAACCCGCGGCTGATATAATTCCCGAGTTCACTATTACCAGCCAAGATCCTAAGCAGAACAGAACGCCGCCCAAGCCAAATGAAGAAAAAGTGGATGCTGACAAACCTAACTCCAGTGAACAACAGATGAATTATGACATTGTGGAAGATTTAAAGAAGATAAAAGCAAACGTCCCACTATTTGAAATGTGCAAAGTGCCTCAACAGAAAGAAAGACTACTGAGAGCACTCGAGGAATCGGATGAGAAGCAGCCTACTGATAATCAACCTCAGAGCGAAGAAGAAATTGGAGAAAACAGCGTTGGAGGTGAGTCCAAATGTAAACATCCACCTTTCCTCCTGACGTTTGAAATTTTTAATCATAATGTGCACAATTGTCTGGTAGACTCAGGGGCATCAATTAATGTCATGCCCATATCAGTATGTAAGAAAATAAATGGGCAGCCTAAGCCAACCACGTGGAGGGTGGTTCAGTTGGATAGGACAGACGTTAAGGTAATTGGTCAGATGGAAGACGTCCTAATCCGTCTGGCATCCGATGATAAAGTATGCCAAGTCATTAATATCGTGGTGGCTGATATACCAGACGCTTACGGTCTGGTCCTGAGCAGAGATTAGTCATCTAAATTAAAAGGATATTTCGCCTCGGATTGGTCACATCTGTGGTTGCCATACAAGGGGAGTCCAAACCAGATTAAAATTTTAAGAGAGCCTCACATGAAGTACAATGTTACTCAACTGAATGAGAAGAATGTATCAGTCGATTCTGTGTTGGGCAACTATTTTCTCGAATTGGAACCAGGAAATTATCAAGTGGAAGAGGCTAGCGACACATCTGACACCAGCCTGATCTCCTTCGATTTTCTCAGGCTGATGAGGTTGATTGTAAAATAGTAGACTTAGCAGTAGGAATAGATTTACCTTCAGTAGTTAGTGATTTTTGGACTTTATTTTTTGATGGCTCAAAGACATTAGAAGGGTCAGGGGCTGGCTGTGTCCTTATTGATCCACAAAAGAATAAACATTTCCTGTCATGTAGATTAGAGTTTGAATGTACTAACAATACAGCTAAATATGAAGCACTGGTGCAAGGACTCAAGAAAGCGACTGAATTGAAGGTAAGTAATTTGAAAGTTTTTGGGGATTCTGAAATTATTGTGAAACAAATTCGGAATCAAATCCACTGCATTTCTCCTCACTTGAAAGCTTACCAGAATGAGGTATGGGAACTACTTAAATGTTTTAATGCATTTAACATTATTTCAATTCCAAGAATAAAAAACGCAGCTGCTGATCCATTGGCCACATCAGCCGCTAGACTCGTACCTACTAACAATCGTTGTTTTGTTGAACTCCTTTTCAGGCCCTCTGTACCGGATATGATCACCAACCTGCAAGTATTTGATGATGATCAGCAAATAATAGAATGCTTGACGAATGAAGAGGTGTTCAAAGGAGCAATCATAGATGATGAGGAACATCAAGCTGAGATAAAATATGACAATTTCATTCCGAAACGGGGTCAGAACGTTAGAAAAAATGTTTGACTTGAATGAAAAGTTCAGAAGACCCGCTAATGTGAAGACACACAGCTCAATTCTGCAGTTCGAGCTGATAAATTTGGGTACTGAGAACAATCCTAAGTTCGTGAATCTCAGTAAATGTTGCTCACCGACCGAAAGGGAAAGGTTCATCAGTCTGTTTAAACAGTACAAGGACGTATTCGCATGGACGTACGAAGAATTAAAAACCTACGACACCAGCATCATCAAGCATATCGTCCCTATTAAAGCAGGCGTCAAGCCATATCAGCAGCCATTGAGGAAGATGCACCCAAAGTTGGAACCACTAATCTAGAGCAAAGTGAAGAAATTGTTAGATGCTAGGATTATTTTTAAAGTCAGGCATTCCGAGTGGGTGTCAAATTTGGTACCGGTCAGAAAAAAGTCGGGAGAAATCAGACTGTGCGTGGACTTCAGAAACTTAAACCGCGCCTCAGATAAAGACAACTATCCAGTGCCTCCCATGGAGCAATTGCTACAGATGGTTTCTGGTTCTGAATTGTTTTCATTATTGGACGGGTTCTTTGGCTACAACCAGGTGTTAGTAGCCGAGGAAGATAGATTGAATACAACGTTTAGAACTAAATGGGGAACTTTTGCTTACAGAAGGATGCCCTTTGGACTGATTAACGCTGGAGCGACGTTTCAGAGAGCTATGGACATAGCTTTCCGCGGACTGATTGGACGAAGTGTCGTGGTATACCTTGATGACATCACAATATTCTCGAAGAAAAGAGGGGAGCACGCGCTCCACCTAAAGCAAATTTTCGAACGCTGTCGGAAATATGGTATTTCCCTCAACCCTAAGAAGTGCGTATTCGCGGTCACAGAAGGCAAGTTACTGGGGCATATAGTTTCAAAGAAAGGTATATCTATAGACCCAGAAAGAATTAAGGCCATTGAACAAATCCCTATGCCCCATAATAAAAAGGGAATGCAATCCTTCATGGGAACAATAAATTTCGTACGTAGGTTTGTGCCTGATTTTGCCCAGACTGTTAAGCCACTGCAGCAGATGGTCAAGCAAAATGCACAATTTAAGTGGACTGATATTGAGAAAGATGCTTTCAGCAAAATTAAAACTGCTGTTGCACATGCGCCCTCCTTGAAAAGTCCAGACTTTGATAAATACTTTGTTATGTATACATTTGCATCTGATGATTCATTGGCAGCTGTGCTTACGCAAAAGGAGGATGGGGGTGATGAATTCCCAATCTCTTTTATGAGCACTGGGCTACAAGGGGCTGAATTAAATTACCCAGCCATTGATAAGCAAGCTTACGCAGTATTTAAGGCAGTGAAGCAATTCAGGCCTTACATATTAAAAAATCGAACCAAGGTAATAGTCCCTTACCCAGCTGTAAGATCCCTTCTCATTCAGAAAGAGTTAGGAGAAAGAAGGGGCAACTGGGTAACAGCCCTTCAAGAATATGACCTTGAATTCAAGCCAGCCACTATAGTGAAAGGTCAAGGGTTATGCAGATTGATGACTAAAAACAGAAACAATGAAGAACAGGCATGGGAAGATGAAGCCGAATTGCATGTAATGGATGTATGTCCTCTGTTTACAGCTCCTGAGTCTTGGTATAGAGACCTTGTGCATTACTTGTAGTTAGGGCTGTTGCCAGATCATTGGAATTCCAAACAGAGAAGAGCTCTGCATCTGAAATCAACTCCCTACCAAATCATAGAAGGCGTATTATTCAGAAGAAACTACGATGGGGTCCTCCTGAGATGCTTGGAGAAAGAAGATGTTGAGAAAGTAATGTCTAAATTGCACGATGGTCCGGCTGGGGGACATTATTCAGGGGACACTACAGCCCACAAAATCCTTAGAGCCGGTTATTATTGGCCTACACTCTTCAGGGATGCACATGCACACGTCAGGAAATGTGATATCTGTCAAAGGTGTGGTGGAAGATAGCCTAAAGCAGCAGCGCCTCTAAAGCCTGTGATGATCACGAAACCATTTGAGCAATGGGGGCTGGACATTATTGGAGAAATAAAACCGAATTCTTCCCTGCTGCATAAGTACATTCTTACTGCGACTGACTATTTCACTCGCTGGGTCGAAGCTATCCCACTGCGCAAGATAAACGAAGACGAAGTCATTAGCTTCCTACAAGATCATATCATGACCAGGTTTGGAGTTCCAATTTAGTTAGTTTTTGATAATTCTAAATACTTTTCATCAATTAAATTGACCGCATTCGCTCATGATAAAGGGATCAAATTACATTACTCCGCTAACTACTATCCGCAAGGGAATGGCCTGGCTCAATCCTCTAATAAAAACCTCATTAGAATCCTGAAGAAGACTGTGATAGAAAACCAGAGAAGTTGGCACTCGGCCTTACCCAACGCCCTGTGGGCTGACAGAGTCACCCCCAAGTCTGCAATAGGAGTGTCACCCTATGCCCTTGTGTATGGTAAGGAAGCCATCCTGCCTCCCAATATCATGCTTCTGTCTTCTATTTTGGCGTAGGAGTCTAGTGGGTCGGAGAGTGAAGTTTTACAAATGAGAATATATAATCTCCTGAAAGCAGAGGAGGCCAGAGCCAAGGCGAGAGAACGTTTTAAGCAACAACAGGAGGTAGTAAAAAGGTGGTTTGACAAACATAAAGCTGGGAAAAAGAACTTGGAAGTGGGAGACCTAGTTCTCAAATGGGATCATCCCCATGATGAGAAGGGAAATCATACTAAGTTCCAGCAGTTGTGGGTAGGCCTGTTTCAAATCTCAGCAAAACTTGGCCCTGCTACTTATAAGCTGCAAGATTTATAGGGATGGGAGGAGAACTTTCCAGTTAATGGCCTGGTTCTCAAGCCTTACTTTTCTTGAGTTTCTTTGAGTTTTATGTCTTGTACATAAATAAGCTATTTGGTTGTTTTCGAGTCATGCTTTCATGTGGTTGTTTTCAAGTCAGCCTTTCATTTGGTTTAAATTTGAGTTGTTGATTTTCAATAAAAGAAACAAACTAGCATTTGTCTGGGGGGGAATTAAGATCTTTTTGGGAATAGCAAATATATTGAGTGTCAGCCTGTGTGTTGCTAATGATTTCTTCTAGCCTAACAGTTTTCTCGAATAAAATTCTGTGTGCCTTGAAGTCCTGCTTAACCCCTGTGAAATAAACCGGATTCGAGAAGTCTGGAGTACTATGTCGGGGCTCCACCCACGTCACACTTAAAATGTTCTAAGGAAACAACAGCAAAGGACCCATGGAAAGAGGGAAGGTGAACAATGTATTAAATATAAATGATCCCATGCCAAGAAACGAAGGCCAAAAGGCAAATAAAGAGTCAAAACTTCTGTAAAGGAATCATAAATCAAAGCGGGTGCTGAATCATAAGTACTAAATTGCCAAAAGATCCTCTCCGTCCGTGGGATGAAACTTGAAGTACACCACTCACACAAAAGGACACTATGGGATAGAGGATCCTGAATTAAAATTCAGTAAGAAAGGCGTACAGAAGAACTCAGTTGAAAGGGACAAAAGTGTTAAATGGCATGGGAATGAGGAACAAATGAATATTGTTGTTTACTATCTGCTACAATCCTGTGGTGTTCACGCTGTTAGCTACCTGAAGACAAAGGTAATAATGAAACTCATACTCTGGCCTCAACAGAGTTATCTGGACTTGAAGGTATCGGTTTTCGCTTTCCCCAAATTGAACTAGCATCAATGAGTGAGGTACACACTTCGGTCATTTGAGAAATCCAGATAGCTGGAAGAATTCATTTGATGCATTTTGGTTAAACAGTCTGTCACTCAAAGTATAATCACCCAGAGATCTAGGTTCACCAGGTAATCGCCAGTTGTTGCAGCTGCAACTTTCCTCCCCAAATTTCTTAAATTCGGGACCCCTCCTCATGATTTTGGTTTGATCGTTGAATCTTTTGAGTATTGATCTGTGTTTTATTTTTTAATGACTACAAAGCTTAATTCTTGACCAAGGTTCAGATTCTGATTGCGATGAAGTTTATGGTGAGCCGTAACTTTTATTTTTGTTTTGCGTATCAAACCAGTTAACTCTGCTGTGGTCGCCGTTACGGAGGTATGACAGTTCGCTGTCATTTGTTAAATGTTCGTAGCTGACTGGAGCACTTAGTTTTTTCCAAGTTTTTTCCATTGGATCGGAAGTCTTTCTTGTCTTGGTCGGAAGTTTTAACCTTTCTCCCGTCCGTCGTTGCGGCTTTTGAAGCTGTTTTGCCATCCGAAGTTCAAATCGTGCCGACGTCCGATTCGTTTTGTCTTCACTCGCTTGTCCGGAGCCTTTACCTTTCCGTCGTTGCGGCTGAGAAGAGCTAGAGAGCTTCCGATTCGAGTATCTGTCGACGTCCGATTTAGTCCTCACCCACCTGCGATTAGCTTGTGTCTTAGATCTTGGTCTCGTTCGCCGTTGCGGATGGAAAAGGCTGTTCAACCGCCGATGTGACATCTCTCCGACGTCCGATTAATAGCTTTCCAGCCTGCTAGTTGGCCCACCTTTCTGATGTTAGGGATATCCCCAGTCTTCTTCATGGTTCAGTCGTTTCAATGGTATAACGTGCTGTTCTGTTTTGTAACGTAAATCCGATAAATGATGCATCTCTGTTTTTGTGTAGGTGGATCTAAGGGATTGGCGGAACTACGATGGTGCGAAGGTATAGCTGAGCGTTTCAGCGTGGATCGAACCGAGGCTAGAAGGACAAGCGAAAGAAAGGACAACGTGAATGGCAACGAAGAAATGGAACCTGAAGATCTGTCAGTTACTCAATAGTTCGTAGAAGAATTTGAAGCGTTGGGAAGCTGAGAGGGGGAGAGAGGAGGCAACCCAAGGGTCGCAAATTGTAGTTTAAATATTTGAAAGTAGGAATGAGAAGGGGCTTTTTCCCTGGAAAATTTTGTAAATGTTTGCTTGTAAGAGGAACTACTTCGTTTTGCAAAGGAAACTGCAATTTTGCCTATTGGAGAGAGTGAGAAGTGGAATGTATCAATACAACTCAATGAATAAT
This sequence comes from Pseudotsuga menziesii, assembly GCA_001517045.1. Classification (NCBI taxonomy): domain Eukaryota; kingdom Viridiplantae; phylum Streptophyta; class Pinopsida; order Pinales; family Pinaceae; genus Pseudotsuga; species Pseudotsuga menziesii. The sequence goes on from LPNX011110963.1 coordinate 313,855, forward strand.
GTTGAAGAGGAACTATTTCGTTTTCAGCTGGGTTTCATTTACTGTAAGAGTGTTTAATTTCCTAAACCTATGTTCTTGTTGAATGCTTTTCGATATCTTTTGGGATATTTTCCACTGTGAGTAATAAAGGTTGTTTTATAAAATAATCGGCTATCTGGTTATTTAAATATCTGTGAGTGTTCATGTGTCTTGAAAGAAGTATCAGCTATCTGTGATTCTTCATTATGCATGTGCAAAATGTATTACTCACCAATAAATGCTAATTCTGCTCCCTAGGGATAGTTTAGGTAGTCAGTTTGCTTTTTGTTGTATGCGATTTGGATGCCTATGAGCCATAAGACGAGAGGTAAGAACCTGCGCATCACATTGTGACTGCTCCTGGCATCTTTATCACCCTGCATTTAGTTAGGCACTTGCATTTCATATCTTAAGTGAAAACGCAAAAACTCGGTGGACCGGGCCGCAACCGGTAAAGCCTTTGTTTTGTTACTTGACCTACGGTAGCCGGACCGCAAACCGGACGGATTCCCTATACCAAACAGTCAACGGGCTAGTTGGGAACGTTGATTGGGGAGAATCCCTTACTGTTTCCGCTTGCGATTTTCCAGGCCTCAACACATGAAACACACTGGAAGGGAAGGACACATGGCTGAATCAATAGACAGACGAGTGGTTGAGCCCAGTGTGCTTATTGCATCCAATGCTATACCTTTCTGTAATTTTATGCTAACAGAGATGCAAATTCATTATAATTAATGCATTTCATAAGGGTTTGAGCGTTCCGGGGTTTGAAGCCATAGTCATATCATAATATTAGTGGTTAAGGTTTGTTTATGGTTAATCTATTCCGGAGTAGTGCTTGCTTATAAGAGCAATCTTAATAGTTTATGGTTAAACTTAGGGTCCTCTTACATTGTTAAGAATTCAACAACATTTCAGGATCATTTGGACTCTCAACAAGAGACTGAGACTAATATTGTGCAATCAATAATGGGCAATGGTAAAGAAAATCACAATTTACTTTATGTAACCGATTTAAATAACAACCCAAGCTATGAAAGCATTTTTTAAAGCAATTCTCTGAACCAAACCTTAGTGACTGTCAATTATTTCAAGGTCTCTTTGTTTAATTAGCATGTCTTTTAAGTACTTAAGAGAAGAATGGTAATTATTTCAAGTTTTATTTGTTTCATTAATGGCTCTTCCACTTTCATTTATACACAACCAGGGAAGCAGACGATTTGATTCAATAGACAGACGAGTGGTCAAGCCCAGCGTGCTTATTGCATTCAACACCATAACTTTCTGTAATTTTATGCTAACAGAGAAGCAAATTCATTATAATTATTACATTTCACAAGATTTTGAGTGCTTAATATTAAAAATCTTATTAGCAATGTTAGTTGGTTAAGGTTTGTTTATTTCAATAGTTGTGCTTAATTTATGGTTAATCTATTCCAAAACAGTGCTTGGTTATAAGATCAATCTTAATAGTCTATGGTTAAACTACGGGTCCTTTTACATTGTTAATAATTCAATTGCATTTCAGGATCATTTGGACACTCGACCCAAATATATGAAAGCAAATTTTAAAGCAATTCTCTGAACCAAACCTTAGTGACTCTCAATTAATTTGTTAAGAAATTATTTCAAGCTCTATTTGTTTAATTAGCGTGTTTTTTTTATTGCTTAAGAGAAGAATGGTAATTATTTTAAGTTTTATTTGTTTCATTTAATCCATTATTTCAAGATTTATTTGTCCATTCAGCTTTTAATGTTGTATGAAACATTTAAAAATGATTACAACTCTTGGCATTTGTTTTCATTTATTTTTAAGACTATCATTAGGTGGGTAGTTATTAAGGAGGTGTTTGTTCATGAAATATGTTACAAGCAGGGGTTTTAAAACTTTAAAACTTACCAATGTGTAATAGTTCTAGAACTACCCTAATGACAACAGTTACTAAAGTGATAACAAATCCTTTCCTTATGTAACAATACTAATAGTTAATCATTTGCTTCCATAAGGACTTAAAAAATAGTCATGCAACCCACAGTAAATACCACAAAGGGCTTTAAATTTTCTTTCTATTTTTTGTTATAGTTATAGTTAGGTATTTAAATTATGTTTTTACCCCAAAGGATTTTAAATTATGTTTATTTTAAATTATCAACCTTTACTACAAAGCTTGACCTCAAGGGATTAATATAATTCAACTATGACCTCCCTAAATTTGGAGAAATCTTCACATCTGATTCACTACCACTTGCACTGACTTAAGTTACCATCATCTTTGAATTGTGCATGTGTGTGTGTGTGTGTATATATATATGAGAGAGAGAGAAAGGGTCAATGATTTCTTACTTCCGCAAGCCAACTTTTGTGACTTACCTTGGGAGACTGCATATTAATAGTGAGTTTTGAAATTTAAGGTAAAGACATTTATAACTTTTGTGTTTTGGGGTTTTGATTTTTGATTATAAATTTTACAAGAAGTAAGAGAAATTAAATGACAACAACTTAAAATTAACGCGTACAATGAATATGCTGAATATTTGCAAATAATAATAAATGTCAAGTTCCCACAACCCGCAACTCGAAAATCGTGGGATGCGGGTTTCGGGAAAGATTAGAGGGTTTGACACAAAATACTTACAAAAATTATCCTGCATCTCGCAACCGCAAATATCGAGATGCGGGTTGCGGGATGCGTGTTGCGGGTTAGATTGAATACAACTTCATGCATTTTGTCTTCCCGCTAAATTGCAAGAACCCGCAACCCGCAACCTGAAAAATGCAGGATGCAGATTTCAGGAAAGATTAGAGCGATGACACACAATACTTACAAAAACCATCCCGCATCCTTCAACAAAAAAATGCAGGCTGCAGTTTTTGGGAAAGATTGGCGGGATGACACATAATACTTACCAAATTTCTCCCAAATCCCACAACGGCAAATTTCGAGATGCGAGTTGTGTGACAGAATTTTGTGCAAATAATAAATATCAAGCTCCCATAACCTGGATTGCGGGATGTGGGATGCGAAATGAAATAATATTTGCAATATCTCGTTATGAAACCGCATCCCGCTAGGTTTAATCTTGACCGTCCATTTGTTTTAATCCTGCTTTCCTAATTTGACGCGTGTAAAATATATTTATAGGCTGGTATTTTATAGTTTATTTACCAATTTTTTACTGTTGTGAATTACTGCGTTGCGTGAATTTTCTCTGCTTGAATTTTACCAGGCAACTTCATCACAGTCTAGTTCGATTACAGGTTAGTATTTTGGTCATTTCTTCATTCAATGTATTGTTGTAGTCAATCCTTAATTAGTTTTAATTTTCGCTTCCCGTTGTTTTTTCTTTTAAATAGAGTTTTTCCAATTTGTAACAATGGCAAGATCTACCCACTGCAAAAACTTGGAAAAGGATATGTTCACCAAGGATCCGAACTTTGGTATTTTCTCAGATACCAGTGGCAGAATCACTGAAACCTACCAAATTGAATGGTCTAGGGTTTATGAAATTTTTGACAATGACAAATTTTCTGATATTCAAGACAACCAGTTGGCTTACGAAAGAATCAGGGATTCTGGACTTTGTTCTGTTGCTGCTAGACCTGATATCCTCCCGTACAATGACGCGGTCAAATGGATAGTAGAACATGCGGACCCGAAAGCCTGTTCTTTAAACAATAGTAGAGGGTTAGATATAGCCAATTTCTGTCTTGAGGTATTTACGAAGGCTTATGCCCTTAAACCGGTAAGACAACCCCTTAATGCAGAGTTTGCAAAAGCCTCCAAAAGTAGGTTCAATTTCAAAAAAATGTTAAAATCATGGATGCACCAACCTAGTAAATTCTCGAAGAGGTCTTATGAGCTTTAGCCTGTTACCTGGTTCAAAGAACCCTATTCCTTATTGGTAGCTATGTTATGCAGAATGTATGGGCTTCCTAATTGTTCTGTGTTCAAGTTTGAATGGGCTCTAGTAGCTCATCATGTTTTAGCAATCGACGATTCTTTCCTGTGGGCATCCATGTTGTCGCTAGAACTCAAAATTTCTATCCAAGAGTACCAAAAGGCCACTGCTAGAAAGAAACCCAATTTCTTCTTTTCAGCCTTCATTTATGATATATTGTGCGTTGAGTTCGAATATCCCAATTTGTGATGGAAGTGGAGTTTTTCGGCCCCGTCAGTGCCCATTTATTATTCAGAGTTGTGGGGTACTAACTATGCACCCATGTTCTATGATATATGTCAACACTTCCTTGGAACCATCTATTTTTCAATATTCAAGAAGGAAGCTCCTGCATTTTCACTTGAAGCCACAAGTTTGATTGGTACAATGGGTGATTGGTATGTTGGTGACAATTTTTCATACATCAGAATTTGGGGTAGCAACACTGTTCATATGCTACCCAGAATTGTCCTTGATAGGTTGGTTCTAGAAGAAGTGGCTTTTCAAACTGTCAATGACGGGGTTTACAAGAAGTTGATTGGCCCTAAGATAAAAGGTTGGCCCAAATTCCCTTTGCACCTTGGATCGTTGGTTATTCCAACTTCAACCTGGGCTGTAGTATTGGGTGAACAGATACAGTCCTTGAAGCTTGGTTTTGCCACCAAGAGAAAACACGATCCCAAGGGATGCCTCGATGCCCAATTTAAGCAATACCATATCAAAATTAATTATGTGCATGAGGAAATTCTTGATGATTCTATTTACCAGGGTGTTAGCACATTTTCTGAAGTGTTGGGGAGAGCCAAAAGCAAGGATGAGGAATCCCACATCTTGCAGCATCAAAAGGAATTGAAAGAGAGGATTTAGTGTTACAGGGAACTGCAGATTGGCCTCGTGGAGAAAGTAAGAAAGGACAAAGAAGAAAAGGAAGCTGAAGCAACGAAAAATTCGTCAGTGGAAAATTTTCTGGATGGAGACAAGGGAAAAGGTCTAATGGAAGACCTTCCAGAGGTACCAGTTAGCCAGTAGGTCAAAGCCTTAATACTTACGTCAACAAAGTCAAAACAGAAGCTAGCAATGATGACCTTTGTGCTGAATACTCAGGCAGTTACAACTGCTGTGACTGTTAGTGATATCCTGGTGATTGTTGTAGTTAGTCAGCTAAGTGATAATGAAGAAATAGTTGAACAAAAACCATTCAAAAGATTGAAGGTGAAGGCTTCTTCCTCTACAGCTCCTATTATTGATTTGGTTGATTCAGACTTAGAAGAAGAGGTGATAGCCTCTACACATGTCACCGAAGAGGTGGATCAATATTTGCAATCATTCACAGATTTTTTGGATGGTGATGGTAAGAAAGATTTTATCCATGTTTCTATAGTTTCACAATCTTCATTTGTTTCTATGTGTTCGTATTCAGCATTGCTCTTTTCATCCATCCATACTTTATCTACCTTTCAAGCAGGAGCACACATATCACTTGTACTGTCTCAATTGTATTAGGATTTGATATCTACACCTGAATATGTCACATCTGTTACTGTGCAAACCTCCATCTCATTACCTGTTATTTCAGAAGCACCAATTTGAAAGATTCCCTTACACCTACCATCAGTTACTCTGTCAACATTGTCTCGTAGTGAAAATATTTTGGTGTCTTTTTCACCACTTTCAGATGTCAATCTCCACTTTCCATCTTCCAAATCTTCAACCCCACTCTCATCTTCAATCGTTCAAACAGATTCTATTCAAAACATTTCAGAAGCACCAATTTTGAAGATTCCCCTAGAGCTATCATCAGTTACTCCATCAAAATCATCTGGTACTAAAAAGGTTTTTGTGTCTTCCTCACCACTTCTAGCTCTCGATCTCCACTTCTCATCTTTTGAATCTTCAACCACACTGCTCTTTTGCATCCCTGAAATAGCCCCTGTTCAAAGCAATTTACAAGCACCAATTTTCAAGATTCTTGTACATGTACCCTTAGTTACTTTGTCAACATCATCTAGTACTGAAAAGGATTTAGTGTCTTCGTCACCACTTGCAGCTGTCAATCTCCACTTGCCATCTTTCGAATCTTCAACGCTACTGTTGTCTTCAATCTATGAAATAACCCATATTCAAAACATTTCTCCTTTGAGTACTCACATTACCATGACCATGCCCTCTCCTATCATTACCCAAACATCCTTTTTGGTGTCTACAATGATTGACACCTCTGGATCCATTGATCCAAGAGTTGAATTTGATGAAGACATTGCTGTCTCTCTTGGAGAGAATTATTATAGAAAACCTGATAAATCAGTGATCAGAAAGGGAAAAAAGAGGGCTAGGGATCAAAGTGGGATGGAAGTATTTGTTTCTGAGCAAATACTTTGGACTTAGCAGTCTGGTGACCCACAGGTAGATGCAGCAGATATAGCTGCTGCTTTGGGTGCATTCACAGGTGCCAATATCCATGCTGTTAGAAATTTAAATAGGGAGTTTGACAGGAGGAAAGAAGAGATAACCCAGTTGAAGGAAGAACTTGAGAAGAGTAAAAGGGAACGTGAGGCTTATGTTGTTGATCTTATGAAGACATCTAAGGATAAGTACAATGAACTACAGGTCAAAAGTGCCTTTCTTTAGGTTGAGCTACAAAATGAGAAGACTTCAAATGTTGCCTTTACACAGAGGATAGCTTCACTTGAAAAGCAATGTGAAGATGCAACTGCAAGTGCAGCTTCCTCTTCGTTCTCCAGGTTTTCACAAGAATAATTTAAGGAGTTGGCTATCAGGATAAATCAAGACCATTATGATTTAATAACTGACTTGTTCCATAGTTTAAATGATATTTATGAAACCTAAATTAGCTTTGGTCAGATGGTCGTTGTAGTTGAATATCACGTGGAAAAGAGGGAGAAAGCTTCAAAGGATTTTGATGATATTATGGAATGGCAAAGGTACATGAGGGACAAACCAGAAAACATTATCATCCTCAGCAGCTTTCAGCTAAAGAAAGTCATAACAATAATCTGTGCTTGGCTTGATATTAATGAGATGGTCGAAGAGACTATTAAAAAGGCACAAGCTGTGTGTGGAAGAAGATGGTATGCTATTGACAATATCATGGATGCTTTGCTTTTTCCCACAATAAATCTTATTGAAAATGCCTGTCCTCCAAAATTGATGATCTAGCAGGTTGAACACCGGAGAGATGAAGCAAGGGAGAAAATCCAAGGGCTCAATCATACAACGATTGAGGATGTGGATCGCTTAATCAGACAACAGTTGGTTATTGAGTGCAAGGTCCACATTTACGTCCGCATCTAGCATACGTTAGCTAAAAACGAAATGGACAATTATAAATGTGATGTTCAACTTGGTTTTGAATCAACTAACTATCCCAACGTTGAGGAATTGCTAGGGATTTGGAATAGATGGCGGGATTTCCATGGATATTAGTTTTATTTAAATTTGTCAATTTGAATTTGATGGAAATCTACTCTTTGTAATAATTATTTAAACGGTGGGTTTCACATGTAATAGCGATTTTTTGGAAGGCAAAAATATGGACAAGAGATTGGAGATACCTCTGTTTAATTGAGGTTTTGTAATTTTGTGCAAATATATGTAATATAGTTATGATATTCTTTTATGTCTCTTGTTGTTTATTTGATTAAGTTTCCTTAATGAATTATGAGTTTTCTTGTTTAAGATGAATCGATATTATTGTTAGTATTCTGTGATCAATAAGTACATTTATTCACAGCCTTGTTAGTGACTCATGTACTGAGAAGATTTTAATAGAGTTTATTTTATTAAAATCTTTATCTATCTCTGCAAACGATTACACAGTAAATTCGATAATACATATGTTAATTTGTTAATGTGTTGATTTATTTTTTTAGAAAATTAGAAACTCAATTTTATAGATTCCTATAACTTGTGAGAANAGAGACATGATTATGTAGTTTTCTTGTTTCAGATGGTTCAATATTACTGTTAGTATTTTGTGATCAATTAGTACATTTATTCACAACCTTGTTAGTGACTCATGTAAAGACAAGCTTTTAATAGAATTTATTTTATTAAAATATTTATATGTTTCTGCAAATGATTACACAGTAAATTCGATAATACATATGTGAATTTGTTAATGTTGATATATTTTTTTAGAAAATTAGAAACTTGATTTTATAGATTCCTATAACTTGTGAGAAAAAGGGGCATCCCAGAGAGAAAGACATGAAACTGTAGATTCCCAGGTAATAAGGTGGCCCTCTTCAATTGTGGATAGGTTGTTCACAAGTGTTGTTGGAGCAGCACCGGGGAATGGTGGGACTTGAATGGTGACTTGGAAACCAGAGAAGTTGTATTAGAAACCAGAGAAAAATATTCAGAACCAAGCGATACAGATTGGTCGTGTTACAAAGGTTTTAATGGAAAAACTGTTGGAACTATTTCCAACATTACTGTTGGAAATTTCAGTAGGTAGATATGAGTTTGGATGGGGAGTCTCACCAGATGCAGTTTGTTGTAGTTCTCTTTCAGAACAGTGCCTATTTTGTCCACAAGGTAGGGAGATTGTCTTATTTTGAGATTGCTAAAAAAAACAACAATTTAAAAACCAAAACTCCAATTTCTAGGTATATATTTAAATTTTTCTTGGATCTTTATTGAAAGAAAAGTAGATATTTTACATAAACAAGTGACCAAAGAAAAATAGTACACCTATACAACAGATAATGAGAATATTCAAGCAGAAGTTGGTTTTAAAGACTTTGAAGCAAGTAAGCTTTCCTCTTGTTTCCTACGTTCAACATATTGATTTCCTTGCATTCGAGAGTATCTGAAAAAAGAGAAAGGTGGAGAAATGTGTAGGCCTGAAATAGATGTAACTCTTGATATTGCAGTGAATGTAAGTCCTTGTCTGTAAATGTTTCCAATATATATTTTTATATTTTGTAGGGTCATACATTGGGCTTTATGAATTGTTAAACCCCATGCCATTCGAAGTGGTATTTGTCTACGTGATCCTCTTGTTACTGTAGATATTGGAACATAAGTAGGATTAGAAGAATCCCATAAGGGTCCTTTGTAATGCACGAATTCAACAACAACAAACGATGGCAAGGTAGGAGGTTTTTCATTTGACTTGTAGACAATATGAATGACTTTCCCAAGTGAGTCATTAACAAGTCCTTCTTGAACCCATAAATTAGCAGTTAACATGACTTGTTGACCAACATCAAGAAGGACCTTTAATGGCAATTGTTCATTATCAATGGATTGATGGGCATTTTCGTTCCTTTGTTCTGCAAAGCAATGTGCAATTGGAATATTAAGTTGTTTCAGCATGTGTTTGTTGTGCAGTGCAACAAAGCTATTTGTGGGATACAAATGGATAGATTGTTCAAATGAAGAATTTTCGACAAATGAAATGCATGAGGTTGTTCTTGTCATTAGGAGTGCCCAATATTCAACAGTTGGTGTTGCATTTCGAAGGTTTAACAAGAGTTGTTGAAAGGCAGTTTGAGAAGCACTATTTACTTGTTGTCGGAAAATTGTTTCAAGCGTGATAAAAATATCAAATGTACACCAAAGAGCAGTTCCAACAGATGAGCCTTCATACATGGGGATGTATTTTACAGGAGGTAATTGTCCAAAGTCACCAAGAAGAATTATGGAACAACCACCAAATGGGATTGTACATTGCAGGGGAAAATCTTGACGTAAGCGTGCATCAATTTGAGTCAACATTTTTCGACCAATAAAGCTCATTTCATATATGAGAATATAACGAATATGGCGAAGTTATTCTTGAAGTTTTGAAAGGGATTGGCCTTCAAGAGGGTGCATTTTTCCAATGGGTATTTGAAGAGCAGAATGTATTGTAGATGCATGTATGTTAAAAGCAACAACACTAGTTGGAGCAAGGAGAAGAAGTGGGCAGGTATTTTGTTTAGATGCAGTTTGAAGTGAAAATTTGAGGCAAGATATGAGGTAAGATTTTTCGGTTCCTGCAGTACCTTGAATCACCAGTTTCAGTGGTTGAGCATATGTAGTGTTATTGAAATGGGACATGACAAGATCAAAAGCTATGTGTTGTGTGGGAGACAAGGAATTAGGCGAATTGGAGAAGGACGGGATATATTTATCTGTAGTTCAATGGACAAGCAATTGGCCTCAATGAATGATGTTGTTGTCTCATGCAAATGGGTGCATATATTGTTATGTGACCAATTTTTATTTTTGTCAAATTAACTATGGCCAGGCATTTCAAGGTCATTAACTTGGATGTTATTGCATGGTCTCATTTGAGATAGAAGTTCCCATTCATCCATGGTATGGGGAAATGGAAACGTAATAGCATCAAAGTTTGAACCATCGGATAGAGGTGTAGAGGGTTCTTATTCTACACGTTCAATATGCCACACAACATATGTGCCTTTAATCTGATGCCAATGAGAAATAATTTCAAAAGTTGTGGTTCCAATATCATGAGGGATAGACTGAAAAGGGTTGTATAGAATAAGTTCACTCCAACAAAACGGTTCAAAAGATGAAGAATTTGAGGGAGGAATGGAAGTGAAATGTGGATAGACTCTAACAATTTTGTCATGTAAGTTTTGTTTCCATGGATTTTTTTTCCTATTAGGTGAGAAATACCAACAACGAGCAGCTTCAAGTAGAGTTAGATGCTCAAGAGAAATGGGTCTTTGCATGTAAGAAAAAATGAAGGGGGTCGTTGTAGGGGTGTTATTAGTGTCATTAGAAACACGATGGAAGACAGTTTGGCTCACGTTTAGGGAAAAGAAGTGACGGCTAAAAGGAACAAGTGGAAGTTTTTGCAGCATGTGACACGTCTCTTGTGCACTAATGTCTCTTTCTGCAACTGTTTGTGCAAGAAATTGTTTGATTGGATGAATAATGGGGCTCTCACTTGGTGCAGCATGTGCAAGGCGAGAGAGAATGGCATGGTAGGTTTCTGATTTTGGCTCTACTTTTGATGCATACTTTGAAATGTATTTGAGAAAAACATGTTTACCAAGAACAGGTTGGAAATCAACATTAGCCCTCCATACTGAAAGCATGGTAGGGTTGTGAATATTTAGAATAGGATCATTTCTTGCAGGAGTGTAGGTTTTCTGTCCATTTGGATCAATGAATAACGAAGAAGTAGCTTGCAGCTCATATGGAAAACCATAGCGACATTGAACAGATGCTCCTTTTTTGCGAAGGCAAGTTGACTCTGAACATTTGGTGTGCGTTTGAACAAAATTGACAAGTTCTTCATAGTCATCTGAGTAGTCTGATGCAAATATTGATGGTGATGCAAGACTGCATGGATCATTTGTAGTAGAACAATGTGACTTAGATGTGGACAACTGGGTATTATGAGGATTCCAAGCTGTCACATGTGTGTCAAAAAACTTTTTTGCAGCTTCAACTGCAACATCATCTTCCCAATCTAACGTGTCCATATTTGGTGCATTTTCCAACCAAATAAAACCATGAATATGTGTGGATCCTCTATGTTGCCATTCATATCTAGATGGGAGGAAAAAACATATATTAGAAATAAATTGTATAAAGTGAAAAATAGATAGAGAAAAATAGGAAGGAATAGATGGTATAATACCTGCACCAATAATCGATTATATGAAAACCTTTTTGAAGCACCTCTTCAAGAAATGTTTTTAATCTATTGTGCATGTATTGTGATGTAATATGTGGATTTGATATGATGTTGTGAAACTTCCATTGATAAGATTGAGCTGAATCATTAGGACCTTTACCAGGCATTAGAGCATGCAAATATGGCCATTTTGTGTTAGCTGCACTAAGGGTGAAGAAGAATGTTGGTGTACCTTGTTGATTGATCATATTTATCAGTTCAACTCTACTTTTGTTCCAATATGCCACGTGTTCCACGCAATGAAGACCCAAATCTTGCGACCCGCTCACCAATTTTATCATTTGGCATGTCTTACAATTGGTTGACAAGCTCATGTACTATCGGAGGTAGTGTATCTTCAATATTTTTCTTTTACAAAAACAGAGGCACTACTATTACTTCGATGACGCATAATTAGATTGTATATTAAGTATCGTAAGCGAGGATGTTGAGAAAATATGTTGTCGTGATAGCGACTAAGGTGAAGTGCATATTCGTGCATATCAACTTGATGAATGCGTGGTTGTAATAACATTGATGTACCTGTGGGAAACAAAGTAGGAAAAACCATGGAAAGAAGGCCTTCTGTGTTTTACTCATTGATAGGGGACATTTCTATAGGGGGCCAATCAATGGAAGGTGGTAGTGGGATATTTGGTATGTGTAACAACTATCTAATTTCTTCAAACTTAGTTCTATCATTGGTTTGTGTTGAAATAAATGATGAGGATTTCAATTCATAGGGTTCAAATGAATTTGGTGGTTGATCTGTATAGGACAAGCTTTGCGGATGAGATAATGTAGCATTGCTATTAAGATGCGGAATCAAAGGTGAAATGTCTGCTGAAACAAGTGGCAAAGAAACTAATGCAATTGGGTTGATTTGTACATCCTTGTAGTATGGGTCGTTTTCGATTTTGAATTGAAGGGCAGTAAAAACATGTGTTCAACTAGCAAACAGTTCATGTGGTTTGTTTATAGAATTGCATTTCTGAACAACGAGGATGTCAATTTCTGATACTAAATGCGGTAGGTATGTGGCAATGTTGGAAATGTCTTGGGGGAAGCAAATAGTATGACCAGAGTATTTATATTGACCACCACGAGCATGTGTCACTTGTAATATGGGGTTAGCATGACTAATGAGCATCTCTTCAACCTGTGTAAGTACTGCAAGGACAGTTGGTTGGTTGCTCGGATCCATATTGTTTTGCAATGAAAATCGATGCCCTTTTCATTCTAGAATACAACGTGAACAAGTGTATGCTTCATGGAATTTTTTTGTTACAATACCAGGGTAACATTCTTTGCAAATCGAGCAGACATGCATATCATATAATTGGTCCTTTTTTTAACGAAATTGTTGATGTGCATCATTGAGATGGTTGTTCAATGGTTTTTTTACAGGAGATGGAAGTGAAGCTGAGTCGACAGGTTCTGCAAGAGAATTTGAAGAAGACATATCCACACACATACGAGCAGCCCTGTAAAGAAGACGTTGTTTCTTGTTGTTTTTATCTCTGCTTTGTGCATATAAAACTCTTCTTCGTGCATTGGCTTGTTCGTTGTCATGATTTGGCATAATTCCTACAAGATAATTGTAAACTTGTTAAACACCTAGAAGCTTTGATTGTTGGCAGTGACACATTTTGTATTTAAAAACTGCAAGAAAGTGGTGCTATAAGAGAGTAAAAAAATACCCTGCTATGTTGAACAATGAAACAACGAGTTAAAATTGAGAATTGAAAGCATTCATTATAAACAATGAAGAATGTTTAAGTACCAAGTTGAAAAAACGTATATATTTATGTGTCCATCTGAAATTGTTGTTTATGTGTTTTCAACCATGAAAATTACAACTTTTAGGCGTGCAACTCCGTAGAAGGTCTCTGTTTTAACTAGAAGAGTAAGAAGTAATTTTTTGTTGCAGATTCTCTGCACTATTTCATCAAGTGATGTTGTTTCAGTTGAGAGAAGACATATATATTTTGCAGAAATTCCCATGAGTTGGTTTGTAGCATCATCAAATGCTATCACACCATGAATGGATCCGGTAACATTTTCCAAGTCAACCTTTAGTATATATCGGTAGTCACATTCAAGAAAATCTCCATCACATTTAGCACAATGCCAAATGTCTCCAACTTTCTAAGCAATCTTTTTCATGCATTGTATTCTGTCAACAAAAAGAGGGCATGCAAGGAAATAAAAGTAATCCATGTTAACATTTGTGATGGTTTCTATAAGAGAGTACCAAACATCTTTTTCAGATGATTGAAGAGTTTGCAGGTCATTGATGGTAGTGACTTTACGAGAACCAGAGTGAGAGGCATTGAAATTTTGGCTCAATGATGGTGATGCTGAACGAAATCCATTTTCATGAAACCAATTTTGGAGAATTGAAATTTGTTCAATATCTAGGTTTATAAAAACAATAGTGTTGGAAATAGTTCCAATAGTTTTTCCATTAAATTTTGTAACGCGGCCACCTTTGATTGCTACAACTGGAGGCGTAGGTAAACCACGAAGGTTGGCAAGTTCGGCTCCTTCAATTTGGCAATGGTCACCCCAAAGTGTTATGTCAATACTATAGCCTGACATGTCACGGAGTCCAATAGTGCGCCTAATAGTCTCAACATCATCTTGTTTTCGTATTATGGATGTTGGAGAAACTGAAATTACAAGGCCAACAAGGTCCACCATGGAATTGACAGGTATAGTTTGTATCTCATGAATAGTTTTAAAGTTAAAGCAAAAAAAATGTATTAAGGGGCATTCATTTAAGCATGGTTGGATGGTTGAGGAGGAACCTAGGAAAATCTCATTATGGATTTTCAAATGGTTGAAAATTGGATTGGATGCTTTCACTGTGCCATTTGATACTATGTACACTATTCCTATATGTATTTGGTCATACAAAGAGAGTGCCAATTCATTGAATGCAGATATATGTATTTCATCGTGTGAAGCATTAACAAGGTCAAATCCAAAGATTTTTCCAGACCCTCGTTGGTTTCCATATTCATGAAGCTTTGTCTTGGCAATAAATCAACCTTGAATGTTCCATACTTTGCTAGAACAGGTTAGTGATGTGAATGGAATAGTTGATGCAGCCAAGGCAGTGTTATCATCTACTGAGCTAGCATTCACTGGAACGGAGGAACAACTCTACGAGGGAGAAGGTACAGGTAAGTGGTAAGGTGCAGGATCTCCAATAATTGCTTCATCCACTGTGACAACTTCGAGTGCAAGCAATGCGATAGTCCTATGAGAAGAAGTATGTTAGATTTGAATGGGATATAAAAACCTTGGATGCATGAACAGTGTGAAAATGATTAAGTGGACAAAGACAAAATGGAAATTAAACATACGTTACACTATGTACAATGTTCGATGTACACTTGGTAAGTTTGATTATAGATCCTTCTTTGAGTTGTCCAGTTGCTACAAGACTACTATATATAGTTGGAAGTTATATCTCATGCTTGTGAAGCCTGTCTGAGATATAAATTCGGAACCAAATACATGATGAATTCAGTGAGTTCACTTGGTTTAACGAGGAGACTTGTACCTGCAGGAAAATGTTGACAACACCATGCAACAAGAGTGATATAGAGTCTTCAGTTAGCATACGCTCCATAGTATGAGTTTTTTTTTTCCTGTGAAATGAAATAGGGCAAGAACAAAAAAAAATCGCAATGTCACATATTCATATGATCCAATGACAAAAAATACTTGCAAATATGACACAATTTTTTTTTTTTTTTTTTTAATCTGATTGAACTTACACCAAGGGGGAATATTGAGATTTGGGGTGTACCAAGATGTATGTTTTTTTATCTCTACCTATGAGCATGAGACAAGCATTGTCGAGATTTATTCTATGGCAGTTGTTTAAAATTTGAAATAAACATTAATAGATTAATTTGTTTCCTCTTTCAATTTTTCACTATAAATATTTTAATTCTTAATTGTATTTCTTTAGTCTTCTTCATATAGTATATAGATTAATATATAATTCCATATCCCACAACCCGCATCCTGCAAATGGGAGATGCAAGGTATGGGATTACTAAATAATATTTCATTCACCACCCTCATCCCACATCCTGCAATTGCAGGGCGCGGGATCCAGGATTACAAAATCGCGGGATGCGTGATTACAAAAATGCGGGATGCGGGATTACAAAATAAAGAAGTTTTATTTCCATTTCGACAATGCGCAATCCCGCAAATTGCGGGTTACGGGTTGCGGAAACATAAAACAAAAATGTTAAAATAAACTACATGGTAAAAAGCCGAAAACGCAAAGGCAAAAGCAGAATATTCTGGAATTGCGGGATGCGAGATTACAAAAATGTGGGATGCAAGCATAGAAAATATGGTAAATTGCGGGTTGTGGGTTGCGGAAACACACAATAAAAATCCTAAATCAAACCATAAGACAAAAAGACCAAAACTGAATACTGTTTTTGTGAAAGAAATTTATACGAAAAACAATCGTCGGTGACTGCGGCGGGATTCAACTGTTTTGAATGTGCTTGGAAAACTCCATTCTACTATTTAGTCTAGTTTAGCCAAGTTTACGTTTGCAAAATAGCGCAATATAACTATGGACCGGTGGTATTCTCTACTCTTCCATCGGTAATATAACTATTTACAGGACCGCTGGTGTCCTGTAAACTTAAAGAAACTGGAAATTGTAAAGTGTAAATGAAGTGCACCAAAATAAATATGTGGGTACCTTTAGGTGTGTTTATATGCAATAAAGCAAAGGTGTTTTCCGTTTGTGGCTTTAGAGTTCCTTTCAGGAAAAAATGTATCGAATTTTGTATTGCCAGGAAAAAAAATATATGAGGCAATACATAAACAACTAATAATCAGACAAAGTAGAAATAACAACAAAACAAAGCAAGGGTGTTTGACCATCTCATGGGACACCCTTGCTTTCTTTGGTTGAACTAAAACAAAGCAAGGATTATGTCATTCTCTTTCAGTCAAAGCAGCAATAACAACAAAACAAAGCAAGAGTGTTTGATCATCTCATAATCAGACTAAATGAATATTCAAAAAATTTAAGCAGACTAAAAGAATACTTTCAAATTTAAAGAAACTGCAAACTGCAAAAGAAAATACATTAATAACTAATAATCAAAGAAAGCAACAATAACAGGAAAACAAAGCAGGGGTGTTTGACCATCTTATAATCAGACTAATTGAATCTTCAAAAAATTTAGGCAGACTAAAGAAATACCTGCAAATTTAAAGAAACTGCAAACTGTGAAGTGTAAATGAAGCGCACTAAAATCAATATGTGGTTACTTGAAGGTCTGTTTATATGCGCAAAGCAAAGGCGGTGCAACAACAAATGTGGCAAATGCAGTATTGTAACAAGATTTTGAAGATCGCCAAAAGCTGAGCAAAGATGAAGATATTGACCCATGTCTGAATCATATGACAAGCTTTCTTGCATTAATTGAGCAACAATGCATTGATGAAACATTAATGGCAGTGGATAAAGGGACATGGGAAAACTGTATTCAATTCAATGAAGCGCCAGTAAAATTGAAGCTCAACCAAATTGTGAGCGTAAAGACAGAAAACTCATCTAGAATAGCGTCTGCTAAACCCAAAAAAATGGTGAAGGGAAACTCTGCAAAATCGTCGGCAATGAGTTTGCCAAATCGAGATAAATGAACTGCGGGCAAGGACAGTAAAATCCTGTACAAAAAATCGCCCAAACTGGTGGTTTAGGACAACAGATGGAAGAGTAGAGAATACACGCAAGCCATTTGTCAGGAAAACACAGTAAACGAGAACTGCAAAGAACGACCCGCAACTGAAAACCAATCCATCAATCCATTCACTTGTAGCAACGGCCGTAACACATAGGACACCAGCGGTCTACGGGACAGAAGTTCGCCTATTGAGATGGTAGAATCGGGGACCCAAATAAAATGCATTAGCTAAACACCAACTCCAAAGAACGACCTGCAATTGCCAATCAATCCATCAATCCATTCACATGCAGCAACGACCGTAACACAGAGGACACCAACGGTCTATGGGACATAAGTTCGCCATTCAAGATTGCAGAATCGGGGACCAAACTAAAACGCAGAAGAAAAAAATTCTGATTGATCAACACAACACTTGTCCACGATCCATTGGCTAATCCGACGTGACACCTGTCGAAGCGTGAATGGCCAAGAAGACGAGGAATCTTCTGAGACTACGTCTCCATAGGAAAAACGCCTTCAGCATAATTAAGAGAAAAAATAAACTTATTTTCCAAGTTGTACTTACGAAAAACATAAAAATATCAAAACATTTATTCAAAAGTTAGAAGAAAATATAGTTATGAAGTTTAAGAAAAAAATACAAATTAGATCACGGTGTAGAATAAATCTACAAAATAATATTTATACCTACCACTCTTCTAAACGAGTGTGTCCCCCTCCCTTACGTGTCTTTGTTTATTAATATATAGCCATTTCTCCCTTTCGTTCATGACTTGGTGAATAAAGGGAATACTAAGAATTCTTTTATTGTCTTCATATTTAGTAATAGTGTTATGCGACACTAAACATGAAGAAAATGGGCTTTACATTATCAAAATTTGGAATGAACTTATCTATGTTTTTTTTAATGGTTCCTTCTAATTAGAATTAGAAATAGAAATAGTGTTGCCTATCTAAGATATAGAAATTTATGAATTTCATTTTTATTTCATTTTTGAATTTGTAAGTGAAATTTTTAGTTTTTTTTGGGTCAAATTTTCGAAAAGAATTAAGATAACCTTATTAATGGTTGTTATTAATTTGTGATAATTGATATAATTAACTCTACCACATTTTTATTTTTATTTTTTGAAATTAAAAAATAAAAAAAAATATAAAAACACATATTTTTTACATCAATAGAGAAAACAATTTCATCAAATCAAATTTATTTGACTTGTGATCACTTTTTTTTCCATAAATCATCACCTTGGAAGGATCTCCTTTTATGGACATGAAAGCATACACGGTATCATTTTCTAAATTTCTTATATAAGCTCTTTCTATAAATGTTTGAGTATTTTTATGAAGAATATTAATGGGATTTATTTTTATGAAGAATATTAGTGAGATTGATTTTTTTAGGGTTTAGAAACCTCTTTATTAAGATAATTAGCATATGATTTTTCAAATTAGTTGCTTTATTTGTACCTAATACATTATATGTCATATGATAGTAAAATCCAACCTTATTTTGTGTAAGATATCTCACCATTGATGTTTTTGTTTTTAATTAGACATCGATGTTAAATATAAAGAAGAAGATAATTTTATAGTAGAAACAATTCTTATTCTTGACTACCTTGAGTTTGACATTGTTAACGCTTCAATCTTGCATACATGTGACATTTTTGCAATTTACACAATAAGGTGTCATCAAAATATGGTATGCATCCCACCAAAGACATCCACATCAGATCCAAGAAGCAATATGAGTCCAAAAATTCCCCAAAATAGTCAAAAGACAAAACCGCAGGGCCAAATGTCTGTTTATATGTGCTACTGAACGTATTACTAGTTCAATGACCATGTGACCTGTGTGGATTTCCCTTCGATATCCGTGCGACTTACAAGAACAAAGGGATATCAACCACCCATGGTGCATTAAAGACTCATGAAAGCTTCATTACCTCTAAGAATTCAAAGTTGGCTCCTCACACACTTGGGTTCATTGAATGCCCCCCCTTTGTGTACCTTGGAGCTATATCATGAAACCAATGGGTTCACACTTGGATCTAGTTGTTTCTTGGACACCTCTTGGCCTTTAAAAGGAAGCCATGGGAATGCATATTGTAAGAAGAAAGTAGAGCAAGGTTATGCTACTGGAATTGTGATAGAGCTCTCTTATAACTCACCTCTTCACACTTGTTAGCATTCTCCAAGATCCCTTTCCTCCTTCCTCCAAGGGGCATGTGTTTCTCCCATTTTGCCTCCTTTCTCAAGGAGCCATATATTCATTATTTTAACTTAGTTTAGGCTTGTTGAAGTTGCTTTTGCTTACGGGTGCTTGGTATACCTAGCTCACAACTATTACTATTTCCTTGGATGCAAGTTTAAGGATAATAGGGAAGATTGCTAGACCTTGTATCATTTCCCCCCATATTAGTGTTTATGGCGACTCCATTTCATTTTTGTTCATTTTTTTATAATTAGGTTGTTATTTGTTGAGTAGCTAACTTCTAGTTTTTTGTGCTTTGTAGGTGAAGAGGTCCATACCATTCATCCCAGGAATTCAGATACCTTTTGGTTGTTTTAGCTAAATACACAAATCCACAGATCCCAGTGTTGCGATCACGTAGTCTATGCACATGTTCCTTCAACAATCACACTACTATACATGTTAACAGAATTTTTCCTACACGGTTTGTTTGTCTCTATCTATGTGACCTCTCCTTGTTGTGATCACGTAACTGCGCACCAATGAGTTCCTTTTACGCACTATTGTGCCAATGTCTATCTACTTTGTGTTTGGTTATATCTTTTATTTTCTTTATACCTATTTTACACAATTTTGCAACCCCAATGGCTACTCACTAATGAACTAGAATTAAATTAAACTTGCAGTAGTTCAATTATTCTATAGTAATTAGCCCACTTAGCCTAATATTAGGGAGTAAAGGGGTATTCACTTGAAATATACATAGGTAACCAATATTTAGGCTTTCAATAGGCCTCATTGTTGTCACTAATATTCAAGAGATATTATGTTTTTGATTATTTTACATCTTTAGTTAAAGTAGTGTAAATCTGCTTTTGAACACAAGAAATGAGCTAAAGACTCTCCTCTCCCAAAGTATGCTTTTCACCCTGCACTTCTTGTGAGCTTGGTGAATCATAAAATGGAGTGAAGTGTGGAATACCTCCATTGCACACTTTTACTTCATTAGCATTTTGTTTTGCAAGCACCATTAGCATCTTTGGAGTTGAAGTTAAAATCTCCATTAGTATTTACTTTATTCTCTTTAGTTAATTGCAACAATCAATTTTGTTACCTCACATGTGTTTGCATCACTAGAACACACAAATGGACCTAAAATTTCTTTCATGCTGAGTATGCTCTTCAACTCACACTTCTTGTAAACTTGGTGATTAAAAAAGGATGGAATTGTGAAATACCTCCCTTACACACCTTAACCAATTTTGGAGCCTTAAATCAACCTTTGTAATTGTTAACCAACTAAATCCTCCAAAGGAGGTCACAAAAAAATATTTTAGTTTGGTAGGAATGATTGGGCTAGGAATCCAAACAATGCCCACCAACCTGGTTTCAATAGGATTCTTGAAACAGAACATTGCTGATTGACAGGGTACTATCAAAATCCTACTATCAACAAGTGTTAAAAGAAAAACATGATCAAAATTGCATCGTGACCAAGGAGGTGAAAGTTGAGGTATAGATTCCCTACTCTCCCCTACAAGTCACTCAACTCATTGTATGGAGACAACACTATAATATGCACGCCGAACCACCGATCCACACTTGACACAAGGTATCTTAGTAGCCAAACTTAGGATATCACCTAGGGAATTTGTGGGTGAAAGTGACTCATTAAGTCAGTTGTTGTCTTTGGGAGGTGTTTCCAAGTATTTTTGATTGGAACATTAGCCCCATCAATAGAACTGTCTCTTAAGTTACATTCACTAGTTAATTGTTTCATGGATCCCATTATAAAAAACAATTATCCTTTGGAAGGCCCTGTTACATTTGAGAGGAAGGAATTAATGTCATTAGGGAATTTTTCTTTCTAAATACAAGTTCACCTAAATCATAATTAGAAAGAACCTACACGTGGTCCCATTTTCACTAAATTGAAATTGCACATATCATTCACTTATTGCACCATTTTATATCTATTATGGTTGGCATATTTTTGCATCTGTTTAATTGTGTTTATTCCCAACATCACTCTCACTTTGTCACTAGACTTCCATCACGAAGGAACAAAATACCCCCTATGTTAGTCTCATAGACTACAAGGCATATCCCCTCTCTCGAGGGTTTTCTTCCCACTTTGTCCCTATGGTACATGAGGGATATACTCTCGTCAAGGATGCTCCTAGGACACATTGATTGGATCCTCCAAGTGAGGTCATTCCTTTCTTGAATCATTCTCTCCCCTTAGAGAGAGATATGATCCTTTCTCTTCATTCTCTCATGGAAAAGGCTCACCTTTATTTTGACCCCATGGAGAAAATATCCCACCTTCTTCTCCCTCTTTGGGAAGAGGTCAAAGAACATATTTGTGTTCACATATAGGATAGACCCCACCGCCATATACTCCCCAATATCCCTCTTGAGGAAATAACATAGAGAATACAATGATGACACCTAACCCCCACCTACATTTTATGGATAGCTTGAGTCTTCCTGGTCTAGATAATTTGATCAATGACCCCATAGCTTATGATGAAGCATGTCCTGATATGGCTGATAATATCCCTTCAAACATCTCTATGTTTGAAGGAAAACAAGGAGATGATCCTACTAACCATGTTATGTCTTTCCACCTATGGTGTTCCTCCAACAACATAGTGGAGGATTCTATGAGTATTTGCATCTTTCAATGAATTCTTATTGGTACAAGTGTTAAATGGTACATGAACCTACTGAGGGAATCCCATACCACCTTTTGGGACAATAGGCACCACATTTCTTACTTAATTTTAGTTACTAATATGCCATGACCTTGGTCTCAAAATTTTCATAGAATTTTGGTAAAACACTTCTACCCACATAACGGACCACATCCACGAGTGGCGTAGGCATTGAACATTGTGAAAAATCAAGATTCAACCTCCATACCTTTTGGATTGGTTCCTTAAATCACTCTAACCAGATATTGTAAAGGATGTGGCAAGCTCCATGCCAAAAAATGAGGAAGAGGCCATCCTAAACCCCCAATACTTTGATCTCATCTATGCACACTCAAGGTACCTATACAATTTCCTTCCTGATGGCCCTCGAAATTTATCTTTGGATTCTCCCCATGCAGGGATGCTGCATTCAATAGATGGGATTAATGTGTCCATTTCCTTACAATGAAAATATTCCCCCAAACTTGCTCCTATATAACTCCCTATGGAAGTGAAATATGCACCCATCCCCACTATGTCGGATCCCCCTACTACTATCTTAAATACTCCATTTGGATAGCTACAATATGGACCCTACAGTCCTACTTACCCAAATACAATGCAAGCATAATCAATACCTCCACTGCGAATGGCGCAACCCACTCCTACATCCACATCATATGGAGCACAACAAGCATATATCCCACCATGAGGGTATAACCCTTACTACACATTTCCATGTCCTTTGGGGTCAACCCCCATGCCTCACATGGGGGTTAATGTAGTCCAACCTTCTTTCCAACAACAAAATCAACAGTTTGAGAAAATGAATATTGCCACTCCCAAGAATCCTCAAAATTAGGGGAAAAAGAAAGGTAAGAACAAGCAAACCCAATAACAAGAGCAAGGGGGGAATCCCCCTCCCCCACAAAATCAGAACCTGGGAAACCAATAGGGGAAAGGGGGGACCCTCCCGTAAAATAAGGGAGAAATTCCAACCTAAGGGCCAATTATTCTTTCTTGTTATGGGAGAGTATGACCATTATACTCACCATTACCCGCCTATCCTTGACTACAAACAGTTGGTGGAATCAAATAAAAATACCATAGCTAACCCCCCTCAGGATCCTATTGCACCACAACCCCAACACGTTGTCTTGCAACAACCATTTTCCAACCAAGGGGTAGCCACCCAACAACAAGACTCTCTCCCCTCCGACGATGGTTCATTTCAAAATTTTTACTTGAACTTGGTAACCATCAACCTTGAAATTTGAGTCAAAGGGTATAGTGGTCCCAAACCCCCATCCATCATAGAAAAGCCCCTATCCCCTTAGGAGGCCCTTTGAAAATTATGTTCCCAAGCATAGAACAAATATCTAGAATCCCAAAGGCACCACTTCGACATACCCCTCATAACCCTCATATGAAAGCTTCTCACAATTACAACATTGCGAGTGACTTGGCTCAATATACAACTTCTAGATCCACCTTAAAAGTGCTTCAGTCTTTCCCAATACAATGAAAGGAATTATTGAATGCATGTGGCAGTGTTGACCCTTGTGAATCATGCCTCATAACTTTCAACCTCGACAAAGGTGACTTGAAACTACTCTCGTCAGTTGCATTCCATGTTCTAGTCACAATTAACAACATTATGATTCATCAATGCATCATCGATGAAGGCACATCCACTTGGGTCAAGTCCTCAAATGTTTGGAAAATATTAGGCTCACCTGAGTTAGTCCCATCCTCTATTTCCCTCCATGCATATGATGGGATACCATCCCAACATAGATGATTGTACCAAAATGTCCCCATGGGTCTAGGGGGAAAAATGGTCATGATTGGCATTGAATTAGTCGATGTACAACTCAATTACAATATTCTCTTAGGTCGTATCTACATGTATGCCATCAAAGTAGTTTCCTCATTGGTATTTCGCACCATGATGTCCCCCTTGAATGGGAGGATTGTCTCCCTTGACCAACTTAAGTATGATGACCCTCATGCCAATTCCAACCCTGAGAACATCCTACCCATAGTAGGTGAAGTCAACCAATATCGTTACATTGACATATTCCTGGGTGTGTACAAATATTTCTACCTCCTAGGGGCATACTATGCCCTCCACCTAAAATACTCACCTCAACAGACGGTCTCATGTGCACCCTTTTTACCTCCAAGAATGAGTCTTCGAACCAAAAATCATCATCATTAGACCCTCCCATAAATCACAGAGTGGAAAAAACATTGAGTCCCACTATGCCTCCCATGTTCTAGATACCATTCTTGTATCCTCCCACAGGAGTGAAAGGAATGTCGATAATGGCTTAGTTAACCCTCCCTATGCTCACTTTGGGAATCCCAATGTGGTACCTTACACTACCATACCCAGAGATGGCTTCAAAAACCTTAGCACACTATAATTTCATGCTAGTACACCCCGTTACACCTTTGAGACTGAAAATCAAGCAAATGACACCTATGAACAACATGCCACTATCTGTCACAAAAACCAATAATGGGAGCATAAACCAATCCAAGTTGAAATCCTTGTCCATGAATAACCAATTCCACAAATATTTATCAAGAGTTTCTAAGCCTAAAGCTTGGGGAGTGACTCACTAGATGTTGAAAACCACCATCACGAATGATACCCTTACCATGCAGGTCACTCCACCATGTTCTCTATGTGGTTAGAAGGGCCATGCAACAAAAATATTCCCCATCTTTCTAGAGCTCATGAATTTAGTTAAAAACCCATGTTAGCATTACACATGCATCCCAAGTTGGGGTAGGGGCCAATACATCAACCTTGTATTTTCCCAACAAAACTACTAAGTCTAAATTTTTACGTACCAATAAAGCATGTTCGATTTGCTTTCAGTTTAGGCACTATATGCACCATTGTTTCGATCTCCCTCGATTTTAGAATATTTGGTGACCCTACGCCTCACCCACCCTTTGTTTGAAATCCATTCACCTCACCTGAAGGAAAATGCTTCTATAAACATTGTCATGAGCACCATGAAATTATCCTATGGGACTAAGTGGGCACAAATTCCATCACACGTCCTAAATAAAACACATGATAATCTCCCATGCCAAATTTTCAAGTTAATGTCCCGTTACTCATTTCAGTACCCCCTGATGGTTGTATATAGAAATATTCACTCCAAACAAAAGAGACTATATGAAAACCTCATTCCTATAGGAGTCATCCTTCCCACCGTAGTACACGAGGAAGATAACTCTACTGATGGTAGTGAGGACGAAGATAAACCAATTGTCTATATTACACCCAAAAGTAATCACATGTGATTACCATTGACTGGAAACAACCTTGAATTTCCACAGCTGCTGGCATAAGCACCCAATATTCCATTCACCCCTCATGATGAGATCCATCTGCCACCATCTAACAATAGCAATTATGTTACACATGAAGCAGTTAATGAGCCCCATCGTGGGGGTCCTATACTCCTTCCGACCACTAGCACTAGGGCCACCGGTATAATATTTGATGATTCCTTTTCTTCAGATGAAGACATGTTAGAGGAATATTTATTCTCTATGGATGAATCCATAATAGACGCCATGCACTTAGACAAGCCTCCATGGGATGACCTCCATCATAGGTCTTCTTTCACCTCTACTAATTTCCACACAACCAATCTAGTATCCCAACAGTCTAGCATCAAATCAAAGGACTTCTTACCCACAAAGCATGTCCACTAGTTCAAAAACCCCTTTCCATCCCCTTTTTCCTTCAAAGAGGAAAATCTATCAAACATTTCACCTGCTATTCATATAAACATTTTTATCACTCCAGGTGTGACCGAAAATATCTCAATAGGGGAATTTTGTTTGCCACAAGAAGTCATGACATTTATAGCCCTCTTCAAAGACTTCCAAGATTTATTTTCATGGCTGTACGCTAAAATTCCCAGCTTAGACCCTGCAATCGTCAAACATCCCATCGACACTGGGCCAGATGTATTTCCAGTTAAGAATAAGCAGTGACTTGTTCATCCCTCCAAATCTACAACTATAAAGGTTGAGTTAAAAAAAATCCTCCAACATGAAGGATTTATCTTTCCTATTTCTTATACATCACGGGGTTCAAACCCTATCTTAGTAAACAAAAATCAAGGCACCATTCGCATCTGTACATACTTCTGGGATCTCAACCTTGCGTGCCTTAAAAGACAATTTCCCTACACTCTTCATGAATCATATTATCAACTCTTGCGAGGGTAGCAAAATGTTGTCGTTTATGGATGGGTTTTTTGGCTATAACTAAATAAGGATATGACCTTGGGATCAGTAAAAAATGACATTTACACACCATGGGGGACCTTTTCCTATAGGCTCATTCCTTTTAGATTAAAAAATGTTGGGTCCACCTTTCAACGAGCCATGACATATGTTTTTAATTGTTGGAGACCCATGCAGGCTCAGTTACCTCTGTAATTGACAACCTTAGTGTCAGTTGACTCTGTAACTGATGGCATGCATCAGATCTCTTTAGACCACCACCATGGCATGTTTCCTCATTTTTGCTAATTAGGATAACTATTATTTATTGTAATCTTTCTCACATATCGGTAAAATTTTTATTAATTCCTTCTCTCTGGTTTTCATTATTTTTCTGTTTTGCAATCTGTGTGTTCTCTCATGCTAGCTAGATTTTTCTGTGCAGGTGTTCAACACTCATCTACATGGTATCAAAGCTCTACTGCTAGGACAAAGGCGCACCCGTATTTTTTGTTTGTAGGTACAAAAGATTGAAAATCGCTGGAAGAATGGAGTTTCCAAAGGAAGCTATTCTCACACCATACAATTACTTTAAATAGGAAGCAAACATGGAGATATTTCTTTGAAGTCGAGGATTGTATAGGATTTCTATGGCCACGAAGGTTGAGCCTACAACATCCATAGAAAATTACAAATATCTCAATCGGATGGATGAGGCCTACGGATCCCTCTAAATGAACATCTTCCCTGAGCTGCTTTTCCATATTTCTTCTTGCAAAACTCCCAATGAAGTTTGGAGCACCATGAAAGGACTCTTTGGAAAGAAAGATGAGATGAAATGCCACATGATAGAAATGGAGCTTCTCTCTTTGGATCCATGAAGCTTCAACAATATATAAGATTTATTCACAATATACAAGGATTTGCTGCTGCAACTCAAGGGTTGTGGGGTTGATAAATCTAAGGAAGAAAAACGGATGGTTCTATCCATCCTCTCCAAGCTTGGACCAAAATACTTTGTATTTGTCTCCACGTTTCATTTAGTGAGGCTCACCTCTGGTTAGAACTGGACCATGCCCACTCTTGATTCTTTTATTGAATCTCTGTCTCAGGAACAAGACACGATCATTAGTATGGGAAAATTGAAGGGCTCCAAGGCACATGCTTTTGATGTGCATGATGGAATTCATAACCCAAAACATAGATATAAATCCAAAGATAAAGGAAATGCACATGCAAATCCAAAGAAGGAAGGGAACGCCAAACCATTCAATGATTCCTCTATATCCAAAGGTGAAAAAGGGAAGAAATTAGAGAAATACACATACTGTCAGAGAGGATTCCATCCATAATCCTCATGCATGAAGAAGCAGATAAATAAGATGGCCTAGATACTTTAGAAGCACAACCTTTGGGATCACATTCCAGAGGGCACCAAGAAGAAGCCTAAAGATCATGCTCCTGGGAAAGGTAACTCTAGCCATGCTTTGATTGCCATTAATTCATCTCCCTATGCATGGATTGTAGATTCAGGCGCATCTCACTAGATGGGTGCCATCAAGGAATCATTCTCTTCATTGGATGCATGCAAAGGTCCTCCTATACTCATAGGGGATGATTTTCCTGCTGAGATCAACGACAAGGGTAGAATTGAACTCAATCATGGTAGATTTGAGGATGTGCTACATGTTCCAAAACTCTTGGTGAATCTTCTCTCTGTCTATCAGATTACACATTCTGGCACCTGAAACAGATCTGAATTCACTCCTGATGCTGTGAATATCTTCGACATACAAAGAAACTCTAGAGTTGCCACTTGTGAGGTAAATCACAGATCTAAGATTTACACCTTTTCTGAATACATTGAACCAGATTCTGCCTTATTACTTACACATGCTAATGATAGATAGGTTATGGAACGAAATATTTGGTCATATTAATTTCAGATACATGAAGCAACTCTACAAGCACGGAATGGTCATTGGCTTGCCCAACATTAATTTTTACAAAGGAGTTCGTCAAGGATGTGTTGTTGGCAAACATCCTCAAGAGAAGTTTGAAAAAGGGAAGGCTTAGAGGGCCTCCTCTCCCTTGGAGCTCATCCATAGTGATCTGATGGGACCCTTTCCTCATCTATCCATTAACAAGGTGAGGTATTTGCTTACATTTAGTGATGATTTCTCATGATATACTTGGGTGTAGTTTTTCAGGAAGAAATCCGAATTTTTTGAGCATCTAAAAGACTTCAAAGCACTTGCAGAGAACCAATCCACGAGAAAGATCAAAATCCTCCACATAGACAATGTGGGGGAATATGTGAACATGAATGTTCAACATCTTTGTTCAGAGGTAGGTATACAGTTGCAACATACAATACCATACACTCCACAACATAATGGAGTGGATAAGCAGAAGAAAAGATCCCTCAAAGAGATGGACCCTTGCATGTTGCATGCAAGGTCTCTTCCTTCTAAACTATGGGATGAGGCACTTAACTGTGCCAACTACATACAAAACATACCTCCTCATAGATCTATCAAGGACATGACTCCTTTTGAGGCATGGAGCGATTGCAAATCGCAAGTCACCCACTTCTGAATATTTGGATCACGTGCATGGGCCTGCATACCCTCTGAAAAGAGGAAAGCATTAGATCCTTAGAGCACTGCATGCATCTTCGTGGGATATCTCGATGATGTGAAGGGTTATATGTTGATTGATCCCTCAACATACAAACTCTTTATTGAGCGAAGTGTCAAGTTTGAGGAAATCCCCTTGCATGCACCATTGGAGTCACATGCAGATACTTTTGTTCCTCTTCGTGCACCAAACATCCGTGATGATGAGTCCAGTCATTAAGATAATGATTCATATTTGAGTTCAAGATATGACAGAGAACATAAGCATGAATACGTTGATCCACATCCTTTCTCCCCTGAGAGAACAAGGAGCTTAAGATATATATATGCACAGACAACCCCATAGGATGTAGGTGACCTTATGGGGGATCTAGTGGATCCGAGGACACAATCCCAATTTGAGGAGCCTTCTCATGCACTCACATCGATCGAACCAATGATTCCCATGAATTGTTACATGGTTCTATCTTCAGATTCGTAGGCCTATGCAGAGGCTGCAGGGAATCCCCTGTGGGAAGCTGCTATGCAAGAGGAGTACAACTTTCTCCTTGAGAACCAGACTTAAGATTTGATTCCACTTCCTTTAGAAATCAAGTTTGTCAGATGCAGATGAGTCTACAGGACCAAGAAGGCAGTAGACAGACAAATCAACAAATACAAATCCAACTAGTTTCCAAAGGTTTTCAACAAGTTCATGGGTTAGACTATGATGCAACCTTTGCTCCAATAGCAAAGATGGATTCCATTCGATTGGAAATTGTCATTGCTACAGCCAGGAGGTGGGAATTCCATCAGGTGGATGTGAAGAATGCATTTCTTCATAGTGATGTCTCTGATGAGATATACATGGAGCAGGAACAAGGCTTCATATAAGATTCATCTTTGGTCTGCAGACTGAAGAAGCCTCTCCATGGCCTTAAGCAAACCTTGAGAGCATGGTATGCCAAGATCGAATCCTCCCTATTGTCCTAGAACTTTGTACGATGTAAGTTAGATCCAAATGTATACTTGCTTAGGAAAACTCACTCACTTCTGCTACTAGTTTTATATGTGGATGATTTGTTGATCACTGGAAGCTCGAATTCAACACTTGCTGCAGTCAAGAGGATTTTGCATGGCAGGTTTTTGATGACGAACATGGGTTCATTACATTTATTCCTTGGTCTTGAAATCAACTATGATGCCTCAGGAATCAAACTATCTCAGGACAAGTATGCTCGAGACAGTACTACAAATGGCTCAAAAGTCCCACGAAAGTTTGCCATGAATAAGTTAAAATTGAATTTTTCGTGGAAAACCAGTTTAAAATTTTGAAAAAAATTGAAATTACCCTTGATGATCGTCGCTAAAGTGAAACACATAAATGTTCGTCGCTATAGCGACAATAGTTCGTTGGAATAGCGATGAAAACAACTAGTTCATTGGAATAGCGATGAAAACACACAGTCCGTTGGAATATCGACGAAATTTCGTTCATCATTTAAAAATGTGGTGAGCTTGTCTTATTTATATGAGACAACCCTCAACCTTTTACAAATTTGACACTAGGAAGTTAATGAAAAATTATAAAATTTAAGGTTAGTGTACCCACAAACTAGGGACTAAACCATACAATGACATAAAATAAGAAACAAATGTGCAAAGGCTCCACCAAGTGCAAGATGAGCCAAAAGGAGGGCATCATGCCCCAACTAGGGCCCAACGAATGCTTGTCCTTCAGTTCCCGTATGAGACAGGCCTCAAAATTTTACAAATTTGGCACTATGAAGTTAATTACAAATTATAAAATTTAAGGTTAGTGTACCTAGAAACTGGGGTCTAAACCATACAATGACATAAAATAAGAAAATATGTGCAAAGGATCCACCAAGTGCAAGGTGAGCCAAACGGATGGTGTCATGCCCCAACTAACCCTAATGGATGCTTTTCCTTCAGTGCCCTCCTTTTTAACAATGTAGGATTCTTCTTTAAGGAATGACGTCATGGGTCATCTACCAAGAGGAGGGGTTTTGCATCAAAAAAATAGGTCCAATTGGAAAAAATAAGGTGTGCTAAACCAAGTATGACAACACTTACATGTGAAATCATCTCTATAAAAGCAAAATATGAGTGTGGCCATGTGTCCCAATGATTTGCCTCAAGGGCACCAGACAGTCGGAAACCCACCCAAAGGGTAGTCAATAGAGCCACAAGGCCAACAAATCCTTGAGGCGGAAACGAAGGGGACCTTCCATGACCTAATCAGTGGTATTATCCCCAAAAATAAACACTTTACATAATATAACACCAAAAACTTGTCCTTTACAAAAGAGAAAGAAACCCCTCACTTTGGTACATTTGGAAGGAAAGCTTCAAACACTTTGAGTCATAACAATTCACTATACTATTTTACTCTAGTTTATGTTCTTATTATTTATTTTTAGCTAGATATGTCTTCATGTGATACAACATGTTTGTCATTCACCTAGGTATCTTTTAGGATGTCATTGTTGCGGTGAAGCATGGAATTAGGTTTTTTGTTTTATGATGTCATTGCTTGCAGTGAGTTACTTGCAGATAAGTATGATATTTGTTCTTTTGAGATTGTAAGTTTTGTATTTTTTTAAATATGGTTCCTCTTAGTTTCCGGGTTACGTTTCTTCTCTAAAATCCGAGTTTTATGCAGTTACCTATTGCTTCATTGAAATCAAGTTGCCAAAATTCTTGGTGTTGTCTAGAATAAATTTATGCTGAGAGCATTTTTATGGTCGTGTATATTTTGAATAATATGTATGAGGATGGTGCCAGAAAGTACCATGGGAATGAATGCTTTTTTAATCAAGCCCTTAATTAGTCACTCCGGTAGTTGTGCACCATGGTGAACTTTAGTGGTTGATGTCAACTGCTTGCCTCATACACATGTAGTAAACTGGCATGATATCATGGAAAGGTTTGAATCAAGCCCTCATTATTTTGTGTTAGGTTTACAATCTTCTTAGAAATCCTTTTTAAGGACATACGTGCTCTTCATTGATTTGTATATTTCCTAATGCTTCTTTTTTTCTTCTCAATCCAAAAACCACAAGGACTATGTTGATGTATGGCTCTTGTTATGTTTCATTTTGTGCTTATGGAGAGGTAAAAGTGGTCATGCATATTATAACTTGAGCTATTGTTTGATAGCAATAGAGTAGGTTAATTAGTATGCACGTATCAAGCATTGAATCAAGGGCATCTGTATTTACTATCGACTCTACTATGACTGACAAGCCCTAGCACTAGGATTTTTACACAGGATAAAATGTTTTCACATTTTTTTGCATCTTTTATTAGTAAATCATGGTTGTTTCTTGCTGACTGCATTGCAACTAAGAAAGGTTAAGCCTGTTGGGGTTATTTTATTTTTTATAAGATGTAGTGCCAATGATTTTTCTATCTATTACTATTATCATAGATCTTGTAGTTGTCTCGATAGATTAATTCAATACTGGATGGCACAGGGGACATGAAACCAAAGTTGTGACCTATGAAAACCCTAAACCCCAAAAGATGGATGGTTGTCACATCGTTAGGGATTATTTTTCTTTATGCCACTAGAGAAGCCTAAGTGATGAAGGGGGATACCCAGATCAATCCTAAAAGGAAATATCTAAGACAAATCGCCATATTAGACTCCTGATAGAGAATACGTAAGGTGATTGTCTGAAACCCTAGATTTAAGGATGCGCCACAAATTAAGGATACCTGAGTAGGGTGATTATTACAGACTGGAAATTTTACTCAAGTGAAAGTATTAAGTGGATTATGAAGACTCATATTAGATATAGGATTTTAGTGTGCTGGTTCAAATGATCAAACTTAGACCCTAGGGGGATTTAAGCAGATAATTGAGAAATAACCAGGACTTAGTTGATATTGATAATGACAGTTTCCTACAAAATGACTTGGATTGAATGATTTGACAGTGAAAAATAACCAGGTGAAACCAGACAAAAATACATAGAAAACTGGCTAGTAGACCAAACAGGGGCATTTTCTCGCAGACTGAAACCAGTTCCTAGAGATGGGAAGAGGAATCAAAGCTTGACATTTTTTAGGGATATGGGGTTTTTCGGTATTCCAGACAAAACCCAGATTTCCAAAATTGCAAATTTCCAGTGCAATTTGGTTTGGTGAATTTTCCTAATGCTAAGAGGTTTTTTCAATGAAAAGTAGTGATGGGCACAACATGTAGAAATTAAACGAAGGAGAAATTACTTGTGAGACATAACTAGATCTTGTAGATGGCCTCATAAGTGATGAATAATGCCACTCTCTTGGCCAAATGAGTTTTTTTGGAGAAAATATTGATGTAGTTGAGCTTCAGCCAATCACCCTAGCGCCTCCTTCAACTTGCCAAACCCAAGGAAACCAAATGGTAAGGAAAACGAATGAGATATGTAGAATAAGGAATGGATGGGAAGTAAAAAATCATTGAGAAATAAATACTCCATGAACCGAACACCCAAGAGTTAAGACGATGGTGATTTTCCCCACATAAATGCCCTCTCTCTCCTAACGCGCCTCCTTCCCTACAGATGAAATGGGTAAAGGAAAACATGCAAGATATATCCTGAATGAAACTCAGTATAGAAGAGTAGCAATTCCAATCATCATATCATCGAATCATTTCCAACTGGAAAAAAATAAGGTGTGCTAAACAAAGTATGACAACCCTTACACGTGAAATCATCTCTACAAAAGCAAAATATGAGTGCGGCCATGTGTCCCAATGATTTGCCTCAAGGGAACCAAACAGTGGGAAACCCACCCAAAGGGTAGTCAACAGAGCCACAAGGAGAACACCTCCTTGAGGTAGAAATGAAGGGGGCCTTCCATGACCTAATCGATGGTATTATCCCCAAAAATCAACACTTTACATAATATAACGCCAAAAACTTATCCTTTACAAAAGAAAAAGAAACCCCTCACTTTGGTACATTTGGAAGGAAAGCTTCAAACACTTTGAGTCATAACAATTCACTATACTATTTTACTTTAGTTTATGTTCTTATTATTTTGTTTTAGCTAGCTCTGTCTTCATGTGATACAACATGGTTGTCATTTTCCTAGGTGTCTTTTAGGATGTCATTGTTGCGGTGAAGCATGGCATTAGGTTTTTTGTTTTATGATGTCATTGCTTGCAGTGAATTACTTGCAGATAAGTATAGAATTTGTTCTTTTGAGATTGTAAGTTTTGTATATTTTTTAAATATGGTTCCTCTTAGTTTCTGGGTTATGTTTCTTCTCTAAAATCCAAGTTTGATGCAGTTACCTATTGCTTCATTGAAATCAAGTTGCCAAAATTCTTGGTGTTGTCCAGAATAAATTGATGCTGCGAGTATTTTTATGGTCGTGTATATTTTGAATAATATGTATGAGGATGGTTCGAGAAAGTACCATGGGAATGAATGCTTTTTTAATCAAGCCCTTAATTAGTTATCTGGTAGTTGTGCACCACGATGAACTTTAGTGGTTGATGTCAACTGCTTGCCTCATACACATGTAGTAAACTAGCATGATATCATGGAAAGGTTTGAATCAATCCCTCATTATTTTGTGTTAGGAAGCAACTAGAGATTATGGTTCAAGAAAAAAATCAGACACAACCCTTGTATTCAATGAGATTTGAAGACAAAGCTTTCCTTAAAGGGAAGGTAATGCTATGTGTGTATATATATATATATATAACATCATAGTAATAAGATAACAATTAATATTAACATTATTACTATTAATTTTTAATAATAAACAATTAGAGTCATGTATCCTACGAAAAGGTAGAATGGGCTTATAAAATCCAATCAAATGTAAATTGTAAACACCTATTATCTTATATGTGTGTGTGTGTGTGTTACTATTATTCCATTTATGGATCCGTTGTCTTATTTACGTTGGAAGTTTACTTAGGAAACACATTTTTCTATTTCATTCTATGACTTCTTTCTCACCATAAACTTGGTTTTACTTCTTTGATTCATGACAAGATTGGTTCTACAACTAAACTAGTTGTTTTGATAGTACATGTTCCTGCTCCACATCAACTTTTACATTTTTCTTATTTAATGAGAGAAGATTCATCAAACATTACATCTCTACTAATGACGATCTTGTGGGAAGTAGGATCCGACAATTTATATCCTTTTGTTACATCATCATATCCAACAAAAATGCATCTCTTTGACCTAGGGTCTAACTTAGAATGTTGATTTTTAGGAGTAAGTACATAAGCTTCACAACCAAAGATTTTAAATTTCGAATAAGCACAGGGATGACTTGTCCATACCTCTTCTGTAATTTTACAATTTATTTCCATTGATGGTAATTGATTTATTAGATAACCAACAGTGGAAACTACTTCTACTCACAACTCTTACCCCAGATTAGCATTGTTGAGCATGCTCCTTTCTCTTTATTGAAGATTCCTATTCATGTGCTCTGCAACGCCATTTGGATGAGGTGTATACATTTGTTTTATGTCTGATTATCCCTTATTCTCTGCAATACATTTCAAACTCTAAAGAAGTGAACTCTCATCCATTATCTGTCCCTAAACATTTGATTGTCCTTCTAGTTATTTTTTCCACCATAACTCTAAATTATTTAAATGTGTTAAACACATCAACTTTCCTTTTTAAAACATAGACTCAAAAGTTTCTTGAAAAATCATCTATAAACAATATAATATGCTTCTCCCCCATAGGAAATAGTAGGAGACAAACCCCACAAATGAGAATGAATGTAATCGAGAACAGTTTACTAGCATGACTACATGCTTTGAATTTTTGTCTACATTGCTTTCCAAATATACAATGTGTACAAAACATCAAATCTAGATATTTCAGATTTGGAAGCAATTTACAATACATTAATACCTGAAGTACTCTCTCACTCATGTGACTAAGACGTTGATGCCATAATTGAGTGGATCTTGACATATCTTTAGATACTAATGATGTATCATTAACTTGAGTTCTTCCAACCAATTTGCAAGGATTTCTTGTTTTCGATGCCTTCATGACCACTAAAGCACCCTTAGATACTTTTAGCATTCCACTTAAACCTATAAAATTATGACCACAAGAATCCAACACTCCCAAAGACATTTTTTTTCTTTAATTCAGGCACATGTCTAACATCTGTTAGTGTTCTTATAACTCCATCGAACATTTTAATTTTAAGACTTCTAAATCCAACAATCTTACATGAATGATTGTCTCCCAAAAGATCTATACCATCATTAACTATTTGATAGGAACCAAACCAATCTTTGTGAGGGAAGATATGGTGTGAAGCACCATATAGGCTAATAACCATTCTTCATTATATTACAAAACACTACAAATAGACAAAACCTCATCGATCATACCAGGATTAGAATTAATTGAATTTACCTCATATTTGGTGTCATCTTTCTTGGATTTTTGTCTTTTCCAATAGTCCTACTTGAGATCACTAGTCTTGTTATAGTACCAACATTTTAATTTGATCTTTCTTCCCTTTGATTTAGATCTGGAAGTACCTCTTTACTTTTCACCTCTTTCTTTGGATCAACCTCTAACAACCAAAGCTTCAAGTGAATAGGTTTCAAAACTAGATTTCTTTCTCAATTCCCCAGACAACAATGCTCCAACCACAGTGTCAAGTTATAAAGTATTAGTTGTACTAAGGCTAATGGAATAAACTAATTGACCCCAAGATTAAGGTAAGGTACATAAAAAATTAACTGCTTTATCTTCTTCATCAATTTTAACATCCATACTAGTCAACTGGAAAATTAGAGTATTAAAAACATTCAAATGATCTGCTATCTTCGTATCTTTTTTCATTTTCATACTATACAACTGTCTCTTCAAATAATTTTTGTTTGTCAAATATTTCATCATATACAGACTTTCTGCTGGCTTTTCTTCAACAATATTAAACAACACATCATCGACAAGACATAATCGAATTGTGCTAGGTGCTATGGCATCTAATTCCTCCGATTCATCATCTGTCATACTTAGGGGTTTCTTTCTCTTACTGTCTAAGGATTTCTACAACCCTTGCTGTACTAACAGATCCCGCATATTTAATTTCCACAATTCATAGTTATTTTACCACTAAATTTCACAATTTCAAACTTTGTACTAGACATTGTAATCACAATACCTTCGAGGTTTGACTTATTTTCAATTATCGATGTGCATGCAGGATGATTTAAGAATGCTTCTGGTTAATTACTTAATTAATGAGAGCAGTGACCACCCATGTAGCATCTCATTGCTCATGGATAGGAAATTCATATAGAAACAACAGTTCTGCACCATCACAATCCAGCTCTTCTCTATAGTTAGGAAGCATCAATGGTTCTCCAAAGAACTTCACCTCTCCACCGAGTTAGCAGTACTAGTGTCCTCCACGTCCAACAAATTATCCACGGGATCACCTCTCTATTGGGTTAACAACATCAACGTCCAATAATTTCTCCACAGGCTCACCTCTTCAACATCCAACAAGTTCTCCACGGGATCACCTCTCCATCGGCTCAATAGTGGTAGTGTCCTCCACGCATAACAATGGAAACAACATAGTTACGGGATCTCATATTATCTTCATGAGTTTTTCTCCACATGGGTTTTTTCATAGCCATATTCTCTCTCCCCCTAGGTGACAGATTTACGGGCTCTCCTCCCCTCTTCACGAGTTTTCTCCACAATCTATCAACCTTCCTTCTCCACCAGCTCACGGGAGGGTCCATCTCTTCTCCACGTACTGACTTCGGCTACCTCTATGATGTCTCATTGGATCTAATACAACTTGTTATAAATCAGACACAAAAAAAGAAGAAACACCATTATAAACACCAATTTAATGTGGTAAGACCCAATAAGGGGAAACATCCACACATGCAAAGTATTGAATCTCATTAATCAAGAATAAGGAGATTACAAGACGGGCCATTCTCCCATTCATCCTACCACACAATTTGTATTCCATCCATGCACTATATACTTCATAAAATAAGTTACATGAGTAAAACTGCTGCCGATTATGCCAGTTACACAAAACTTCCCGTAAACAAATCTAATTTGTGTTAGTTGTCAATATTAACATGCAGTAATTTCATTAATCTATTATTAATATATTTAACATTGCTGGCATTTATCCCTTCACTTCACAATAAGAAACAATAAGAAACAGGGAGAACCATTAATTTTACAATAAGGGACAAGGAGAACAATTGAACTTAGTTCAAGTACTAAGTAATCCAAAATAGAACAATTCACTTCACAAGTATACCCTCCCCCTACCTACCTCCTTCTTGACGTCAGAACTGCAATAATGCCCTTCCCTTCTAACTAGTATCAACGTTGACCGGGCGGGTAGGTCTCGGGACAACCCAAGTATGCACACTCTACCTATTGATGAAATATATCTCCTTTTTCTGAATATGCTTTTGGTGGGGTTGGTCAAGTCAATCCCGAAAAAAACTAGAAAATATTTTTATAACGAAATATTTCGATTTGGAATACATACACTCGGACTGCAGGCACAAAGACAATGGTCGCGCCTGCTAACTCGATCGCCACTGCGGAAATCATGAAAGAGAAAAATAAAGAAGAGGTGTTTTAAGATGAGTTCCAGTTTATGTCATTCTGGTATTAAAAACCTGCATAAAACATACCATTAAGGAAGCATACTGAAATGGCAACCTTCACTTCATAATAAGGGACAAGGAAAACAATTGACTAAGTTAGCCAAAAATTAAAAGTTAGAGTACCTTTTTTGAATTAGAATTTCAAATATATTGATTTCATTATATGATATAGATTTTATTATTTTTGAAAAGTTTTCGCATTGATTTCAATTTTGATGTTTCTACAATAGATCAATTTCATTATTTTGTGGTGTGCTTCAATTTCAAAGTTTGCATGGTGGATAGAGCTACATAAAAGAATTTTTTTCACTATTTTGAAATGATTGTTTACATAAAACTGCATGGAAATCATTAAACCTAGTAATGAGGCATGGGATAAATAATGAATTAGATCATCCAAAATTGTGATTAAAAAAACAAAATAAAAAGGCTTGAACATGAACTTCAAGTCACAAGATCATAAACTATAATCACAAAGCAAAAGGTCACATGATTCTAACATATATAATTGTATAGGTTAGATGGTGAGATTTCTAATTAGGTAGTCATGTAAGTTTTACTTAGTATAGTGCATTGATTTTAATGATTACAGGGTTAATGAATTTAATTAGTCTATTTTATGTATTTATTTAGTGTTTTTATATAGGGACCATTTTCCCAATATTAACTAAATATAATTGTAATGAAATCATTGCATATAATAAATGAATTGAATAATGAGACATTGACTAGAAAAAATATAGAGTGATGGCGGTTCTTGGAGTGTTTTTAGTCTGGTGTTTAAGGTTTGAGGGAAGATTTCCCATGGTGGCTTACCCATGAGATCTTGAGTTCCTATCGTTTTGGACCACACTATTCGATTTGATTTCGCCTTTTTGAGGTTTTGTCCTTCACATTTTGCGGCAACAGTTTCCACATTTCTTGAGCTAGTGGGGTTTACGTGTTTTCTTCCTTTCCGTTTCCTGCTGGTTCGGGACACAGATTCTTGGGAGATTTTGGGATTCTCCTTTCTTGCTGATTTGTCGGTGGGGATGCACACGTTTTCTTACATTTTCTGGGTTCTGTTAGCTGTTGGCACTTACCACTTCTGGGAATTATTGCATCATCTTGATGGATGCAGCGTTATTGTCTGTGATGGGCGTCGTTGTGCCTTTACCAGTCGTGTCAAGGGGGGTCTTGTGTTGGAGCTTGTCCAAAAAATTGACCATACTTTGGAAGATGGGATTGTCTCCGATTTTATGGGGGGGTTAACTAACCCTCAGGTTACATCTCCACATGGGTTTGTTGATTTGGTTGGAGATTCGAAGGATCTAGCATTTTTGGTCTGTTCTGGTCTTGTTGGCAGAGTGCTTGCGGATTTGGAAGGTTTTGGTGCTGATTTGGCTCCGTCGGTGGCTTTTCCTCTAGCGACCTTTGATCAAGACCTCCTTAGGGTTTTAAACCCTGTTCAAGTGGAGACGGTTTTTATTTCTCAGTCGGTGACAATACCTTATTCATTTTCGGTGGGTGATTTCTTACAGTGGGGTTTGACCGTGAACCTCGCAGGTGTCCGGAGGTGGGTTCTATTCTGATGGCTATTTATTTAGCACATGAGGGTGTTCTGGGAGGTTCTCCTGCTGCTGCGGCAGGGAATAACATAGAGGTGGATTCACCTCTCTCTTCAAAGGTGGATTTGGGTAGGTGAAGGCCCTCATGTAAAAAAAATGCACTGTGTCAATTCTAGGGCACACCAGGACTCTCTGATTCTGGGGGTTGATTTACAGATGGATGATGTTGTGGATTTTGCTGCGACAATAGTTGTGAGGAGGGATTGTGGCAGACACTTTGGCCAAGAATTTCTTAACCGGTGGGCGGTGGAATAGTGGGGGGATTTTTTACCTTGGTTGAACCATACCAAGGTGCTGACAAAGGGCTAGTTCTCTTTCATATTTGAATCTAGTGATATGGTTGAAAAGGTTATGGAACTCTAGTGGAGTATGGATGGTGTTCCTCTATTTCTAAAACATTGGGATCCTCTTTTTGATGCAAAAACAAAGAAGGTGGCTCTGGAACCATTGTAGGTTTGATTTCCTAGTTTACCCATGCATCTGTGGACGCCTGCTCACTTTTCTGCCATTGGGAACTTTTTGGGTGAGTTTTTTGCTGCGGAACTTTCCTTTCAATCTTTGGGAATTATGAGGGTGGCCCGTATTCTAGTAAAAATTGTTATTAAACTTGGGCTTTCAACGAACATTAAAATTCAAACTCCGTCAGGGAATTTTACCCAAATTTTGGATTACGAAGGGGTTCCATTTAGGTGCCACCACTGTCAAGCGTATGGACATTTGTTGGCATCTTTCTCTTTACCTTTTCAGGGAAAAGGACAGTTGTTTGGTAGTCAGGCTTGGTTGAAGCCGGGGTGTTGGAGACATTTACAACCATAGACACTCATTTTGGTCAATTTGGCATAGTTAAACCACTATCCTAAGTTTTATTGACTTAATTGACATCAGAGGAGCACTGGATGACATTAGCATGAGCACACCCATGCCTACCTTCAGTCAAGGAGGCTAACTTAGCCTTCTCCTACATTCGGGGAGGCTAACTGGAGCACTCCGAGGGTGATCTGAGTGTCATTAATGCCCCATATTTCTAACTGATGGTTACAATCAATTAAATAGAGTAGTGAAGGTGCCTTTCTTCATTAAATTGATTATTTAATGATTATTTAATGAACTGGAGTCAACAGGGGCGCCTCCAACCACTTCTGATGGTCAGTTACACTTCAGTTAACCTCATCGGGGTTCATTGGAGTCATTGATGCGCTACCACTTGTTGATTGGATTGCAGTGACATGTGTCTGAGCTAATTTTAGTTGCACTCAGTCATTTATTGCACTCTGAATTCAGCTAGAGATTAGTTGAGTCAATTAGGGTTTTAATCAGTGGTTAACTTGAGTGTTGACTGTGGCTTACATTCAGTTAAGCTAGACTCACTCATTCAATTCGAATGACCTCCTTGGGAATTTGAATTACTTTGGCATTCATGCTTCCAGCATGATCATTGTATTGTATCATCATTCTTTAATTTGATTATACAGAGTTGCTACTTCCATTGCAGCACCATTTGCCCAATTTTATACATATTTGTCTATATTCTTTGTGAGACTGTGTTTTCAGTTCCTAGACCACTGTGAAAAATTAATATGGTATCAGAGCTCATGATAGGACGAAGCTCAGATCTCTCAAAAACAAGGTTTTTGACAGATCTTGCATGAAAATTGAGCAATAGCTCAAAAAGCCAGCACTGCAATAGAAGCCAAGGCGTACCACTTAATACCCCAAGTAAGGAAATTGTTGATCAAGCTTGCTTGATTGACTATGCTGGGTGTGATGAAAGCCTAAAATGTGCAGGTTGTCCAACCTTACGGTGCCCCTTTTGTTTTGATTTTCAGGTTTTTTACAGGTGAAAGCATTCGCTTCAGCAGATTCAGATGGCTTCTTCCATAGAACTCTTGACTCCGTTCAATTTCCACTCATGGAAGGAGACATGGAGATCCATCTACATGCCAGAGGACTCTATAGGGTCACTATGGACACTGAATTAGAGCCTTCTTCTGTGATAGATAAAGCTATATTCTTGAACAAGAAGGATGAAGCATTTGGATTCTTGTGCCTCTCTGTTTCCCTAGATCTTCTTTTCCATCTTTCGGGATTGAAGACTCCAAATAAAATCTAGGACAAATTGGAAACCCTGTATGGAAAGCAGGATGA
Organism: Pseudotsuga menziesii; assembly: GCA_001517045.1. Taxonomy (NCBI): domain Eukaryota; kingdom Viridiplantae; phylum Streptophyta; class Pinopsida; order Pinales; family Pinaceae; genus Pseudotsuga; species Pseudotsuga menziesii. The sequence goes on from LPNX011110963.1 coordinate 356,421, forward strand.
TTTGAGAGTATACCAGCTTGAGAATGAGTTAATGTCTCTCCAGCCTTCCAATTTCGAGACCTTGAATGACTTTTTCAAAACTTTCAAGAACGTTTTCTTACTGTTGAAGCAATGCAAAGTGGAGAAGGAGGATGATCGGCTCATCCTCCCCATACTCTCCAAACTTGGAGCTGATTATTCAGTTTTTGTCTCTACATTCTATGCGGGGAAGCTTACAACCCCTAAATGGAAGATGCCTACACTTAATGCCTTCATTGACTCACTAACAAGTGAACATGATAAGCTTGTCCAGATGGGGATCATCATATCCTCCCATGATCAAGCCCTCCATGTCTCGGGGCCCAAAGATTTGAAGGGTAAAGTAAAGCAGCAGAAGAACCCAAAAACTAAATTTGAAGCTCCTAAGCCTAAAGTTGAAAACCAGCAGCATGATCAGTCTTCCGACTCAAAGAAGAACAAAGGAAAAGGGCATCATGGAAAGGAAAAAGTCAAGTGTTGATACTGTGGGAAGGGCTTCCACCTTGAACATGCCTGCATGAAGAAGAAACTTGATGAAGCTACTTCTCTCATTGAGAGAAATCACATCAATCTTCTGGAAAGCTTTCGGAGGAGAGATCAACAAGATCGGGAACCACAACATGAAAGAGGTCATGCCCTCATGGCAAGCACTTCAAAGTCCAAAGCACTCTTGATTGATTCTGGAGCTTCAAACCACATGATGGTTGAAAGAGACTCCTTCTCATCTTTGGAGACCGGTAAATCCATTCCCATCCACATGGGAGATGACTCCACTATCATTTCAGAAGGACAAGGTACGGTTGATCTTGAGAATGGCTATTTCTCAAATGTTTTGTATGTACCATCTCTAGCATCAAATATCCTTAGTGTCTATCAGATGACACATAAAGTAGTTCCTAAGAGATTATTTTTCAGCCCTAATGATGTTGAGATAATGGAACTTGCATTTGGGAAACTTGTTGCTAAAGGCCTTGCAAACCATCATGCAAAAGCCTATGATTTTTCCCACTTTGTGGCAAATGCAAATCCCACCGCACTGCTGACTCATGGAAATGAAGTTAGTAGATTGTGGCATGAGAGGTTTGGCCATCTCAATTTCAAATACTTGTAGCAATTACAGAAAAAATCCATGGTTCAAGGCCTCCCGGTCATCAAGGCAACCACTAGAATTTGCAAGGGCCGTGTTGTTGGAAAGCACCCTGAGCACAAGTTCGATCGGGGGAAGGCAAACCGAGATACATGAATCTTGGGGCTGATACATTCTGATATCAGAGGTCCCATGCCTATCACATTAATGAATGGATTAAGGTATCTTCTAACTTTTATTGATGATTTTTCCAGGTATAGATGGGTCTTCTTTCTCAAAAAGAAGTCTGAAGTATGTGAAAAATTCACTGAACTGAAGGCCTTGATCGAGAATGCATCTAGGCTTAAGATCAATATATTGAGATCTGATAATGGTGGGGAGTATGTTAGTAATGAGTTGCTAAACATATGCTCCCAAATTTGTATTCAGGTCCAACATTCAATTCCCTACACTCCCCAACAGAACGGTGTAGCAAAAAGGAGGAATCGGTCTCACAAGGAGATGACTGCTTGTATGTTGGAATCAAAGAAGTTGGATGCAAATTTGTGGGCTGAATCCATGCATGCTGCAGCATACATTCATAATAGAGTTCCACACTCATTCATGAAAGGGAAGACCCCTTTTGAAGCATACTTCGGACACAAGCCGAATGTGTTGAAACTGCGGGTGTTTGGGTCCACTGCATGGGCCCGAATTCCACTTGATAAAAGGAGGGCTTTGCAACTGCAAAGCATAGAATATATATTTATTGGGTATATTGATGAATCAAAAGGTTTAAATCTGCTGGATATCAAAACAAAATAGATCATCATCGAAAGGAGTGTCAAGTTCGATGAGCCTCTTCAGGAGGTGGAACTAGTGAAGGAGAAAACTGATGAATTTCCTTCCTATTCTACTGAATATTTGGATGATGCAATTGGGGGTGATGACCCTGATTTGGATCCTATGATTTTTGATATCAGTGTATAGCAAACATCAGATTCTGAATCAGAACCTGAAGTACAAAATCATCTTCCAACATGGGCCCAACAGACACTCTCCTCCGCAGGAGATAACATTGGAAATCCGAATGATCCAAGGAGAACCCGGTCTGATTTCCAAAGACAGGTATTGCGCTCTCTTGTCCTGATAATTTGATGTCCAAAACTTGTTATTTGATGATTATTTCAGACCCAAAGTCCTACTACCATGCTCGGAAGTATCCGAGATGGAAAGTTGCTATGGATGAAGAGATGAATTCTCTTCAGAAAAACACTACTTGGGAGCTAGTTTCTCTTCTTCCGGGAAGGAAATTGGTTCAATGCAAGTGGGTGTTTCAAACCAAGGTTGCTGCTGATGGTAGAACCTGCATATATAAGGCAAGGAAGGTGGTAAAAAGTTTCTCCTGGGTCCAAGGTGTGGACTACCATGAGACTTTTGCACCGGTTGCAAAAATGGACTCCATCCGCCTAGTTTTGGCAATTTCAGCATCTAAGCACTGGGAAGTGCATCATATGGATGTTAAGTCAGCCTTTTTGCATGGAGATATTCATGAGGAGATATACATGAAGCATCCTGAGGGCTACATCTCTGATCCATCTTTGGTTTGCAAGCTAAAGAAGTCATTATACGGGTTAAAACAAGCCCCAAGAGAGTGGTATTCCAAGATGGATGCCTTCCTTCTCTCGCAAAACTTCCAAAGGTAAAGATCAGATCCAAATGTGTATATACAACAGTATGATGGTAATTTGATTATTATTGTTTTATATTTTGATGAATTACTTATCACAGGTGGCACAATTACTTCTATTTCAATCATCAAAACTGCTCTCCACAATGTATTTGAAATGAGCGATTTGGGGCTCTTAAAACAATTTTTGGGGCTCGAAATTCAGCAAAATTCTGATGGGATAATGTTCACTCAGTCCAAATACATATCAGAACTATTAGTCAAGTTTAACATGGCTAAATGTAGGCCTGCACCATTCCCTTTCCTTTCAGGGATCAGCCTTGAAGAAGGAAAAAGCACACCTCCCATCGACTGCACTATTTATCGACAGCTGATTGGTAGCTTGTTGTACTTGACACATTCTCAGCTTGATAGCTGTTATGCCATGAATTCTATATCAAGATACATGCAACAGCCCCATGATATTCATTGGAAGGTATCCAAGAGGATCCTCTAGTATATTCATGGAACCAGGACCTACGACATTCACTATGCTACAGACTCCGAGCTAGAGCTGGTTGGATACACACATTTTGATTGGGTGGGTGATTCTATTGATCAGAAGTCTAATTCTGGATATGTCTTCATGTTTGGTGGTGGCCCCATTTTCTGGTCCAGCAAAAAGCAGGCCGCCATAGCATTATCTTCAGCAGAGGCCAAGTATCGAGGAGTGGTGAATGCTTGCATCCAAGCAGTTTCGTTGCAAGGCATTCTTTTAGAGTTTGATCTTGGTAGTACTTTGTCCACTATCCTCTTTTGTGACAATCAAAGTGCTATTAAGATATCCACAGATCCAGTTACCATGCAGAGGACCAAGCATGTAGAGATACACATGCACTATATCAGGGAGCTAGTGCATGACAGGACCATCATTCTGCAATACTGCCCGACTGATGAGCAGATTGCAGACATCTTCACCAAGAGCTTTTCTGAGAAGAAGTTCACTTACCTTTGTTCACTGTTGGGGGTGAATTCATCAGGGTGATCCAACTACTTTTAGTGTTCAGCTTGAGGGGGGGTTTTTCCCACTGGGTTTTCACTCTTTTCCTAACTTAGTTTGTTTTTTTGAGAATTGTTTGAGTTTCAGTATTGTACAGGGTGACCTATGGCCTTAGTTTCTGGGGCCTTAGAATTCATATGCACTTTATGTTTTCTACTCCTCCTGAGTATAGCTTAAGGGGGGGTGTTGGAGACATTTACCACTATACACACTCATTTTGGTCAATTTGGCATAGTTAAACCACTATCCTAAGTTTTATTGACTTAATTGACATCAAAGGAGCACTGGATGACATCAGCATGAGCACACCCATGCCTACCTTCAGTCAAGGAGGCTAACTTAGCCTTCTCCTACATTTGAGGAGGATAACTAGAGCACTTCGGGGGTGATCTGAGTGTCATTAATGCCCCATATTGCTAACTGATGGTTACAATCAATTAAAAAGAGCAGTGAAGGTGCCTTCCTTCATTAAATTTATTATTTAATGATTATTTAATGAACTGGAGTCAACAGGGGCACCTCCAACCACTTCTGATGGCCAGCTACACTTCAGTTAACCTCATCAGGGTTCATTGGAGTCATTGATGCGCTGCCACTTGTTGGTTGGCTTGCATTGACATGTGTTTGAGCTACTTTCAATTAGACTTAGTCATTTATTGCACTCCAACTTCAGTTAGGGCTTAGTTGAGTCAATTAGGGTTTTGATCAGTGGTTAACTTGAGTGTTGACTCTGGCTTACATTCAGTTAAGCTAGACTCACTCATTCAATTCGAATGACCTCCTTGGGAATTTGAATTTCTTTGGCATTCATGCTTCCAGCATGATCATTGTATTGTATCATCATTCTTTCATTTGATTATACAGAGATGCTACTTCCATTGCAGCACCATTTTGCCAATTTTAAGCATATTTGTCTATATTCTTTGTGAGACTGTGTTTTCAGTTCCTAGACCACTGTGACAAATTAATATGGGGATGCCCACGTTTACTTCTCGAAGGGGGAATGTGTCGGGATGACACTCTCCTTGTATTGGTGTTCGGGAGACTGGGGTTGTAGAGAAGACTACTACTCCAACTGCTCAAGTTCCTATTGTGGTTGATGCAGTTGGTGCTTCCACTCTTGCTTCCCGGTCGATTGATACTGCATTTCCCACAGGTACGTTTGTTCATAGTACTTTCTTTGATTTTACTTTTGATGTACCTATTTGTATGGATGATTGTTCAATGATCTCCTCTTCCTTCAACGGTACTCCTCTTATTTCTGGAGGGATTCCATGTTCGATTCCTGGAGTGAGTACATTTTTCTCACCTTCCATTGTTTTCGCTGAACGTTCTTCCTCTAGGACCTCTGAGGGGAGGAGTATCCGTTACAATCTAAGAAACCGCAAGGTACTTGGTGAGGAATCCTGGGTCAAGGGTTTATCTGTTATCTCTCGTGGTTTCTCTTCTTTGAGGAGTCGTGGGAGAAAATCAAAATTTTCTCGGGTAGAAGAAGATGCTCTTTTGGATTTTGCGTCATGAAAACAATCTTCAATTAATTGGGCACTTGGAGTAGTGAAAGCCCTGGATGGGGTTGTCTCATGAAGATTATGTCCTTCAACTCTCGTGGGTTGGTGAACCCCTCCAAAAAATCGTCTCTTTGGCGCTTGATTGATTTCAATCGCTCTGATGTGGTTCTTGTTCAAGAGACGTTGGGATTGAATGAAGATGTGTCTTGTATTTTGGAAACCTTGCTTTCAGGTTGGAATTTTGTTGCAATTGATGTGTGTGGATGTTCTGGTGGTTTAGCCTCAGGGTGGAATTTGAAGAGTCATCGATGTGATGGTATGTGGAGTTTTTCCTTTGGTATTGGACTGGATATTTATGATGCACGCATGGGGAAGGTGTTGACTATTTTGAATGTTTGTGGACCTTATGTGAATAGGGTGCCAGTTTGGAACACTCTTTTAAATAAGACCTTTGTTTCAAATCAGGAGGTGAGTTTGGGAGGTGACCTCAATTTCTCTTTTGGTTGTGCAGAGGTTTGGGGACCTAAGACTGTGCCGGATTCTTTGGATCCTTTTTAACTAATGCTTTTTCCTAGGACATCGCTCTTATAAATATTTATCCAACATGGCGGAATAAGAGGACGGGTGAGAAACGGGTGGCCAAGTCACTGGACATATTTTTGGCTGCGTACCGTTTGGTGTTGGAGTGTGATTTGGTTCGTCAATGGGTGGCAAGTGGGGGGGAATCTGATCATTGTCCTATTTTCTTTGAGTTACAGGGTAGGAGCATGAATCCCCCCAACCCATTCAAAATTAATCTTGAATGGTTAAAAGAACATTCTTTTTGTAAATTGGTTTAGGACATTTGGATCCCTATTCCTTCTAGGACTGGGGATTTTTCTAGGGTTCTCTTTATGGAAAATTTAAGTAAAGTAAAACAAGCTACTATTACTTGGGATCATGCAAAGTGCTTGAGAGATGAACAAGAACTTCATCATTGTGAAATTTTCCTGGATCAAATTCTCAATCGACCTGGATTGGGTTTTCTTGACCAGACTACAAAAGATGAAGTCTATTTGTGTGAAGATAGACGCCAGAAACTTTTGGGGTAAAAAGAAGCTTCTTGGCGTTTAAAAAGTTGGGCTCTACTGTTAACCTGTGGGGATGAGAACACAAAAAAATTTCAGGATTTTGCAAAATGCAGGAAATTATTCAATACCATTTGGGAACTCAATGATGATCACGGTGTTCCAGTTTCATCCTTTGATGATTTGGCTGGGTTGGGGGTTCGACACTTCGAGGAACTTTTCACTGCTCCGACTGGTCCATCTCTTGCGAAAATTGTTCGTGTTGCACATATTTTTCTTGGGTTTGTGGATGACAATGATAACAGGAGGTTGATGGAGGCTGTCACAAATAATGAATTACTCAAGATACTTCACTCATTCCAAAAGGATAAAATTCCAGGACTGGATGGCTGGCCTGTGGAGTTATTTATTGGTTTCTTTGATATAATCGGGGCTGATATGCTAAAAGTTGTGGAAGAATCCAGGATGGCTGGTCATGTTCATGGGAATATTAATACCATTTTTATCGCTCTTATCCCTAAAAAGGATTAGCCTAAAAATTTTGGCGATTTTCGCCCTATGTCTCTTTGCAACTGCCTTTACAAGATCATTGCAAAGTGATTTACAGGAGATTAAAAGTTATTCTCTCTTGTTGTATCTCCAGTAAACAATTTGTCTTTATTGAAGGTAGACAGATCCATGAGGCTATTGGGGTGGATCATGAAGGTTTACATACATTAAAAACCCGCAGGCTGAAAGGGGCGGTTGTAAAGATTGATCTTTCTAAAGCTTTTGATAGGGTTAGATGGCTATAAATTCGGATGTTACTTACACATTTGGGTTTATGTTATGATTTTATTAAGTGGATTATGGCTTGCCTTACTACAATAAGCTTTGATTTTCTTATTAATGGTTCTGCCAATCCCTTTTTCACTGCTGGATGTAGATTGAGGCAGGGTTGTCCTCTCTCTCCTTTAATGTTCCTTCTTGTGGCTGAGGGTTTGAGCCATTTATTTTGGAGGCAAAGGCTCTTGGATCCTTCAAAGGCATTCCTATATACAAGGTATTGTATATTACTCACTTACTCTTTGTTGATGATATCCTCATTTTCTGTGATGGTTCCCATCAAGATATTCATAAACTCGAAGAAGGTCTACTCCTGATTCAAGCTGCTACTGGTATGGTAGTCAATGATGATAAATATACCATTTCTTACTCAAATTTGGATGATTAGGAGATATGTTGGCATTCATCATTATTCTCTTTTAAGTCTCTACTGATTGAGGACGGACTCAAATATTTGGGCTTTTTTCTGAAACCAAATGCATATTGTATAACTGATTGGAAGTGGCTCTTAGCAAAATTTGAAAAGAGATTTTTGGGTTGGAGTTATTGTTGGCTATCTAGAGCTGGCAGATTGGTTTTGATTAAATCTATTTTGGAATCTATTCTAGTATTTCGGATGTCCCTTTCTTGGATACCCAAAGGTATTTTGGAAAGAACGCGCAAAGTTTGTTTCGCTTATATTTGGAGGGGAAGTGTGGATCATCAGGTTATAGCATGGATTCGTTGGGAGAGGTTAGCCATCCCAAAAGCACTGGGGGGTTGGGGCCTAAAAAACATCTTTCTATTTTCAAAAGCATTGGCTACAAACGTCTCGTGGAGACTTATACATTCAGAAAGTTTGTGGTATCAGGTGGTTCATAAAAAATACATTGCCCTTCTTTCTATTCTAGATTGGATTCGATTGGTTGATAAATTGAGAGGTGGTTGCTCTATTATTTGGAAGGATATATTACATTCCTTTGGTTTAATTGGTCCTGGTTTGATTTGGCGGGTTGGAAATGGTAGACTGGTTCGGGTTGGTTTGTACCCTTGGGTGGGTTTTGATGGTGCCCACTTATTATCTGCATATTTAAGGTTTTTCTTAGCTGGAAGGGGTATATATTTCCTCTCTCATATGGATGTTCCTATGATGTCAATGATGTAGAATCAAGGTTGGGTTACTGTCTATGATTTGGGATTGACGGTTGAATTTTCAGCAGAATGGACAAATTACCTGCTAGCGCTGATAAATTCTCAGATTAGATTGTCAGACCGAGAGGATTCGCTGGTTTGGGCACATCACTCCTCTGGGAAATATACACCAAATCATAGTTATATACAATTAAACTTGGAGGCACGAAATCAGCCTGTTATTTGGTGGTGGAAAAAACTTTGGAAATTAAAGTGGGCCTGCCAAAGCCAAACTTCTATGCTGGACTATATTGGAAAATAAAGCCCCAACTAGGGATGTTCTTCAGTGTAGATGCTTTCAAGGTCCGAGTAGATGTGCGCTTTTCTGCACCTCTCTTGAAACTCTAGATAACCTCTTTTTGCACTGCTAGTACACTCAAGAGATTTGGCAGGGGGTCGGATTATCATTAAATTCCTGTTTTGTTTGGCATGGTCCGAATTTTGTGGAGGATTTTCATGTATGGTTCGCTGAGCGAGGATACTTGAATTACAGAGCACTTCCTTGTATTATTTCTTGGGGTGTATGGTTGGATAGAAACAAAACTATTTTTCAAGATCAATGAATGCCTATGGAGTTGGTTGTTGCCAATATTTTGGTTGTTTTTCAACCTTTTCCTCAATAAAATCTGATTACTTCTGTTAGAACTGTTCAGGTGGAGGTGATTGACCATATTAGACCTTGGGAATTTTTTGATGGCTTCTCACAGGATCAACAACTCACTTGCGGGGGTGGGGGCTGTCTTTATATTTCCAATCTCACTCCTTTCATTTATCGGCTGGCATGGGGAGAGGTTCCAACAATTTTGTAGAATTGATGGCTTTAAAACTCCTTCTCTTATTTGTTGTGGAAAAGAATTGTCATACTTTGCAAGAATTTGTCAATGCAATGATTGTGATTGATTGGGCTAGAGGATTTACCAGATGTGATGTGCTATGTCTTCTTCCTATTCTGGAGGAACTGATTCTTTTACAACAGAGATTTGACAGTATATCTTTTACACATGTTTATAGGGAATGGAATAGGGTGGTTTCACGTATCCCAAATTGTAATAACATTTTATGTTTAAGAAGACACTATATTTTATTTTTATTGTAATGTGTATGACTATTGGCCAAGTGGGGTCAAGAATAATTGTAATTAATTATGTTGAATATTTTATTAGTTAATAAATAAAATATGAGACAAACAACCTAAGGAGGGTGTTGAATGAGTGTCCACTGGCCCACTAGGTGGAATAGACTGGGGTGAGAGCAAACTGACACATGGCAACATCCTCAACCACTTCTAGCTATTGTAGCAGGCAAATTCCCTAATTTTGTGGTCATGTTCCCCAAGAAAGTGGAACAAGAGCAGGTGGCTCATTAAGTGAAAAACTGACCAAAATTCCTAGGCATGCTTATATTTACCCATCGAATTCAGCAGGAGGATGTTCAATCTTGACCTTGTGAAATTTCTGAAGTTGAGAAATGTGCACAAGAGATTCGATGAGGGGAAAGACAGAAGTGGTTTGAGTGTTAAGACTGTTTTCAGAACTAGTGCAGCTTGTTAGCTGAGTTCTTTAATGTAGAGGGAAGAAGTACTACTACTAAGTAATTATGTGGAGTTGCAGGGGTATTTAATCCTATTCCTCACAAAGTGCTTTAAACCTAGATCAGTGGACAGGCTCGGGGGTCCTAAGACAAGCTCTTGAGGGTGTTATTTTATTTATCTTTACGCAAGTAAAAGTTATGAAATGAAAGTAGTCAAGATTAGTTTTAATTCTTGGATATTTGCAGCTGCAAATAAATAATTTAAGTTTTCATTTTAATACAGGAAATTACTTGTATTTGTTTAACATAAAGAATGAACCTAGAATTAGAATTGTTTGATTAATGAATAAAATCCCTTGTATTTTTCCACTTATCATAAGATGAAGTACTCCAGTACATAAGGTTTGCTTAAAAAGGTAAATAGGAATGGTTAAACATGAATAAGATGAATTGAATCTATTCTAACTTTAGCATCTTTTATTGATTATTTTAGTTAGTTTTATAATCATTCTTTGGTTTCTAGAATTCTTTCCTATATATAAAACATTTAGGAATTTTACAGAAGAACTATCATTGTAAGTTTAGGTCACACAGATATTAACTTGTTTAAGGAATAAAAATACTAACAATTATTGAATACAATGTACTTAGTAAATAAATAAAACAAGCATAGATTTAACCCTGTAAAACCTAATTTTTTAACGATGTTACTCTTTACACTATGGAAAATAGCACTCTGGTAAAACTTAAAAACTGTTAAGTTATACATCCAGCTTGGTAAGTTCCTAATGCACAAATAAATGCTGAAATGGTTAAAAATTAAACACATTATAAGTAAATAAAATAAAGTATTTAGTAAACCTAGTAATATTATGCTTTATAACCTTAATAATATTGATGAATATGATTGCTGGTTGAGGACGCTCTAGGAGGACGCGCTGAGAGGTGAAGTCGCTGGAGAGCGTTGTAGGCCGCGTAGGGTTTCGCCATGGCTGCGCCTGGGGGAGGGCTCTCCCCTCCCTCTGTTCCTTCTTTTGCAACTGAAGCATTCCACCGGTTACTCAGGACTCCGGGTTTCAAGCCGGTGGCTCCAATCATCCCGAAGTTCATCAAAAAATTGGATGCAATCCCTGAAATTGATCTCCCTTCTGAACAGCCAATCAAGATCGCCTTAGCTTTGGCGGAGCGAGGATTGGTAGGCCAGTTCATGGGGCTTTGGCCCTCAACAAGAACTACTGATGACTGGATCCAAAGGAATTGGAGGCCTCAGCTCAAGAACAGTGTTACCTGCTACCCTGTTGGTCGAGGGTTCTTCATCTTCGAATTCATAGCAAAAGAAGACCGAGATCTTATTTTCATAAATGGCCCGTATTTCATGGGATCCCAAGGTCTGTATCTCAACAGATGGACCCCTGACTTCAATGCAGAAATAGATGGGCCGAAAGAAGTTCCAGTTTGGGTAAGACTCCCAAATCTCCCAGTTCATTGTTGGAACACTCAAGCCCTGGAAAAGATAGGCAATGCTCTCGGCAGATACATTGATAAAGCCGAAAACAAGGGCCAATATTCTTGTGCCAGAATTTGTGTAGAAGTAGATCTGGAAGCTGGGCTGCCTGAGGCTGTGAAACTCAAAGTTAGAGAATGGCATCACTTCCAAAAGCTGGATTATGAACAATTACCGTTCAAATGCCGACTCTGTCATGAACACGGGCACTTCCAAAGAAACTGCCCCAAAATGCAAACTCCAAAAGAGGGAGAAGGATGGCAAAAAGCCAAAAAAGGGAAAACAATGGGCAAAAGTAATGAAAAAAAGGCCGCAGGGAACATGCAAGATCATCCGTCAACCTTATCAAAATCGAACCAGGTAGACTCAAATCTCGATCCAGTTATCATTCCAATTAATGAAGAAATTCAGATCTCCAACGAGCCAGTGGGGAAAGATTCGATCTCTGAAAGCACTAAAAGAAAACAAATCGGAAGTCAATCTGCCAATAGAGAGGCCGCAGCAACGTGGGAGCTAGGGGAAATACCTCAATCTGCTCTCTGTCCTTCGTTGGCTACTGAGGCTTTAGAGTCCTCCAAAGAAGCAAGCGCAGATCATCTCCCAGATTCAGACCCAGGTGAAGAATCAGATGAGGACTCCTCAACAAGCAGCCGGCATGCTACGCCCATCAAAAATCCAAGAGGAAGAAAATCAAAAAGAAAAGAAAAGAGAGGAGGCCACCTACCTAGCTATCCTAGATGGCTCGTAGAAGACACTAAAAGGCATAATGAACACCAGATCCAAAAAAGGAACTACTCAGGCCCCAAAAGGGGCCAACCCCACTCAAAGTAATTAATGCGTTACATCTCCTGGAACTGCAGGGGTCTAGGATCGGCTTTAAAAGAAGAAGCAATGAAATATTTGGTGCGAATTCATAGCCCTGAAATACTGCTAGTTCAGGAAACTAAAATGGAGGAATCTGCTACCCTCCAAGCTGGAAATAAATTCTGGAAAAAAGGGCCTGGGATTGGCAACAACTCTAGAGGCGCATCTGGAGGTATTGCCACTTTTTGGGATTCCAATCTGTACGATCTTGAAGATGAGGAGCGAACGCTGCACTGGGTGTTCACCAAACTCATACATAAAAATTCTGGTCGAATTGTAAGTTTATTTAATCTCTATGTCCCTGTTTTACCTCTGGAAAAAAATAACTGCTGGAGTATGCTCGAATCCTTTCTTAACATGCATTAACTGGAGAATATCATAGTCGCTGGTGATCTGAATGTCACCCTTGCTACCAACGAGAAGAAAGGAGGATCGCTGGTCAGAGATCCGTCTAGGGAATTGGTCGAAGACATTATGCTAGGATGGGATCTGATCGACATAAAGCCAGTCAAAGGAAATTTTACTTGGACAAACAAACGAGTTGGTCCTGGCCATGTAGCAGCCCGGCTTGATAGGTTCCTGGTCCACTCTGCCTTTCTCGACTTGGGCCTTCTTGCCTCCTCAAAAATCCTTCCTCATAGCACTTCTGATCATAAGCCAATCCTCCTTGAGCTGACTCTTGATCAAAACCTTGGCCCGTTACCCTTCCGTTTCAGCTCGCGCTGGATCCATCAAGAGGACTTTATGCAAGTAGTCTCAAATTCCTGGGAAGCACAAATAAGAGGATCTCCGTCCTACATTTGGGAAGCAAAAATCAAGAAGCTTAAACTTGACTTGAAAGACTGGGCAAGAAGCATTCCATCCCCCATCACAAGTCGGAAGTTGGCTCAAGCTGAACTTGAAGCCCACCAAAATCTCATGGATATCAGCCCCATCACAGACAACCTCCTTAAAAAGGAAGAAAATCTGCAGAAAGCTTTCCATTCAGCCTGTAGAATGGAAGAAGAGTTTTGGAGGCAAAAATCCAGAAATCTCTGGCTGCTAAGTGGGGACAAAAACACCAAGTACTTCCATAAGCAGGCAGCAGCATGGAAAAATTACAAAGCTGTCTCCGAAATACTTTATCAAGGTGAGCTGGTTAAAGATTTTGAGGGCATTAAGAGCGCTGCTGAGAAGACTTTCAAAGAGCTTTTCTCAACTCCCATAGAGGACCCTTTGGATACAAACGCCCATCCATTCGATCTCATCCCTCACATTATTAAACCGGAGGAAAATATCTACCTTACTGCCCCAATCACCATGAAGGAGCTGAAAGATGTCCTTGATATTATGAAACCTGACAGCGCCCCTGGTCCTGACGGTTTCACAACCAGATTCTTCACCTCCTGCTGGCCAATAATAAAATATGATCTTCTAAGAATGATCCGGTATTCACAAAAGACCAACAAGCTGGGAGGCAGCACCAACTCCTCCTTCCTGGCGTTGATCCCAAAGGAAAAAGGAGCCAACTCCTTCAATAGATTCAGGCCGATCTCCTTATGCAACACTAGCTACAAGATTATAACCAAGATTATAGCCACCATACTCAAAATTTTTTTGCCCAGGATTATTCCAGAAAACCAAGGTGGTTTTATTAAAGGCAGGAAGATTCTTGACAACATCATACTCGTTCAAGAAGCCATCCATTCAAGCTTTCAGCGCAATGAAAAAGGTATGGCAATCAAACTTGATTTAGCTAACGCGTTTGACCGTGTAAGACATGACTTCCTGTTTGCTGTTATGGGGAAATTTGTCTTCTCACAAACCTTTATTAGCTGGATCAAAGGTTGTGTGGGTGATCCTTGGATAGCTCCGCTAGTCAATGGCAGGCCAACAAATTTCTTCAAAGCCTCTAGAGGCTTAAGACAGTGCTGCCCGCTGTCCCCTCTGCTCTACGCCATTCAAGCCGCTATGCTCAGCTTTCAGCTCAATCTCAGTCAGGACAACCACATCCTGCCAGGTCTAAGAATAGCCCACAATGTTCGGGATATAAATCACACACAATTCGCTGATGATACTCTTTTGCTAGGGGGAGCAAGTACTCATTCAGCTGATCAGTTTAAACAAGAGCTGGACATTTACAAAAATATTTCAGGTAGCAAAATAAATTTCCAGAAAAGCAAAATTTACAGCTGGAATTGCTCAGCTAGAGAGCTTGGGGATATAGCTAGATCGCTGGGCAAGGATGGCACCATGGATTGGGACAACTTCACTTACCTAGGCATTCCCATTTGTAAAAAAAAAATCATTTCAGCAAATTGGGATCCCATTATAGACAAAATCAAAGACAAAATCCAAGGTTGGAATGCAAATTGGCTCAATATTGCAGGTAAGACAACTCTTATTAAAGCTGTTCTCAACAGCCTACCCATTTATCAGTCCTCAATTTTGCTGGCTACAGGATCAACAATTCGGAAAATAGAAGGACTTCTCAAAAAATTCATTTGGGAAGGGGGCAAAGGGAATGAAAAGAAACTCCATCTCATCAGTTGGGAAAAGATAAAAAAACCTCGAGATGAAGGGGGGCTTCAAATCCGGAGTCTATCCAACCAAAATCTAGCTCTAGGAGCTAAGATTCTTTGGCAAATGATCTCAGGGAAAGAAAGCTGGAGTAAGAAAGCTATACGCAAAAAATACTTCCCCGGAACTCGGAAGAGATGCCTAGACAGGCAGCCTCCATTCCGAAGAGGTTCCCCTGTTTACAAATTATGTTTGAAATCGCTGGATTTGATCAAAGGGAGCCTTTACTGGATTCCGGGGAATGGGAAGAATATCAAAGTGTGGGATGACTCAATCCTTGGAGGAACGCCTCTTGGAAACTGCCCGGAAATTGACAACATCAAGCTTTGGCTCTTGGCTAAAGGGGCCACCTCGCTGTGGGAGCTTTCAGTTTGGGAAGACAACCTCTATCTCAGCTGGGACCTCGGAGACCCTCCTCCTGATCTTCAACATGAAGCTGAAATCCTTACTAGCCTCCTCCAAGGCAAAGCTCCGATTAATGAAGATCTCAAAGACAGAAGAGGGTGGGGTAACATGTCTGGTAAATACTCAACCTCTGAAGGCTATAAGCTCATCCATGCTTTCCCAACGGCTGCCCCCAATCCGGCAATATGGAAGTTTATCTGGTCTAATCCCTTCATTCCAAAAATTGATTTATTCTGCTAGACTCTTGCCCACAAGAGCATTCTCTCAGGGGAAAACTTAAAAAAACACGGTATGGAAGGCCCTCTCCGCTGCCCACTCTGCAAAACTGAGGAAGAAACCTCAGATCATCTCCTCCTGTGCTGTAATTTCTCCAAAGAAGTGTGGATTAAAGCCTTGAATCTTCAACAGGCCTTGAACCTTCCTGGTTCCATCCATGGGCTACTTTCGAGTAGGATGAATATTTCCCCCTTCCCCCTATCAAAAAATCCTATTATCCATTCAACCTGGAACTGGTTATTAAAAGCCATATGCTGGAAGCTGTGGATAGAGAGAAATAACCGCATTTTTAGAGATCTTGAAAGCCATCCTGATAGAATTGCCACTCAGGCCAAAGCTATTCTTAGGGAAGTAATGGATCAAAATTTTAATGACTTCAGCTGTCTCCTCCCTGAAGAACTGCAATGGATAAGTTCTATTACCTCAGTTCTGAAAAATAAATCAGTCCCTAATCTCCCTCCCCCTATCCATTGGGAAGTTAGGATGGCAGATCCAGATTTCACCAATTGGAAGGCTTCGCTGAACAGAGACTGTCTCTTCTTTGATGGGGCAGCCAAAGGAAATCCAGGATTATCTGGATGCGGGGGTGTGATCAGCTCAGCCACTGGTATTACGATCAGCAACTACTCCTGGGGTCTTGGCGTTGAAACCAACAATTTCGCAGAGTTTTGTGGCCTTCTGCAGGGTCTAAAGATTGCCCTGTCCAAAAGAATCACCAGTCTGGCGGTCTTTGGGGACTCAAGAATGCTAATTCTTGCCCTTAATCACAAAAATCGTCCAAATTAGCTCAAGCTTGCACAAGTGTATCAGAAAATCTGCTTCTTAAGCAAAAAGTTCCATTCCATTGATTTTTACCATGTGCTGAGGGCCCTCAACGAGGTGGCTGACAAAGAAGCAAATTATGGGACAATACTGGGAAGAGGAGTATTAGTCAATGACGGGGTTGAAAGCAGATGTGACATTCCTTAGTATCTGTAGAACGATGCCCAAATGGAAATCCCCCTTCTGTCCTGCAGAGTAACCGTAGTCCACGTTCTACTGATAGTAACTCTCAATCAATTCGTAGAAGGAAGATGGCTGATCCATGAGCTCCCTTATTCGTTGGCTAGAACTCTGTTCCAAATCAAAAATGGGAAAGCACATCAACGGTTTTCTCAGTTCACTGCCAGATGACCTTTCTCAACTTGCAGTAGCAGACCAACGCGTGACTTGGATCCCTTTACTTTGGTTTTTATTGTCTGCTCCCCTCCCCAGCTCTCTCAAAAGTGAATCAAAGTCCTTTGTGGAGAAAATACACAGCGTTTTCACTGAGCAAGACTGCATCCTCAGGGAGCTAAGAGCTGTCCATGACTCCTCAAAGGAAACTCTTGTAGAGTCCATGAATGAAGGTCAAGCAAATCTCAAGGACGTGGCCATTGTCCACGCGATTTTGGAAATCGATTCTGCTCTCTGGAATCAGCAAAGGCGTTCCTGGAAGCCATCTTGGGCAAATGAATGGAAGTTTGAAGAATATCTAAGATCCCTGGCACAACCAGCGCTCTGCTCCTTTTGTTTTCTGCGTTCCCTCCTTTCGTATTCTCTGTTCTCTAGCCGTTGACCGATGCCTAGATTCATTTTGAACTACAGTACATCTTAGCTATTGATTTTCGTTTCTTTGTCAAGCACGTGGTAGCTTGTTTACCGGTACCACTATAATCTATTATTATGTTTTAGTCAAAAAAAATAAATATTGATGAATATTGCAAACTGTTTGCTAAAACCCTACTTTTACTTCTCAACCTTCTTATTAATTTTAGAATCTAGTTAAAAAGAAAAGAAGACTTTCACATTTAGTGAATAATTTAAATAAGACAAATTGTAAATTGCCTTTCAAGAATAATACAATCCTACACATTAATGTTTCTTTTTCTTTTTACCATATCATTATAATAAACAAAAAGCATCTTACGACCTTCTATTTTTCACAATGATAGTCTATCTATAATTTTCAAGCAATGGGATACAATAAAAAACCCTAGGATAATTTTGGTCTTTATAAAGTAATTACAAACATAAAACATTAAGACTATCTACCAAACTTTTACCCTGCGCATTCGAAAAACTGAAGAATGAACAACTACTAAACATAAATGTTTTTTCAGAAGAGCTATAAGCTTTGATTGTTTGTAATTAAAATATTTATAAACAGGGTTTCTTTAAAACCATTTAATGACCACACGTTTGCTGTTTCAAAACCAAAATGCAATAGTTTATTCATATCCACGATTTGGAACAAAACCTTAATGTTTGGCGCTTAGTAAGCTATACCTAATAGTTTATTTACATATCCATAACCATTGCATAGTTCATTTACATCTCCATAATCATTCCATAGGAATGATTACTATTTGCATGTGTGCAAAACAATAATTTGATGTTCTTATTTTTGTGTCTTTTAGAATAGGTTTTACAACTATTACATCTTCTTTCTCTCATTCACTTTTCAAAACTTACATACAGCTTTGTCTAACACTTATTTGAAGGGTTTTTAACCTTGACATGAAAAATTCAAAGTCATTTTATTTGTTTTTAACCTTGACATGAAAAATTCAAAGTCATTTTATTTATTATTACAAACACGATTATGTGGCAACTATCCATTATGGTTTGGGTAGAAATGATGATCCGTTATGATTTCATGGAAGGACCTTTCCTCGAATAAGCTAGGTGAGTTACTAATCAACATGGTTTATGGAGCAATAAAAGATTTCGAGATCTTGTATATGGTTCTGGAGGAGTAATAAATGATTTAAAAGAGTTGGAATTTATAAAAATAGAGTTGTTGTGCATGATTTAATTCTAAGTAAATGGTATAATTAAAAAAAAAAAGATTTTGAGATCTTGTACATGGTTGTGGAGGAGTAATTAATGATTTAAAAGAATTGGAATTTATAAAAATAGAGTTATTGTGCATGATTTAATTTTAAGTGAATAGTATAATTAAAAAAATTATTGATGAAGAAATTGAATATTAAGAAAGTAATAAATAGAGAGACTTACTATTGCTATCTTTTTAATCAATTATTTGAAGAAATGGGAGACTTACATTTACTAGATTAATCATTCAAACATTTATTATAGTTAAACTTAATTAATATAATTCATACTTATTTAACACTTATTAACAAGTTAACAATAGTCTTAGTAGAACTAATTAATCATAATTAACACTCAATTAATATTTATTATTCAAGTTAATGGTAATCTTGTTACTTATTAACACTTATTTAACATTTACTAACTAAGTTTTAATGATAGTGTTTCTAACTATTATCTAGCTTTTATTTAGTGATGACCATAATTAATAATTGACCTTGATCACAATTGAACCATTTTTCAGTAATAACTTGATGTAGTAGTTTCAATTCATAACTTAATAAATAACAAGTATAATGTAACTAGTCACAATCACAAAACATCAAGGCTCAATTATAACACCATGACATACAATTATACAAGCATATATATAGACGAGTTATGTAAATGTAGCTAATGATTACATACATTGTGTAGGTACATTAATAATACTCAATCACACATCACACACAATCACATAAGTTACTATTTGTCAGCACATACTTTAACATGAATCTGCAATGTCTAGCCACTAACTTAGATCATAATAATCTATGACACAAACAAAATATACCGAGTCACAACATTAGAATCAAGCAATTGTTTCAACACACAAAGTAATTTATGTTTTCCACTACAAATTCCACAATATTCCTATCTACCTACTTTATTCTATCTAATTCACAACTAACTTCCACATCTTATCATTTCTTTGTTGGACTAGCTTGGAGCGTCAACTACGTGACCTAACTACAATTAGAACCCGTAAGTGGAAGTGTCGATTCCATCGACCAAGCTTCCCCAGCAAGCACCCAGTAGTCATCATCACACACCTTGGGGAGCATGTCATAGCACAACTCTCCCATGACTCCAGGTTTAAAGGATAAATGGTGGGTAATGCCTTCACCCCCATAATGGAACAAGGGACTATCTCAACATCAACATAGTGTCTACATTGTGATTGCTGTACTCATTTTTTTTCATCAAATAACTAATTTTGGTGGTTGAGTTTCCTGAAACCCCAAACCAACCCACACAACCTGATAATAACTACAATCATACATAACAATAACGATTCATTCTCGTACCATTTTTCTTTTGAAATTCATACCATCGACGTACTTCCATTTTGTAGGGCTCAGCTATCCCTTCACTCTTATGAACATGTTAGATAGTCTCATAACAAAATGTCGTGCAATTTTGTGCAATCATCGACATGTATAAATATTTCATTAATACTAACAACAATGTAATCATTTTTGTATTATGCATCTGCCATCATTATCATTTATTCGACACATAACTTTAAATCGGTATTCACATACCATCATTTTTTAAAATTGCATGCTAGAGACATAATCAAAATGTAAACATGATCCATAATATTAACATCACATACCTATATATAAATTCCGCAAAACAAGAAGTCCATAAATCTACTAAGTCATCAAAATGATTAAATCCCACCATAACAAGTAAATACAAACATACAATGATAATTCAAATAATAGGATATAAAAATGATAAAAACATGATAATTCAATAATTCAAGTAATAAGATCAAAACTGAATATTACAATTATTTTGTTGAGTTAATATTGACACATTCCACTTTTTAAAGATTATATATATAAATAGTCAATTATTTAATTAATTTAAAAATGTATCAAAATTTTTGACTTTATTAGTAATCAAAAATCTATTTTTAATCTATACGTGATATGTGTATTACTTTGAGACTAAAATAACATATCTAAAAACTTCCGTTAGTTTGAATCATACTAAATTTGTCCCATATTGACCATAAGTTTTCATGTCCACTGGTGTCCGTGATGAAGTTCAAACAATGAAAGACCCCTGTTGCTCATAAAGTTCAAACAATGAAACACCTCGGTAGTATTTTTTTTTAAATGTTTTAAAGGCTTGTAATTTTGTTTAACAATTTATAGAGCTGATTAAATATTTTTAGCTATAATTTTGTAATATGTTAGTGGGGTTGCTTAGTTATGGAAAGGGTTTTCTGATAAGTTTGAACAAAATTTTTAGTTTTTTTAACAAATGGGCATGTGGCTAAAGAGTTGTTTATTATTATTATTTATTTTAATGACTTTATTAAATTTTCTTATTATTAAATTTAGTTACTTAAAAACAATGATTTAACCTAATTCATATGAAGAAACTCTTTATTTGTCAAATTTAATTTATCAAATAAAATATAATAAATAATATTATTATCTTATAATTATTTATATAAATATTTTATTTTATTTTTTAAATTAGTATTTATAAAAATTTAAATACATAACCTTTCATTTACAACTTCTTAACTTAATTACTTATTACCAATAACTCTAACTTCATAAGCTACATTAATATTTTTATAAAAAATCAATAAATTCCACTTCTACTATAAATTAAAATCTAAATAACCTAAAACAATTAAATTGCTCAACTATAACCCACCGAGCACCATACCATACTAATTTGTAATATAAAGTGTCATTCCTACTTTTATTATAAAAAAAATTTATGATAAAAATAGATAAATGTATATTAATATGTAATAGAAAATGTATTTATTTTCCATATAAAAAATATGAGATAAATAAAATTTCAAATAATAATAATATTATTTATATTAATTAAATAAAAATAATAATTATTAAATGTTTTTATAAAATATTTATAGAAAATAAAAAATATATATATTAAATATATAATAATTTAAATACTATTTTCTTTGTAGTCATGATGATGATGATGGTTAACATACACTGAGACCAAACTTTGGTCTCTCAGACTTAAAGAAACAAATTAATTAGTTTGTTTTAAAATTGTATTCCTATGCTCAAAGAGTTTGGTGAGAAGCGTCCCGAGCTCACTATAATTTTGACAAGTTAAAAGGCTAGGAAGGTCACTATTGCAACAAAGATGATGAAACTGAGATCTAATGTGGGTGTACGCAAGGCACTCTAAAAGGAAGTGATTTTCATCTTCAATGTTCCTATTCTCACAGAGACGACAGATCCTTTCCACCCATGGTGTTTTAGGAACTGTCCAATAACCTATTTCACTATGGAGCTCATGAGAGTTCATTCTTAAGTTTCATGATGAAAATCATTACATATCCATATCCACCCAAAACACTTTAAATTCCTTTAAATTAAGTTTAAGTGATAATAAACAATACAATACAATTTTCTTTGTTCCCTCTTTACTGAAATTAAATTAGTTCTATGCTAGTTTTAGAACAACAACCTTCACGATATCTTAAAAGATGAGCATATTTCTGATTGATGTCAGGGAGCTCTGCTTTTATGGAAGCCAATTGAGATTCATGCTCTGTTTGTGTGGAAACTAACTGCAATTGTAGGTTTGCTACTTTTTTCTGGAGATCTTTGATTATTCCTAGACAACCATGTACAGGATCTTGAAGTCTTTGGCTTGCTTCGTACACCATGTTGCTTAGTGCCTCACCTAGTTGCTTAGAAGGAAGACCCTAGGTCATCATAATAAAAAACAATTCATTATAAAAAGTGGTGGAGAGTTGAAAGCAACTCTGTTGTTATTGTGTAAGTATTAATACAAAAAATTATTTTTAAAACCTGCATCCAAGGTTATAAATCTTTTTAAAATATAAATCAAGTTAATAATAATTAACTTCCATTAAAACTTAAAAAGATTGTATAATTATATAAGAGGGTCAGTGCAAGAAGATGAGGGACCTTTAAGATGCAATCCTAGTTTTCAAAAACAACATCATGTTACCAAAAAATACATCAACCCGAGCCTGACATAGCACTTGGTATGGTTCAACCCGAGCCTAACATGTCATGGAACATGTAGGATAGGAAGAAACATCGCGTACGCGTTATATGATTACAAAGCGCGCTTGCGATATGTAGTTATAAAATGCGTGCACGATTTGTAAATCATAAAAAAAATATTTAAATACACAGTCCCGAACCCGCAGCCCATTTTCACAATCAGGAACGCGAATTCGATTGGCCATTGGAGCGTTTGGAGTGAGACCAGTGCTTGGGATTGTTGCAGGAGCTGATTCAGGTTGAGGGGAGGAGATTTCACTCGTGCATTGTCATCCAACAAGGTAATTCAATCACCCAATGCATTTTTTTTTTGTCAATTTTTACCCTATAATTGTATGTATGATATTCAAATGCACTTCCCTCCTATCTTTTTTAATTCCTAAGAGCAATAAGCAACATGTTCGTTTCTTCTTTGGTGTAGCACTTCTTATGTATTCTATTAACTTCAAAAGTATTCATAAGCAACATGCTCGTTTCTTCCTATTATATTCTTTTGGTGGTTTCTCTCTTTTATTGATTCAAGCTTCCCATGAACCAAATGCGATACACATCTCGTTTCACACCCAAATTGAGTGGACCACACATTTACTATAATAAAAATGGTATTTAAGTGATGTAATGAATGATTGACAAAATTTGAAATGTTCTGTATAATAGTTTAATATAAATATAAGTAATAATGTTGATTACCTAATGGACTAGTGAACAATGTGGTGTGGGTACTTTAACTTTTATCTCTCTTCCTAACAACCCCTAAAACAAAAAACCAGAAAAATATATTAGTATACAAAAACCAAACCAAATCATTATAACTATTATACATCTAATTTTATTTTCATAATATCATCATAGGTTTTCTCAGCATTAATGCCCTCATTATTATTGCTTTTCTCCAGCATAAAATAAATAAAAACAGTAATGTATAAGAAAAAATCAAGTGTGAATTAATTTTATAAATAATCAACATTCAAAATATGACAATTTTAATTACCTTGGTATTGGTCTCAATACTTTGTGATTGTACCATATACATTCTCGCTATTACCATAGCTTTAAAATTGATCTTGAACTTAAGCTTTAGTTCATTTTTAGAGTTACTTTCATAATATCATCATAGGTTCTCTCACCATTAATGCCCTCATTATTACTGCTTTTTTCTTGCATTTACCTTATACACCTAGTAGAAGAGATTGAAGAATGTGGTTAAAAGATGGAAATTTCTATTATTTGAACAAATCTCAGGTTCAAATCCAAGAACTAAACTATCAGTATAAATACATTGAACATTGAATTGAGTTTCACTTTATTACAAGCTAATGTTAAATTTAAATAGTGTCTTATGATTTCACTTGAGGTCTCACGCCCACACCATTGGTTGATTCCTATACCCTTGGTTGATTTTCTATTGGCATTCCTTGTTCCAACATGAACTCACCCTTGTATGAAAGTGTTGGTGTTTCTAGATGTTACATGGTGTATTCACCTTTGTATGAAATGATTGGTGTTTTTTAGATGTTACATGGTGTATTCACCATATTTTTTGAAAAAAT